>JASAOG010000221.1:600000-1120000 GCA_030265305.1 Biomphalaria pfeifferi
TGAATGTTATACACAATTGTTTTGTATCATAAGAAATGAAGTAATAAATGCAAAGCTATGAGACATCACCTCAAAATATTGCCAACTCTGAATTTGACTCTGTCTTGTGTTGAAATTTACATTTACAGTTAAGTCGCCTCATCAAAAAAATGTCTTTCTGTAGTTGGCAACTCTTCGTCTCGTTTATAATTATTTCCAATATTTATAGTATTTATATTTTGCTCACTGATAATGAAATTATTCATAAAACTGTAACTTAGATTGCATTAAGCATAAGAAACCATACACATAAAATTATACGTGTCCTCAAAGGTCACTACATGGCCCTCAAAAAGATGCAATTCAGCAAAACAGACTCTTACATAAATCTCAGAATAATTGTATGGTCAGGACCGATTTGGGATTAGGGTTTAAATGAACAGTTTAGTTATCTCAATGAGCACAAGTTCCAGACATCTCAGTCTGCATTTATCTGAGTAATCCTTGAGCCCTAACATTACTAAGTATATTTTACAATTAATGGTAGCGTGAACTTAACCTCATTATTTTGTTTAATATGAGATCAGACAATCTGTGTGAAAACATTCTCATAGCAAAGCACTCAATACTTTGTCATTGTACAAATATTGGTTCTCTATAACATTAGATACATTTAAAATAAAAATAAATAAAAACAAATAAAAATGCAGTTTTTTGGATTATGGGTGACTTCAACCTACCTGATATAAATTGGAAAACACTAACCATAGATAAACACCAAAACCTTAAGGACATAAATGAGCTTTTCATAGAAACTTTACACAACCTAAGTTTAGATCAAATCATTAAAAAGCCAACTAGATTAAACAACACATTAGATCTCTTCTTAACCAACAGACCTGGATTAGTAGTTGATTATGATATTATCCCTGGTCTATCAGACCATGAGATCATAAAAATACACAGTCAGATAAAAGCAGTAGCCAATACAAAAACCAAAAGAAAAATCTTACTCTGGAATAAATGTAACCTAACACAACTACACCAAGCTGCATTAAACTTTCAACAAACATTCTTATTAGAAAAAGACATTAACCAACCAGTCGATGACCTCTGGAATTTCATTAAAAACCATCTTAAAAGCATTATAGAAAATCATATACCAACTAAATACACATCAAACAAAATAAATAAATGCTGGTTTAATAATAGACTAAAGAAGCTTTGTAAACAGAAGGAAAACCTATATAGAAAATTTAAAGCAACCAAGGCAGAAAGAGTTTACAAAAAGTATATAAAAATTAAACACCTAACCCAAAAAGTAAGCAGACAGCTGCAGAGTGAATACATCAACAATGTAATATCTAAAGATAACAACAAAAACCTATGGTCATACATTAAGTCTAAGAAAATGGAAACAACAGGCATAGCGCCATTAAAAGATGAACATAACATAATACATAATGATAATGAAACTAAAGCAAACATCCTAAACAAATACTTTGCATCAGCATTCTCAGCCCCAGGAGACAAAGACATATTTCTTAATTTGAACCAAGTAGACAACATAGAAGATTTAGTAGTACAAGAAAATGGAATTAAAAAACTATTAGCCAACACCAAACCAAATAAAGCGTCTGGACCTGATGGTATTCCAGCTAGATTACTCAAAGAACTAAGCAATGAGCTAGCCCCAGTGTTCAAAATACTCTTTCAAGCATCGCTTAACCAGGGCAGAGTACCAAAGGACTGGAAAGAAGCTAATGTCACCCCCCTATTTAAAAAAGGAGAAAAATCTGATCCAGGAAACTACAGACCAGTATCACTTACCAGCATCACATGTAAAATACTAGAACACATAATATGTAGCAATATCATAAACCACTTAGACAAACATAATGTCCTCACCCCATACCAACATGGCTTTAGGAAATATAGATCATGTGAAACACAACTAATAGGACTAATTGATGATTTTTCAAAAGGTTTAGATAATAGTGAACAAATAGATGCTATCTTACTAGATTTTTCCAAGGCTTTTGACAAAGTTCACCACCATAGTTTGCTTAAGAAATTAAAATATTTCGGCATTAACGGTCCACTGCATCAGTGGATTAAAGATTTTCTGATAGGGAGAGAACAAACTGTAATAATAAATGGCTCTAAATCAACACCAATAACAGTAAACTCAGGTGTACCTCAAGGAACAGTTTTGGGTCCACTACTATTTTTAATTTACATAAATGATTTACCAAATTGCATTAGTTCAGGAACAAAAGTCAGATTATTTGCAGACGATTGCATAATATATAGAACAATAAAAACAAAACAAGACACAGATATTTTACAAAGAGAATTAGATGAATTACAGAAATGGGAATCAAATTGGAGCATGTCTTTCCACCCAGAAAAATGTCAGTTGTTAAGAGTAACAAAAAAACTAAAACAAATTAATTCCACTTATCTTATTCATGGCAAACCAGTAACACAGACTAAAAACTCAAAATACCTAGGTGTTATAATAAATGAAAAACTGTCATGGAATCCACATATTGATGAAACTATAAAAAAATCCAACAAAGCATTAGGGTTTATTAAAAGAAATTTCTATAAATCAAATAAGAACATAAAACTAAAATGTTATTTAACCTTGGTTAGGCCAATAATAGAATATGCATCCACCGTGTGGGACCCCTCAACTCAAGAAAACATTAAGAAACTGGAACAAACACAAAATAGAGCAGTGAGATTCATAACAAACGAATATTCACATTTGACTAGGGTAACACCATTAGTAAAATCACTAAATTTAGAAAGCCTTCAGGACAGAAGACTCAAAAGTAAAGTAGCAATTATACATAAAACACTGAACCATAATCTTCAAATACAAAAACAAAATTTAATAAAATACTCTGAAAGACACAAAAATAAAGGCACATTCCTCGTCCCATATGCTAGGACAAATTTGTACAAATACTCCTTCTTCCCTAGTGCTATTAGAGCATGGAATGGGTTGCCTGAGCTAGCCAGAAAAACCAGTGACTTGGCAGAATTTAAGTCATTGGTTAATATGCATGACTAAATGCATGACGCGTAGGACGTAATCATCTTCTTTTTTGAAGTAACGTCTGTATTATATAAGATAAAGATAAGATTTAATGGCTATGAAGAAACTAATATTAAGGTAATCACACGAAGAGGAATGACTAGATCTACTGAGTCGTTGGGGGATTGCTATAATTAGAGTGTGTTTCCCTAAGAAATGATTACAACTTATAGTGAACATTTAGACTAGGACTCATTGATCGATTCGATCTATCTGGCTATACTATTGACATCTATTAGCACTTACTGATACGCTAAATGTGAACTTATGTAGCAATGAGAGCAGAAAAAAACAGGAATTTTTTTTGTTAGGTTGAAATAACAAAACAAATGATTTATAATATAAAAAGTAACATTACACATTAACTATGAGAGAAACACACTTGACACATGTATTAGCTATAAAATTACAAGCGGGATTTTACCATGCCCGGACTTTCACAGCTTTCTGTAATAGTTACAGTATAACTTACAGACATTACTTTGAAACAAACCCCTCCCCCACCCTATTCTACTTTCTATATAATTATAGTTAAAAAAAAAGCTAGAAATCATATTAGGAAAAAAATCTTTTCAATCCAAACTGAAGGAAAAGATAAAAAAAAAGACGTGATATTGACAGGCCATTCAGAGGTTAAAAATTATCTAAGTATATCAAATCAAAGCAAAAACAGTTTCTAAAAGACATTTTTCATAAATAATTATCACAGGAAATCAAAAACACTATTTCAAATTTAAAGCACCGGTTGAATTAGAAAAATCAGTGTAGGTCAATTTATTTTAAACAACTACAAACAATTTGTGTGTGTGTGTGTGTGAATGGAAAACATCAGACAACATTGGCAAAGTTTGTTTTTAAACTGTAACAGAAAATACTTTCTAAAAATTTTCTGTTGTAATCTATTCACCTCATTTTATGTGAAAAGAAAACAACAGCCCTGACATAAACAAAGAGGAAAATGTTCAAATCTCTGTAAATACTTCACAAAAAGGTAAAAACATTTATAACTATAAACAAGAAAAAATAAACAAAAATACTTTTTACTAATTGTTTTTGTTTAGCGTAATTTCATGCTTTTAGCTTTCTCAATGCGCTATGATCCTATCGCTGGGTCTGGACCAGTTGGGAAAAAAGGGGCGTGGGAGAAGAAAGAAGGGTTATCTGTGAGAGATGGCTAGCGTAATCGCTTTTTAAAAATGTATTCTATAAAAAAAAACGTTCTACGACTCAAGGGGTCAAGCCTCCTCAAGCCAATACACTAAACACTGTGCCAAAAAGAGCTTATGAAAATAGGTTTTATGGTTATCTATTGTCAATTTCAAACGTTTAAGCGACGAACTAATTCTGTACACTAAATATAAAGGGGACTAATTCAACTTATACTATCACTCTGTCAAGTACAATTTCTTTCCCTTGTTCAATACCGAAAAAAGTAATTAATTATCAATTGTATTTTTTTAAATTGTAAAATTAAAGTAGACCTTTCAGACCTTGCGATCTATGGAGCAGATGATGTAAAGGTCAACGGTTAATGAGGGTGTCATGTGGCCAGCACAACGACCAACCGCCTTTACTTTCCTCAAACTAATGCCACGTACCCATTAGAGCTTGGTAAACTCAGAGGCACCCTAAAATCCAGAAATTCAAAATCCCAGTCTTCACCAGGATCCGAACCCTGAACCCTCGGTTTGGAAGCCAAGTGCTTTACCACTCAGCCACAGCGCCTCCATTTTTTTAAATTCAGTGTGGGGTGGATAAAGTGAACGAACGTTTTACCAGACAGACAGACAGAGTTAGTCGATATAAGCTTGGTAAATGTAAACGTATTCTGAAAATCATTGTTCAATATTAGAAAAGAAATTCAAATATTTTTAAAAATTTACATATCCTACTTACTTTAGCAATAAATAAAATAATAAATGTAAAACAATGCATTATTTTAAAATCAATAATTGTCAATTAGCTTAAAGCTTTTTGGCAAGTTACATGTTAACAGATTATTTACACTTGCATACAGGTAATGAGTATAAATCTACAACATCACTTAACTATATAGAAAGACAGTAAAAATTAAATAATTCTAATTACAAATAAAGTCAGCCATATTCAATAACCTAGACCTATGTATAAAAACATGCTAGAATCAACCCTGTTTGATTTGATCAATAATGCGATTGTCCAAAGCCGTTGATAAAGTCCTTCTATAGGGACTTGGGAATTGCATAGAATAGAACTAGCTAGCTAATTACACTGTTGCGTAGTCCATCTCTTCCTGCTAGGACACGGAGCAAAGTGTCGGGGAACAAGGTTTCTCAGCAAGCAAATTCACTTTTTTCCTAATGTTTTCTGGACAGATAAAAGACGAAATGGCATATAATAAAAAAAAGTAAAAAAAGACCTAAATATGTTACACGTAAAGTTTTAAATAAATGTCAGACATATACTCTATATCACTGGTGGCAAACACAACCTCTACATCAGTGGTGACAGACACAACTCTAAATAAGTGGTGACAGACACAACCTCTACATCAGTGGTGACAGACACAACTTCTACATCAGCGGTGACAGACACAACTCTAAATAAGTGGTGACAGACACAACTCTAAATAAGTGGTGACAGACACAACCTCTACATTAGCGGTGACAGACACAACTTCTACATCAGTGGTGACAGACATAACTTCTACATCAGTGGTGACAGACATAACCTCTACATCGGTGGTGACAGACATAACCTCTACATCGGTGGTGACAGACATAACCTCTACATCGGTGGTGACAGACATAACCTCTACATCAGTGGTGACAGACACAACTCTACATCAGTGGTGACAGACACAACACTAAATAAGTGGTGGCAGACACAACTCCACATTAGTTGTGACAGTTCAACTCCACATTAGTGTGACAGACACAACCTCTACATCAGTGGTGACAGACACAACTTCTACATCAGTGGTGACAGACACAACCTCTACATCAGTGGTGACAGACATAACCTCTACATCGGTGGTGACAGACATAACCTCTACATCAGTGGTGACAGACACAACTCTACATCAGTGGTGACAGACACAACACTAAATAAGTGGTGGCAGACACAACTCCACATTAGTTGTGACAGTTCAACTCCACATTAGTGTGACAGACACAACCTCTACATCAGTGGTGACAGACACAACTTCTACATCAGTGGTGACAGACACAACCTCTACATCAGTGGTGACAGACACAACCTCTACATCAGTGGTGACAGACACAACACTAAATAAGTGGTGGCAGACACAACTCCACATTAGTTGTAACAGTTCAACTCCACAGACACAACCTCTACATCCTGGTGTCAGATATATCTTTTACATCACCGGTGCCCTTATTATGTTGGGGGCCTGGATATAAAAAAAAATTAGAGACACGAGCCTCAAAAAATCATCACGACCAATGGGGCCGATCCTATACGACTTTATTACGCTATGTGGGCAGGGTTTGGAGATGCCTGATAGGACCCGCGGGCCGAGTTTGGGTACCACTGCTCTACTTTGTTGTAACTAATGTTACTTACCTATAGTGATAAGAACTAAACTAAATTTGAAAAGTTAAACTAAAACTAAGTTTCAACTAAAATAAAGTAGTTAAACTAAAAGTTTATCATGAATTTCAAAATTTAGTTAAACTAAACTAAGAACAAGATTACAAAGAGAGTTTGTGTTACACAAACTCAGAGGCGGCCCCCGTCAAAGTCGGATCCCTGTCGGATCTGCCTATTCACAAAGAATATTCAAGAGGTTATTTAATTTTGATGGTCAAAAGTCATAATGTTTCAAAGATTTATTTGTCGTTGTAAAAAATGTTTTTTTTTGTTTTACATGTTTCGGGTGTTCACTTCTGAGTTTAAAATAATTAACTTCTCGCTGGACGATGGAATAGAGGATGGCAAAAACAGGGTATGAACACTGCCTGGTCGTTTAGTCTGCGTGTTGGACTGTCGTTCGGATTTATCAATGGTCCCTGGTTCAAACCCTGCATGCCCCCCTTCCCCCGTCATCCTACGGGAGGTTTGTAATTAAAAAACAAAAAAAGAAAAGAACAGATATATCGTGCTTTTACTTCGATGTCTCAGCACAGTTAGGCCTATCAACAGAGATATCGGCATTTTTATTTAAATGGAACTAGAATGAGGATGTAGATCTACCTAAATTAAACTTCTGATTTAGCACTCTTAAGATCCATATCTACTTGATTTAGATCTAAAATATTAACTTGGAATAATGAAGCTGTAATTTAGATAAGACTTTAGTAAAAAAAAAATATCCTAGATAATCTATCAATAGACTGAATGCAACATTAAATTTAAAAATAGTATATTAGTTTTAGTATATTATAACATTGCAATATTGATCAAAACGTTTGGAAATCAAAATCTACACTTTAAGTCTAGAAATTGAAATTATACATCTTAATCTAGTCTATATTAGTCTAAACTAGATCTAGAAATTCTAGATTTAGACTCTAAAATAATTTAAATTAGAATATAAATACAGATCTAGATATACTGTCATAAAAATCTAGATCTACTTTAAAAAATCTAGATTAGATCTAAATCAAGATATTATTCCTTTTTTAAATGCGAGTCACATAACGAGGCTTAATAAACATTACTATACCGAGTTCTTTTAGCATTTCTTTTGAAGAATTAGTTCCATATGACGTCAAAGGAAAAAAAACACTACGTCACACGGCCTAGCTAGACTAAAAATCGCCTTCATCAATACGAGCCATTTATCGAGTGTTCATAGACATTGGTGCACGGAGTGCGTTCTTTTAGCATTTCATTTAAAGAATTCATTCCATGTGACGTCAATGGAAAAAAAAGAACTACGTCACACGGCTTAGTTAGACTAAAATATGTTTTCATCGATACAAGCAATTTTTCGAGGGTTAATAGACATTGGTGCACCGAGTGCGTTCTTTTAGCATTACATTTAAAGAGTCCATTCATATGACGTCAAAGAAAAAAAATTCCATTACCTCACAATAGGATAGTACCGGTACCATAAAAAAAATTCTTTATTTACACGAGATATTTAACGAGGGTTCATAGACATTAGTGCACTGAGTTCTAATAGAATTTATTTAAAAAGGATCAAAGCCGCATTGTTTTTGCGTTTTGTCTGTCAGTCATCTTAATAAAAAAAACAGCAACTAAAAGCTATTAAAAATTGATTAACCTTTATTTTACGTTTCAAAACATCGCAAAATTTAAGGTATGAACACAATTGATTTGAGTTTATATAATAGATTGTTCCGGATGTTTGTATAAATAGTTAAAGAAAAAGAGAATTCCAGATAAATGTAATACCGTTAATTAAATTTGTTTGGTGGTCTCGTATTAAAATTAGAAGAACTACAGCCTTGTGGAGAGATATTCATACCATACTTTGGTGTTTGGATGTTGTTTTCCTTAAAAATCGGAACATAATATTAACGATAATTAGATTTTTTAATGTTTTAGGTAGAAAATTGATTGTACTGTAATAACTTTTTTCGTAAATGAGATTATTTGTTTATTAATTAGTTGAAACAGTTATTTGTCGTTAGTAGATTTCTAAATAAATTCGGACATTTCTGGCGACGATTTGTAAGAAAATGTAAGTAATGTAAGTTGATTTCTTTTCAACACAAAATCCGGAACATTTTTTATCGATTACTAAACTTTTATGTTATGTTTCAGCAAGAAAATTAAATGTCTATAAAGTGATTTTCAGTAATCAATTCTAGTAAATTACTTTTTTTTAAAGCCCTTAACAACCTATTGTCGATATTTTAAAAATTTGTTTAAGATGAAAATACGGAAAAATTTGATATCGATAATCAAATTATAGTGACGCATTGTCAAATAATATACGTGTAATATTAGTCAATTATGCGATTTCAAACAATCATTTGACATAATTCATTTTTTATAAAACAATATCCGGAACATTTTTACACTTAATGAAATAAAAGTCAGCATAAAGATTTTGATTTAGCATTAATATGCTATTTACATAAAAAACGGAACAACATATTATTGATAATGTGTTTTTGCAACGTTTAAGCATGGAAATTGAATGTAATATAAGTTAGAAGAGCAAACAAACATTTGTTGGCGTTAATTAGTATTGCACGAAAAAATCCGGACTATCTTATCTTATCTTATATAATACAGACGTTACTTCAAAAAAGAAGATGATTACGTCCTACGCGTCATGCATTTAGTCATGCATATTAACCAATGACTTAAATTCTGCCAAGTCACTGGTTTTTCTGGCTAGCTCAGGCAACCCATTCCATGCTCTAATAGCACTAGGGAAGAAGGAGTATTTGTACAAATTTGTCCTAGCATAGGGGACAATGAATGTGCCTTTATTTTTGTGTCTTTCAGAGTATTTTATTAAGTTTTGTTTTTGTATTTGAAGATTATGGTTCAGTGTTTTATGTATAATTGCTACTTTACTTTTGAGTCTTCTGTCCTGAAGCAAAAATAAACCTTTTTTTTATTCTGATGAGGGCACTAAACAAAATATAAATAAAATCTGATTTTTTAAAAAAGTTTCAGAAATTAGTTTAGCACCTTGTCAAGGTTGGGCTTTATGCTACTACACGAAAGTCGCTGCATAAAAAGTCCATTTTAAAAAATGTGCGTAATATTTACATACAAAGTGCATTCTTAGCCTTTATAAACAAACATAAATGTTTTCTTTTAATTTTAGCAGCTAGTTGACCTGAAAAAACACATTTAATTAATATTTATATTTGTTGTAAATATTTCTAGTACATTTTATAAAAATATTTGACTTAGTGATACTGAAAATAAGCACAAGTTGGCAATCTTCGTTAGCATATTGTAACATTGCCTTCCTTACATTTACGTTATTGTTTTAGAATTGGTGTATTTTTATGAAAAAATCGCTTGCATAATTAATTTTATAAATTAAACGGTTTGCTTTTAGAAAACCAAAAGTAGCCGTTGCAACTAAACTTTTCAAGCCGCATTTAATGGTGAAATAATATTTTTCATATCTTTTCTAGTTTTCGAGATCTGAGTGTGACAGACGGACAGACGGTCAGAAGGACAGATGGACAGACGGACATTTTGCACAAACCTAATAGCGGCTTTTTCCCCTTACGGTGGCCGCTAAAAATTAATTAAACTATACAAACTTTTCATAACTTTTTTTGGGGGTGGTGTGATCTAGATCTAGGTAATTATCTGACTTTATGCCCGAGTACAGTTTGATCTAATTCTTTTAACATTGTAGACATTTTTCTCCATCATAAAATCAGTAATAAGAAAGATGTTTCTTACATATACATTATTGCACACGAAAATAAAAATTGAAAAAAAAAAAGATGTCTAAATAACTATGTGTGCTTTATTTTAGCTTTGAATTAAAACCTTTAGAGTAGAAGGATACTTGAATTGTTTAAAAGCATATTGACTTATTATATAATGGAAAATTTTTCTTATACCCGTAAAGTTTAAAATCTCATTAAATAAAATAGATTTAGAATTTCACATTGAGATGTAGTAACCAGAGAATATATAGAAACGAAATTGTTCAAGTTTTATAAACATTTGACCTGCATAACTATTTTAGTGAAAATAAATGCTTGATAAGCCATGCGAATGTGTTATTTTCTTGTTTGACCACTCACCATACAACTAACACTATTGCATAACCGTTAAACGCACTAAGCCTACTTGTGTATGTCTATCTGACCAGGCTGTTCGGGTCGGTTTAACACATGTAGGCCTCAATTAACTTTTTAAGCAGGGAGTGTGTGTAACTATTTTAGAGTAAAGATAGATCTACGCAATGCTTGACTAACCGTACCAGTATGTTATTTTCTTGTCTGACCACTCAACATAAAGCAAACATTTGCTTAATGCGCAATAAGAAAAAACCACATGGTGGTCTTGTAGTGTCATCGACTACACATGTATGGTACAGTAGGCCTGCATGTCGACTTCTGGCTGATCATGTTGTTAAAATCAGTCGGAAACAGACTATTTTTTTACTAGAATTAGTTATTCTAACGCTTTTAGATCATATTTAGGCCTACTGTAGATTTAGACCTAGATCTCTATAAAAGACTAGAATCTATTATACGCTTCCGCTTCATTTAAGTTTAAGATATAAAAAAGATTGTCCTTCATGTTCCTGTAGTAAATAAATTATTGTTTGCTACACATGAATTTATTAAAACCACTAAATATTGACCTAACACGCTTATCAGATTCCCACTATATATAAAAACAGAAATTAAATACCAGCACGTAACTTACAAATAATTCGGAACAACTCCATTCATAATTTTGCAAAACATGTTTAACAAACATTTTATAACACTGCTACTTTCAAGTACAGATATTGACTAACATAACTTCTACCAGCATCTTACTTTAACATCTTCAATGCAGACTCACAAATTAGTTATTAGCTGAATCGTTTTTTTTTGATAATCAAAGTTGTTGATATCACATGACCAGAAAACAGGTATGTGCGTTTTAATCGCTATCACAGGTTGGAAAGTTTTACAAATTTTAATTAAACTTAATAGTTTATAACTAAAAAAAATTTAATTAAAGTACGATTTTTTTTCTAAAATGTTTTTGTTATAGCTCAACTTTGGCCTTAATTATTTTTTTTTCAGTTCAGCTAAAAGTTTCAGAACTTTTTAGTTCACTTTCGTCCATCATTACTTACCTGCCAATTGTTTTCTATCTATGGCGACTAAAGCTTCATATAAAAGTTTCAGAACATTTTCGTCTTTCCGAACTCCATGCAGCCAAATATTTAACAATCTAAATCCATGATCCTTGTAGCTTGTAGCACCTAGGAAAAAAACACACAGACATGGTTTGGTTAGCCAAGTTTCAATTTTTTTTTTTTTTTTTTTTGTTGAATGTCAGGAATGTTGACAACTCTGGTGTAACTGAAATCTACATTAATGTCAGATCATTAATTAATGTTTATGTCTGTGTTCATTTTTTGCGCACCCATATAGAGCACTAGTTATATATCAACTTCATTATTACAGACTATCTCCGATGTCAAAATAGTTATATACCAACTCCATTGTTACAGATGATCTCCGATGTAGAATGTGTTTTATAGTATATACACCAACTACATTATTATGGATGGCCTCGAAACAGAAAATCTCTATCTGTACAAAAAGACAACATTTCAGGTTGTTTTCACACACTGCGCATTTATACATGTGACTTTTATACACGTATTGTAAGCTTCAACATTAACTTCAAAATAGAAATCGATAAGTTTCATAAATTGTGGATGTTTAATTTACTCCTTAATGTAATAGAGCCAATAAATGTTACTGTCATTAATGGCAGATATGGCAGATAAATACCTACTTTATAGTCCGAGGCAATGTTCTGGAGGTTCTCATGATTAACAAGAAAAACATACAAATACTTTAAAAAACAAAACAAAGCTTATACAAAGTGTAATTGTTTCAATTAGTTTGGATCAGTCATGCCATTATTTTTTGTAATAGATCTATACCTTCAACAATAAATTTTTAAAAGCATTTATTAAATAAAAGGGAGAGGGGGGAACGACTTGAATTAGAACTTATGGCTTAGCCTACATACTAACCACTCTGCTAGCGAGGTGCATATGAAAATAAAAGATTGTATAGTTATCTATTGTTTGTTATAAACCTACTTTAAGGCGGCGACCTATAAAGGGATCTAATTCTGCGTATATCACTACTTCAGTCAAGTACAATTTTATTCCCTTGTTCAAGATACCTAACACAATAATTAATTACCAACTGAGAGTATTATTATAATTCAGTTGTTTAAAATGTCAGGTAAAAGAAAAAATAGTGTAATATTTCAGCTTGATCCGAGATTGGGTGTTGGAGAAATAACTTGTACAAACATTTTAACAGACAGACAGACAGAGCTGATATAAGCTTTGTAAAAATTGTGTTCAATTATCACACTCAGACCAGACTAAAGTCCCATCTCTAGATATAACTGTATTACGAAATATTCACGATTCACTATTTTTATCTTTACTTAACTCCCTTGAATTTAAATTTTCAATTTAATTGAGTCCCAAGAATGGAGAAAACAACAACCTCCAGCATTTAAATGTTAGTAATATTAAAAAAAGACATATTGCAGACTTTGGAAACAGAAACCACGAGAAATGTCTTCAAGTCCATTATCCTGCACTTTTAGATTAAAGAGACCTCTGGATTTTCATAGGAATCTTTCAAACATTTAGATACTTGTATACATTTATATTTACTTAGGTTTTCAATAAAAGCGGGGAAAAGTACACTATTTTTAGCATTACAAGTACCTGTATATTCCTGTTCAATAGCTTTGACATGCTCTGCTGTGAAGTGCCAATGGTAGGCAAGTTTTTTCCAATCATTTGGTTTTAGCTGTTTGGTTGCAAGTTTCCACAGAACATCTTTCATCTGAGAGGCATGAGGGTGTTGAGCTTTTCGGAGGTAAGTGTCAGGATCTAAGTAGCCGACATCTTTGTCATGATACTCCTGACGAGTTCATTTAAAGCATGATGAAGTCATTGCGTTCGTTTTATTTATTCAAATTATACTTTTTTTCAAAAGTAACAACGTTTCTGTGTTTTACAGTACACTTTGATCAATTTAATGAAAACTTGAATGTGGAGTTTATGCTACTTACAAACTCATAGCTAACCTCTGTGGCATGGTGATGTGTATATCGGCTATGGCACAGAAGATCTATAAATTTTAAATTTTGTTTTGAAATAAGTTTATATTTATGTGCATTCATTATGTTTAGTGTTGTTGTTTTTTTAAAGTGAGGCTTTCTGAAGATCACAAGTAGCTATGCAGCCTTGGATTACCTTTGTAATATCTCAAAACAAATGCATTACATTTATAAATCCTAAGACATTGTATAGCTTTATATGGAAATAAAATGGAGGAGACAAGAAGAATTTGTTTCTTTTTTTTTAATTTATGAAGATTGTCACCTGTTAATAGTAAAACATTGTGACGTATTTAAGTCTTTTTTTGAAAATAATCAACGCACATGACCATTCGCCTCCGTTTCATAATTAAAATAAAAGCAACTGTTACAACTATATTACACTCCTGTGAGTATTGAAATAAGATTTTCAATAACACTTTTAGTTTTTGGAATCTGTCACTTAAAAGAGGAAGACAAAATAAAACGAATAGCACCTTTTCTTACGGAGGGAGCTAACAATATTTGTTATTATTAAAATATGTATCAAGAATATCAGAGTTGTCTCCCTGCCGTTACTATTAATAATGAAAAATATATAGACGTGGATAAATTATTTTTAGCAGCACATTGAACCATGTCATAGGCACCTAATCCTTTCAACACACAATTTTATGGACTGGGGATTGTCTCCCATCACAGTTCAAATAAAATAATGGATTGCAAACAAATACATAAAGGAACATATGACAAAGAAATATTTTCTCACTCGGGTGTAAGCGTAATATCTCTCAGCCTTGATCAGCATGTCCACTACAGCCACGTGATTTCCTCTAGCGGCCAGTTGAAGGGCACTCTTCCCAGACTGGATGGAGAAATAATGTGTTAGAATAGGTTTTTACGTATTAAAAAAATTCTTTCATATCAATGCAATTTTATGTTGACAAACGTCAGGTCTAACCATACAATGTAATTTTGTATTTTAATACGACTTTTTAGGGCCCATTCTCTGGAGGAAGCAAGAAGAAAGGATCGTCCGAAGAAAAACTGCTGGACAATGTAAAAGAATGGACCGGCCTCTATCTTGATAATCTGCTAAGAACAGGTTCTGACCGGGAAAGGGGGAAGGATTTGGTTACGCAAACTGTCACAGCACCCACGTACCCCCTACGACAAAGGTCAGGGGACGGATGTAAGATGATTCTCTGAAGTCATAACATAAAAGCTTTATCGTGAGGTCAAATTCAGCTCAAATTCTACTATTGAGGTTAGTGCTCAACATCTAGACCGTGATAAAGAGATGTGAAAGAAACCTGTTTTTTTTTTGTTTTTTTTTATTCGACCAAATCTCATAATTTATGAGGAGAACTATTTGAGGAGACAAAAGAGGCCTCTGAAACTCAGTGTTAGTTATGGTTAGTTATGGTTACAGTTACAGGCAATATTCCAAAACATAGTCTGAACGTCATGTTTTATACAAGCCCTACAGATCATTAATTATAGAAAACATATTAAGAATGCGTAGAGATACAATTATGATACAATATGTTAAATTACTTTCTCTCTTGTATCCAGGCTAGAACCACCTGCAAGCAACACCTGAACTACTTCCAAGTGACCACATTCTACAGCCACGTGAAGAGGTGTTTGCATCCGCTGGAAAAAATAGTTGCATTATTTATGGCAGTAATCATTAGGTATGCTAGAAACACAAATAGGTCTAATAATCTTATCTGAAATGATCAACTTATCTTATCTGAAAGGATCAATTTATCTTATCTGAAATGATCAACTATCATCTTATCTTATATAATACAGACGTTTAAGTCCTACGTGTCATGCATTTAGTCATGTATAAGTTTCCTGGCTAGCTCAAGCAACCCATTCCATGCTCTAATAGCGCTGGTGAAAAAGGAGCATTTGTACAAATTTGTTCTAGTGTATGTGACGTAAACTGTGTTTCTCTGAGTATTTTATTAAATTTTATTTTTGTATTTGAAGATTATGGTTCAGTGTTTTATGAATAATTGCTACTTTACTTTTAAGTCTTCTATCCTGAAGGCTTTCTAAATTTAGTGATTTTACTAAAGGTGTTACTCTAGTCAAATGTGAATATTCGCTTGTTATCAATCTCACTGCTCTATTTTGAGTCTGCTCCAGTTTCTTAATGTTTTCTCTAGTTGAGGGGTTCCAAACAGAGAATGCATATTCTATTATTGGCCTAACCAAGGTTAAATCTGAAATGACCAACATATCTAATCTGAAATGACCAACTTATTTAATCTGAAATGACAAACTTATCTAATCTGAAATGACCAACATATCTAATCTGAAATGACCAACTTATTTAATCTGAAATGACCAACTTATCTAATCTGAAATGACCAACTTATCTAATCTGAAATGACCAACTTATTTAATCTGAACAGACCCACTAAATAGGTTCGATGCTTTAACCTGAATGGTCTAATCAGGACAGATATACTAATTACATTTGGAAGGATTTAAAGTCCAGTTCGGTCAGGTCTATTCTGACCAGCAGCGGCCTTTGGGGGGTGACAAGTGGGGCTACCGCCCCAGGCCCCGCGCCTAACAGAGAAATTTTATGCGCAGAACAACGATTTGGTTGAGATGCTTGTTAATATCGACCTAACCATGCTAATTAAGTCTCACGACCAGAGCCTCGGAACTAATATTCAAAATGATGGCATATTTTCCCGTCATTCTAGACTGCACAATTGATGTTAGCAATAAGAGCAGATGTCTATTACATTTTGTGACATATCAGATCCAAAAGTTTGAGAACACTTTAACTTAATGTAGTTCAATGGCCAGTACTACAGTAAGGTAAATTAAATTAAAATTAAATTATGTCTTTTATGTAGCGCTACTTTCATGCTTACAGCATGCTCAGAGCGCTTTGGTCCAATCTCAGTTGTGGACCATTGTGGAGGGGGTATCTTGGAGAAGGTTTTTCCGTGCTGCCTTTAGGCGCTCAACACATAATGCAATGTGTCAACACATCAACACATAATGCAACACAACTCTGCCCGAGTCGGGTGTCGAACCTCGAGTCCCCTTCATAGGTAGCCAAACCAAGTTCAAGCGCACTTAGCCTCTCGACCACGCTTCCCACAGGTAGTATGTTTTGTAACAATCATAAGATCTACACCAGTGGTTCCCAAACCTTTTTTTTTTTATCTCGAAGACCCCTTGCCATGTTTTCGGGTTTTTGATAGACCCCATGCTTAATTTGTATTGCATTTTTTGCAAATTCATCAACATTTAAACAAAAAACTTTCTAACTTTAGTAAGTTGAAGAGTGAAAAAGTACTTTCAAGTTACAAATCAAGTTATACAGATCTTTCTTTTTTATTTAAAAATTCAAATTTAAACCAATTAAAGAAACAACAAATATGTGTTGCTGGAATTCTCAAACACACTGGCATTTTTTTCCGGTTTATCATCCGTTGCTACGGATATTATGTTTTATATAGGAATTTGTGGTTCTATGGAGTGGTCCTCAAACATTAAATATTAATTTATTAATTCATTTGCCTTAAGTATCATTGTAAAAGTGTTCGCCAACAGCAGTTTCTCTTGTATGTCTTGATCTTTTACGTGTGGCACAAAGATTGAGTCCGCAGAACTGTTGTCACTAAGGGAGAAGGGTCGAAGGTGAGTAACTGGCTTCTAAACCAGTAAGCTTTGAGCAATAAGGGCTCATTAGCCTTGGCTTGCTATCCAACTGAATTCAAACCTCTGCTACCTTGCAACTAAACTCAAGTATAGGAAAGCTTTATGGGTCAATCCTGAGGAAAAATTAGGAGCCGGCGACCCTTAGGCAGTTTTCAGCAAACAGTGCCACATCCTGTCAGAGCCTGCGACGCCGCTGATCCCAGACTCGTTTGCAAAGAATTACAAGAAGCTTTTAATTTTATAACTCATGCCACCGATGGGCCCTTGAACTGTATTGTTGTTTAAAGAAATTATTTTAATTACATCAGATGTAGGTTTGTGTAAAACAGTTTTTAAAACTACAACTGCTGGTAAAATCAATTCACTCTAGAGTGTTTTCCGTATTTTGCTAAAAGTAAAAAAATATTGTAAGACTCTCACAAACCACAATCTTCTCTATATGTTGAAGAGTAATTTTGTGGTTCTATTCTTTATCTTTGAGTGTTCGAAAGTTTTTCAAATTTGTGTCTATTTTGTCAGGGGGATATTGCCTCAAATGATCCTTTAGCGTAATTAGTTTCATATCGTCATAAATAAGGCACTTAGCAACTACTTGTTTGACAAGGAAGGAATGAATCCCAATTTAAAGTAATCAACGCTGTTCAATGTACAATTCTTTTGTTAAAAATTTGTTATATGTAGACAAAAAAAGCTCTTTAAATAATATTGGAATTAAATACAATTTTTCATTTGAATAACAGGATAAATAATTATGTGATTAACTAAGGTACGATTCATATATTAGTGTATGAAAAAATTACAATTAATGAATTGTAAAAATTAACGTCATCACCTGCTTAAATGAAATCTATTACCGTAGACCCTCATTGCCATGTCATAGACCCCCATTTATTTTTTCACCTTTGTAGACCCCTTGGAAGTCTTCGTAGACCCCTGGGGGTCTATATAGATCACTTTGAAAATCACTGGCCTACAGCGTTAGTGGTGGGCGATCCCTTTAGCGTGACATGGTACGATATATATAATCTACCCTTCTAGTATATTTTTCAGGAGATTTTTATGAGTTTTAAGGAGATATTAATAAATTCATGAGATTTCCAGGAATTTTTCGTATATATTTTGCAATATAATGATTACACCTAGAATTAGCGCGGGGCCTATGAAAGCGCTGGGCCCATTGCGACCGCATAGGTTGCAGTAGCCTTTGACCGGTGTCGCGTAGTATAGACAAGTGTCTTTTTCTTTCTCATAACTCTGTTTTCTTTTTTTTATTTCCTCTAGTCGTAGTACTTGTACGGGGCGAGAGTGTCTTGTATTTTTTTGTTTTGAATTGTTTTGCTACGTCACAAAGTCCGGTGACATCTATTGGTCATTCTTTTGTCATGAGGCAGTTCACCCTCTTTGGTTGAAACGGACGGTGTGTTGGCCCGTAAAACGTTCTTTGTCTGTACTAGTTTCTCGGACTTATTATTCAGTAGGATTTTTGGGACCCCTGTTTAGGGTGAGTTATTCGTTTGTGATATCTATTATTGTATGTTGTATGAGGTTGTCACTATTTCTATTTTTTAGTGTAGAAGTTGAGAGTATTGTTTATTTCGTTTATAGGGTGCCAGTGTTGGAGTTGTGGGCATCGCTGGCCGTCTCAGCTTTTTCAGTGTCATTGTCAAATTGGCGATCATCTGAGGTCTAACTTTACTATTACCGAGGTTGGCAGTTTTGTGACGCCAGTCGGTCAGAGTCTGGTGGACTATGTAACTAGGGTGATAAAAGCAAAGGTGCTTAAATTAATTAGTGAATAATAATATCTTTATATATACCTATTATATATATATATATATCTAATATATATATTGTCTCTTTTATCATCCTCATTGTACATACACATATATCAGTTTCATACAATTAAATTCATTTATTTTTGTTGTTATTCAAACTATTCACCTAGTTGGTTACTGTATGTGCGACTGTGTGTGAGTGATGTTCTTGTCAGGTTGAACCCCGGGACCTTAATAGTATACAGCTAGTTAACAACCCAAATAAATCCTAAACCTGACAACCGGCCCTGTATTTATGTAAACTATGGACTAGTCTGTCGACATAAATGTCTTTAACATAAAAACTATTTGAATTCTAGGAAAATTGCACTTACACTATTCGGCAAGTCAATTTCACATTTAGCATCTACTAAAACCCTGGCCACTTCTTTGTGATTTCCATTCGCTGCCAAGAATAAAGCTGTGTTACCTTGCTAGGTAGAGACAAGAATAGAAACTGTTGTAACTCATTATCCTATAAGTTTAATAACATGTATAATTTATATTAATCTATACTAATTATTTATTCGAATCACTATCTGTACTATAAAGTAGAAAGTAAGGCGTATGTATGTATGTATGTATATATGTATGTATGTATGTATGTATGTTCATTGGCCTCCTTCAGTTGTAGAACGACTATGGTTCATCTCAGAGCACACTTCCTCATGTGGCTGTGGAGCCCTATTTTGGAGAGACACTCCCGTCCACAGATAGCGCAGGTTAAGGCGGCTTTTACTTCGGTGGTAGAGGAGCTGGCAGTTTTTCGGATTGTACGTTTTTCTTCCTGAGCTGAGACCCATGTACTTTCACTGTCCATAGCTTTCTTGGTCACTGTCTCTCTCCATCTGTTGCGGTCTAGAGCTATGTCTTCCCAAGTGTCAGTATTGATGTTCACTGATTTGAGGTCACGTTTTATTACATCTATGTAACGAGGTAGGGGCGACCAGTTTTTCTTGTGCCAGTCGCGAGTTGACCATAGAAGATGACTTTTGGGATGCGCTTGTCCTCCATCCAGCGAACATGTCCAAGCCAGCGCAAGCGGCGTTGTCTGAGAGCTGTAAAGATGCTGGGAATACCAGATCGCGCAAGGATCTCAGTATTGCACACTTTTTCTTTCCATGTGACATTCAAGGTCCTACGGAGACATCTCAAATGGAATGAGTTCAGTTTTCTCTCTTGCTTTGCGTAGGTGGTCCATGATTCACTGTCATACAGCAGTGTACTCATAACGCATGCCTTGTAGACTTCCATTTTGGTCACCGTAGTTAGCTTATTGGTTTTCCCAAACTCTTGGCCTGAGTCTAACGAAGGTCGAGGTGCCTTCCCTATGCCTTTTTTTATCTCCTCTTCTAGAGACAGGTCATCTGTAAATGTGGATCCCAGATAGCAGAATTCGTTTACGGCGTCCAGCTTGTTATCGCCAAACAGGTGTGTGTGTATGTGTATATATATATATGTGTGTGTGTGTGTGTGTATGTATGTATGTGTGTGTATGTGTGTGTGCATTTGTGTGTATGTGTGTGTGTATGTGTGCGTGTGCGTGTGCGTGCGAATCCGTGTTGACATACATTTTAATAGTTCCATTCATGAGTCGCGTACATCTAACAACCGTTTCATTCATTCCTTCATTAGAGAAGACAGAAAGGTCACGCATGCGCAGAGCGAAGGCTCCACGCACGCGCAGAACGAAATCTATCAAAACCAACATTTAACTCTAGATCTAATTCTAGATATAATTCAAATAATTAATCAAATGAGATTACAAATTATGTATCTGAATCAAGATAAAAACAACGTACGTAATTTTGAGCATTTGTATTGCAGCCATATTTGACCAGACTTTTACACATTTCCGTGTGACCTTCCATGGCTGCCAAGTGAAGAGGTGTGAATTCTTTCTGGCCAGCATGAAATTTTAATATGAAACAATTAAATTTCACGAATCAAACAAAGTGCTTTTAAAAAAAATATACGTGTTTAGCATTGGACGTAACCAAATGAAATTTCAACCTGACATTATAGCCGTCCACGTTTGTTTCAACCTACTACTTAAAAGTTATAGTTATACTGAGGTGATTACTGGACGACGTGAAAATCTCTTTTAAAAGGGTGCACTCACAATGGTTTCAGAGTTTGGGTTAGCCGTGTAGTCCAACAAAAGATCCACGGCTTCCTTGTGACCAGCTTCAGCTGCTAAATGCAGAGCAGTCTTGCCTTCCTGAAGTAATCAGAAATAATCTCATTTATAAGGCGGCGTTGCACCCAATACGGTGAATCTGCTGTAGGCTTATTAACTAAAGTGTTTTGCGTTGACAGGTTGAGCTATCAACTTAAGATCTCAATAGCTCGAGTGAGTTACCAAGTTTATTTCTGCTCATGTCCTTAAAGGTAAAATACTAAAGCATAAGTCTTTTAATTAATTCTTCCACTCTCGGCTGCTCACTCTGTCTGACTTTCTAGTAAAAAGTTTAAACTTATTTTTTTTCTCACATTTCTCATTCTCAGATCAAGTTGAAACTTTGCACAATTATTTATTGTACCAGACAAGACATATTAATTATTTTGTTTGATATCGAAATAAGAGGAAGAAACGCTACTTAATGAGAGATGTGGATGTATATATGGATTTAATCCCCTTATGACGTTAAGACACTTTTGTTCTCCCACTTCCTATTCTCGGATCAAGTTGAAATTTAGTATAATTATTCATAGTCGATGACAATACACGATTCAATCAAAAAATTAACCAATTAATTAATCAATTAGTACTAATTAATTAACTTTGTTTTGTATAGCAAAAAGGGAGCTAAACTCTGTCATTTTCAGTAATTCACGGTTCTTTCCCTTAAATAAGCTTTTTTTTAAATTTTTTTAAAATTTATATTTCTCCTTCCTTTATGGTATCTCCCCCCCCCTCACCTCTATCTCTCTTTCATGTAATCTCGTTGTCTCTCTATAGTTCCTACAATGACCAAGACACAACTCACCACATCGCGGTCGTCTACTTCAACTCCCTGCATCAACAAAGCTTTCAAAACATCAATGTGTCCATTCTTGGCCGCTAGGTGGACTGCGGTCATACCAGCCTGGAGATAAGAAAACATTTTCACCTCATTTTTCTTTACCTTCATCTTGTGTACGTCTTATAAGTATCGTCTTATAAGTAGCGTTGTTATTATTCTTCCTATTCCTCTCCATTTTATTATTATTAATTCATTAGTTCTTAATGTATCTGCTAAAACCCGAAAAGAATTTTGTTTACCAAATAAACAGCTGAAAATATATATTCGTGATTAAATATAAGACTTATAGAAAAAAAAAGGAATTTAAAGTGATAACAAGAAAAAAATCACAAATACAGTGGAATCCACTAAATACAAAGTGACAGGGGATAGAATGGGACATCGAAAATTTAATTAATTAAATGACACTTCAACATTTAAATAACCATTCAATACAGATATCCCACACAGTTAATTCTCTTGTTATGTTCACAACCGTGGGGGTAGGACTTGTTTTTTGTTTTCTCACAGTTAATGTAATATCGTTAAAAGTGTTCGCTGGGGCTTTAAATTGCGTATGTCATGCAGCTATGCCGTTAGCGTTTCAATTGTTTTATATTTTGTCTCTACAAAAATAGACCATGATTCCGTTT
The DNA here is from genome assembly GCA_030265305.1 of Biomphalaria pfeifferi. NCBI lineage: Eukaryota > Metazoa > Mollusca > Gastropoda > Planorbidae > Biomphalaria > Biomphalaria pfeifferi. Next base: position 623,018 of record JASAOG010000221.1, read on the forward strand.
AGAATGATAAAGGCAATGTCTTCGATTCAGAAGATGCCAGATCAAGGATAAGTTTAGTGTTTCACGTGGCCACGTGAACCTAGTTGTGACCCGAATAATTTTTCACACCCAATGCAGATAAAGCAGTTGTCTGCCGGGGTCTATTTAAGTTCTGTTTACGTCTTCTAGTAATGTCTGTAGGCCCCTAATGTGTGTCCGACGACCTTCGTTAGAGATCCGCTGCCAGCATGTATGCATAACTAGATTGTCTAAGGGAGGCATGTAGGAAATAATCATCTTCTTTTATGAAGTAACGTCTGTATTTTATAAGATAAGATACTTTCCTTTATGTCAGTGAGGGAAAAATGGCACCTGAGTTGATCTTAAGGGGGCATCTGAGTTTCACCTTCCTCCTTTAATCTTTCGCGAAAAAAAAATCGATTTTGACATGCGGTCGTTCCTCATGCGGGATAAGTGACCGACCCAGAGCAGATGTCGAACAATATTAGTACTTTGATACTGTCCACACCAGCCTCCAGCAGAACATGGCTATTTGTAATGTAGTCATGCCAGCGTATGTCCATTATGGATCGGAGGAACCTTTGATTGAAGTATGCGATGAGCCTTGGACCCTTTCTATAAAGAGTCATATTAAAGTGTGGTGACACTGATAGCTTTTAGCAGCTGGAGCGATTTATTCCGCCACACTCTCGCTTGAAGGCGTCCAAAAGCGCTACTTGCCTTAGCAAGACGGCTATCAACTTCTCTTGAATGTGATGCGTCTTTGGATATCGTTCTTCCCAAATATGTTGTCGGCCACGTTGAGGGGGTTGTCCATTCACGGTGATCTTTGGGAGGGAGTAGTTTTTATTGGGTGACTTCTGAAACATTGACGTCCCATTTTTACGAGGTCTATTGTTAAACCTAAAGAAGTGGCAACGAATGCTAATTGGTTAACGCCGAGCTGGAATTTAAGACGCAATGATCATCATGGAGAAGTTCTGTGACGACCATTTTCTTTTGTTGTAGTAGGCGCCGAAGGTTAAACACATTGTCGTCTGAGCGAAACTTCAACGTTAGAATTAATAATCTTTGTGTGTATATTGAGTTTGAAAAGATAAAACTTCAATCAATTTAATAATGTCTCACTTCAGTGTGTAATTCAACGGACCCGCATTGTTTGTTTTGCACTGCGACACACTAATACACATTTCAAATACTTCAATTCCTAATTAAGCCCATCCAACCATCTTGGCCAGTTGACAACTATACAATATACATGTTAGGAGATTAAAATACACTGAAGAAATTCGAATTAAGCAGAGCTTCGAGCTACAACTATCTGGGCTCCTCTGTAATTATACTTAAATTGATATTGTATTTTAAAAATTCAAATCTTTAAAAATGATTTATGATAATCAAAATAAAACAACATCAACAACTATAAATAATTCAAAACATCTACTAAGGCCAGGTGTAATTACAACACATTAGTGAGCATGCTACAACACCATCAAGATAAACACAACATCAAGATAAACACAACACCATCAAGATAAACACAACATCATCAAGATAAACACAACATCATCAAGATAAACACAACACCAACGCAACCGCTTAGTTAATGACAAACACTGAGAAAGCAAGCAACATCAAATTAACATAGAATAGATCTAGTGAATTAATGTGTTATCGCCTGCATAGGCATTTATATCTTCATTCCTAGAACGCTATAAACTTAAACTCAGATCTAATTTTATTTGGTTTCTGATTTTAGAGAATATTTAGCATATTTAAAATTTCTTTGTTCCAGTACACAAGTCTTATTTTCAATGGTATTTGATTACAATTCAAAAGAAACATTCGACTCGATTCATTGGTGTGAAAAGGTGAAGATTAATTTTATTAGGAGTCGGGACAACGTAATTATATCTAAGGATCTATAGATCAATTAGATTCAACTCTTTTTAAGTGTTGACTCTGTCTATTGGATAATTACGCTAATGAAGCCACGACAGCGGTAGTAAGCAGATAAATGCGAGGGTATTTTTTAACCTAACAATTATTTTTTTGTTTACATAAAACTTATAACCTTTTTTTTTAAACCTATATGCACTTCTCCCAGCGATGTTACACCTCCCCAAACCGTCCAAAATAGTATTCAATGTCTTTGTCCATAAAATTGTTATTTAGAAAGGCGATGACATGGTCAATAGTTAAAACCTGTACTCCAAGCGCAACTTAGAAAAGAAGCTTAATACTATTTGAACGGGTTGAAGAGGCTGGTGTATTGCTGTTAGAGGTGTATAATTCTGAAAAAAAGATTATGCATACAAAAATTAATTATTTGAACTTCAACAAATTTGCATAACACGTCTAGTAAATATTATGTAATCTTTATATGACAACCAAATAGTAATTAGATATAAGACGAAAAGCCCATGAGACCTTCAGCTCCAAGCATGGCTCCAAGCATGGCTCCAAGCATGGCTCCAAGCATGGCTCCAAGCATGGCTCCAAGCAATGGGGCACATTGTCAACACTATTCATCGGTTAAGACATGGTGCGCAAGCGTCTTGCAAATTGTAAATTCTTGGAACAGCAAGAATGAAAGCAATAATTGAAAAACACAAAAAAAATAGGTGCTGGTTTGTTCCGTTTCCTCACCTTGTCCTTTTTATGCAAATCGGCCTTGGCCTCCAACAACCTGACGACAGACTCGAAATGACCTCCCTCTGCGGCTGAATGTAGGGCCGTGCGTTCATTCTGATAGACAGAAAAACTGTTTTGAACGTGTCTGCTCGATACTGACCTTGTACATTTTGAAGGACAAGTCATTACGTAGTTCTAGTCTTTGGATAAACCACAAACTCTTCTTTTGTTTTCTCCTGGGCTTGGACCTTAGCGTAGTCACGTTTTAACGGGACGTATCGTTAACAGCAGGGCCGGGCTTAGGCTGATTTTACCAATTGCTCCCTAATTGGGGCCTGCACCCGGCATTGGCCCCGCAAATTGCATTTTGCATATCACAATCAGTTTTGGCTCCTGTCACAGGTTTTAAAAGATGTAGAGCTTAAAAGGTTAACGTATATTTAGTGTATCGTACTATGACGTCACTAGAATCCACTGGCGCTTATAACATTTGTGTTGCTTCCTACGCATGTTGTATTATAAATATTGATACAAATGATCTAATTAATAGTTATACTTGTTATTGTAAAAAAAAAAAAAAAGAAGGGCCTCGCAATTAGTAAGGCCGGCCCTGGTTAACGGAAATGAGATTTCTGTTCTGACGCAAAAATAAATAGATAAATAAATAAATGAAATAGAAATAATAATAATAATAATAATAAACTACTGAAAACGGATATAAAAATTACAACTAAAATAAGCGTCATAACAAAAAAACAAAATTGGTTTCTATTTCGCTACTTATAAACAGTTTAATTATTTTATTTACAACACTGTATTACATCAAATGTATGTTTTCTGTTGTATTTTTTTGTTGTAGTTATGTTTTTGCCTATATATTATTATGAATAAGAAATTTAAGAACAGCTGAGCCTTGAAATCAGAATCGTATTCGCATATGACATCAAAGGGCATCAAATTTTAACATATAAATGTTACATCATTTCAAACCTACACTAAGCCACTCCAAGATGAATCCCTCATCAAAAGAACAGCAAAGCGAAACATTTAAACTCTGTTCAGCTTTAGAGTTTATAATTGAACTCTTTCTCTCCTAACTGACGATACCAGCGTTTATTCCACCAGAATGTGGTAAATAATTACGGAGAGAAAGAGTTAAAGAAGACTAACAAACATGGGTAAAATCACGTGATATCTTGTTCAGTCGTATTGTGTGTAAAAACAAACAAAGAAATAAAGATCAACAAGACTTACGATGTCTTGTTTGTTGATGTCATGAGGTTCTAGCGCATCGAAAATGAAGGCAATGACATTAACATGATTATTTTCTGCTGCACAGTGGAGCACGCCGAGACCTTGCTGTAAGAGAGAGTTAAAACCAAGAGATAGCCATAGTAGGGTAGCTTAGGTTGAACGTAGACTTGTGAGGCCGTGGATGGGTAACTTTAGGTGTATGGTGAGTAACAGGTTGTGGGTATAAACTATGGTGAGTGACTTAGTTGGATGTATGACGCTATTGTATACTATGGATGGGTAGTCCTATTGGAGCATTCAAAGTTTGAGAAATAAAGTGAAACGTATGAAGCAATTTTTTTCATAGTGTTAAGCAGGAAAAATGTTTAATTCCATGTTTTTCTTTAAATACAGTTCATTATTTCATTATTTTTCAATTATGTTGTTCATTATGATGTTAAATCCGCGGTACGGTACACAAATATAATGAATATGTTTCTGTATATTGTAAAGGATAAATCAATTAAGTAGATAAGAGACAAAAATATGTTATAAATTTGGTGTTTCAAATTCGAATAACGTTTTTTTCTTTTATTGTTTATATGTGAAAGAGTGCTCTTTAGTAAGCGATCTAACTTCTATATAAAACTGTAAGTTACAATATGTGATGTTAAGCAATACCATTAGTGAAGCATTATAAATATTGTAATGAAATAGTGTCACTTTACATCGTTACCGCAAATATATATTTTTTTTAAAATGATAGTGATATGTACCTTGTTAGTCACCCTAGTGCTGGCACCAGCATTAATTAATGCTTTTAATACTGGAATGTGACCAAACCACGCTGACCAAAGAATTGCTCTCATGCCGTACTGTGGACAAAGCGTTTATTGTGATGAATTTAGATCTCGTGCTGACCATAGCGTTTTGTTTTTAAGTTGCAATTAAACAGGAAATAAATCTTGAGGGCGTCTTGACTTAATTACATAACTATATTGTCTTAGTTTGTCTGTATGGCCTAAATCATTCTACCAAAGTTTACGCCTGTTTCTGTATGGCCTAAATCATACAAGTAAAATTTTCGCCTGTTTCTGTATGACCTAAATGACATTGCCAAAGTTCGTACGTGTCTGATTAAGGACACCTTGTCTTTAAAACCATCAAAGCGTAAACAAAAATTGATATTCGTTTTCTTTAACATTTAGCTAACGTTGTCTTTTGATCTAAAGTCACGTGATAATATCAGTACAACTAGAAATCTTATGTTGCTGAGGATAAGACTTGAACTATCTAAATGTTTAAAAAGAGAATTTTTTTCCTTGAAAACTTTAATGAATTATAGGTCAGTGCACACATATTTATTTTTTCAACATGAAATCAAATGAATAAGGACAAAGTAAAACACAGTCTACCTTGTCTTTTGCTTCAAGGTCAGCCCCACCTTCTATCAAGGCTTCTACGGCTTCTAAATGACCATTGGCTGCAGCCCAGTGAAGGGCAGTCCTGTCCAACTATCATTCCAAGAAAATAAAGTAAAAGAAAAAAACAAAACAACTAAACTTAATATAACTTATTCTTTTTATTATAAAAAAATTTGATATTGTGAACTTATAAGAGATAGGAATAAAAGACTTTTGACCCATAAAATAATAACGTTTCAAATGACCCAATACTTGTTTTTTGTTGTTTTTTTTTAAATCGAATTTAGCAGCGTTTTTTTTTGGGGGGGGGGGGGGAATATTGTCAGAGAGATAAAATAGCGAAAAAACAAAACGCATTTTGAAGCTGTTCTTTAAAATATGCAAAAAAAAAAATCTTTATAAAACAAACCAAACAGTTCGGAACTTCGTGAAAATAACTTGACCTGCGGTTTGAGACATTTTGAGTTTTGAGACGTATTTTCGACGCACTACTTTTCTTGGCGGCTTCACCCATTCAGCAGAGACCTGCTTGATATAATATTAGCCTATGTAGTTAAAGCCTTCGGTGATTAAAATATGTTAATAAATAGGTTGAGATCTTTCTTCTGCGAAGGGAACGTAAACTAACAATACTATATATTTCATTTATCTTTTAAAAAAGAAATATGAAAAATGGAAACCTGTAGCTTAGCAACTGAACGTCACACAAGAAAAAGGTTTTTAAAGTGTAGACAGACTGGGAATACTTTATGACAAGGATCAATAACATTTGCTCAAAGTTGTATGGATGCTACATGTTCTATATTTTTTTCTAGGCCTGTTCTAAATACTAGTTTACTATAAAGTAAAAGTAAAGTACCACTTGCAGACATTTCAATCTATGGGATAGATAACTCAAAAGTCATCTGTTTCTGTGACAGACTCATGACGAGCGTGTCATGTGGCCAGCACAACGACAAACAACCTTTACATTCTTCTACTTTGGTCAAGTACCCGTTTGAATCGGATGGACTTGGGTGCGTCCTAAATATCCCGAAATTCAAAATCCCAGTCTTGACCTGGATTCCAGCCCGAGACCCTTCGGTTCGGAAGCCAAGCTCTTTACAACTCAGCCACTACGCCACAATAGCCCCCATAAGTGTTGAAAATTCAATCATATTTTTAGAAAAAGTAAAAAATCTCTAAGTCTACTTTTGTTATGTTTTTGTGTTTTAAATTATCTTAAAAGTTTTACTTGCGAGTCACAAAAAACAACAACAACAACAACAAAAAAGACTCCCAGAGACTCGACTATAACTCACTATGAATGAAACTATCCGCTTATATCCCGATAAAATATACAGTCAGGATTTACTCAGGCATTTTGAACTTATTTCGAAACTACTATTAACCTATGACCTTTTGCCATTTTACAAACATGGAAATTGATATAACGATTCTACAATTATCCCAGTAGAGAACATATCCTTGAAAGCTATTAATGGTGAATCTTAAGTAATTTTGTGTGGTACTATTGATTGGATCCCGCTCGACTGAGAGTCTGAACAGCATATTGTGCTGTTAAGATAACGTCTTTAGCTTAGAAACCCTTTAGGGAGAAAACCCAAAGAAGGGAAATCGCTTTCCTTGAACTCTGGTTTCTTTTTGTTTTTTACAAGTTTCGTACGTTTCTTCAGAAATGAAGATGATTAGGCCAACGTCCTAGCCTCTAACAGGGGGCCAACGTCTTAGCCTCTTACAGGGGGCCAACGTCCTAGCATCTTACAGGGGGCCTACGTCTTAGCCGCTTACAGGGGGCCAACGTCCTAGCCTCTTACAGGGGGCCTACGTCTTAGCCGCTTAAAGGGGCCAACGTCCTAGCCTCTTACAAGGGGTCTACGTCTTAGTCGCTTACAGGGTGCCATCGTCATAGCCTCTCACAGGGGGTCTACGTCTTAGCCTCTTACAGAGGGCCAACGTCCTAGCCTCTTACAAGTGGCTTACGTCTTAGCCGCTTACAGGGGGCCTGATTCTATCCACTTACAAGGGGCATACGTCTTAGCCGCTTACAGGGGGCCTACGTCTTAGCCGCTTACAGGGGAACCAACGTCCTAGCCTCTTACTGGGGACATACGTCCTAGCCGCTTACAGGCGGCCTACGTCTTAACCGCTTACAGGGGGCCAACGTCCTAGCCGCTTACAGGGAGACAACATCCTGACCTACCCTTTTACAGGGGGGCCTACGTCATATCCTCTTACAGAAGGCCAACGTCCCAGCCTCTTACAGGGGAGCAAACGTCTTAGTCGCTTACAGGGGAGCCAACGTCCTAGCAGCTTACAGGGGGCCTACGTCTTAGCCGCTTACGGGGGGCCTACGTCTTGGCCGCGTTCAGGGGGTCAACGTCCTAGCCTCTTAGGGGGACCTACGTTATATCCTCTTACAGGGGGCCTACGTCTTAGCCGCTAACAGGGGGCCAACGTCCTAGCCTCTTGTAGGGAGCCTACGTCCTAGCATCTTACAGGGGGCCTACGTCTTAGCCGCTTACAGGGGGCCAACGTCCTAGCCTCTTACAGGGGGCCTACGTCTTAGCCGCTTAAAGGGGGCCAACGTTCTAGCCTCTTACAAGGGGTCTACGTCTTAGCCTCTTACAGGGTGCCATCGTCATCGCCTCTCACAGGGGGTCTACGTCTTAGCCTCTTACAGGTGGCCAACGTCCTAGCCTCTTACAAGTGGCTTACGTCTTAGCCGCTTACAGGGGGCCTGATCCTATCCACTTACAAGGGACATACGTCCTAGCCGCTTACAGGCGGCCTACGTCTTAACCGCTTACAGGGGGCCAACATCCTAGCCGCTTACAGGGAGACAACATCCTGACCTACCCTTTTACAGGGGGGCCTACGTCATATCCTCTTACAGAAGGCCAACGTCCCAGCCTCTTACAGGGGAGCAAACGTCTTAGTCGCTTACAGGGGAGCCAACGTCCTAGCCGCTTACAGGGAGACAACATCCTGACCTACCCTTTTACAGGGGGGCCTACGTCATATCCTCTTACAGAAGGCCAACGTCCCAGCCTCTTACAGGGGGGCCTACGTCTTGGCCGCGTTCAGGGGGTCAACGTCCTAGCCTCTTACGGGGACCTACGTTATATCGTCTTAGCCGCTAACAGGGGGCCAACATCCTAGCCTCTTACAGGGGCCTACGTCTTAGCTTCTTACAGGGGGACCAACGTCTTAACCTCTTACAGGGGGGCCTACGTCTTAGCCACTTACAGGGGACCATCGTCCTAGCCTCCTACGGGGGGGGGGGGGGGGGGGCGCCTACGTAATATTCTCTTACAGGGGGCATATCTCTTAGCCGCTTAGAGGGGGCCTACGTTCTGGCCGCTTAAAGGGGACCAACGTCCTAGCCTCTTACGGGGAACCTACGTTATGTCCTTTTACAGGGGGACTACGTCCTAGCCTCTTACGGGGGGGGGGGCGCAACGTCCTAGCCGCTTACAGGGGGCCCACGTGTTAGCCACTTACAGGGGGTCATCGTCCTAGCCTCTTACAGGGGGCCAACGTCCTAGCCTCTTACAGGTGGCCTACGTCCTAGCCTCTTACAGGGGGCCTTAGTCCTAGCCTCTTACAGGCCAAAAGTTAATTTTATTTAATGGGGTCAAATCAACGATGGTATCGTTTATTAGGAGAGAAAGAGTTAAAGCTCATTCTCAAGTTGTTTGTCCCTCAGTCAGCGAAACTCAGTGGTTGGGACAGAAATTTAAATTTTATTTTTATTTTTAAGGCTAATCTTATATTGGACTGTAAGGTTAAGACGACTTTAATGAAGTAATCATGAGTTCATATGACAACAAAGTTTGCTAACGTAAACCTACGGATGTCATAGCAATGTTGAATCAGAGGAGACGCAATGAAAGATAGATTAACATCAGGCGAGCTCAAAGTCATAACAGAAACCTCGGCCTCTAAACAAGAGAGATTTTCGATGAAATATTTACTAAATAAGTCAATAGTATATTTATTAAAAGTTAATTTAAAAAATTTCGACTATTAAAATTTGTGAAACATTAACGAAGCTTGTGTTGTTTCAAATCATATTGAATCTATAAATGATCTTTATAGTGCGCTGAGGTCCACACTGGACATGTCAAGCAGAGATATTTGGGACTTTATAGTATTAATAATATTGATATGCGGAGGTGCCGAAAAACCACCAACAGTTAATCTCTAATCATACAAATTATTTAATAAAAAACACATGTTTAAAATAAGAATTTCAACTTAAGAATCTTTTTTTTCCGGAATTCAAGTGGTTTATGACACTCAGCCTTCACGTCTCCCAAAAAAAAAAATTGTTTATGATGATACTCTTTAAAAACAAATGAAATGAGATTTAGTTTGTCACCATAAACACACAACCAGAAAATGTCTGTATAGGTAGAGTAAAGGATTAAAACTTTGATTTCCGCAAATCCAATCAAACTACAGCTCAGTAATTCAGAAAGATAATGTCCGCAGCTTACAAGATGGGATTATAGCTTAAATACTTTAATAGATAGCCTTTTGAAATTAAACATAAATTACACTTTTAAGATAATGCCTCGAAGAGAAGAACAAAAAAAACGCCTCCGAATGCATACGATTATATCCTAACATATATAGGCTAGTGAACATTTTTAAAAAAATGTACAAAATCAGGCTAACAAATGACTAAAAACTTCTATCTAATAATTCAGCAAAACAAAAAAAATTGTTGAATAGTTAAGCTGTACTAAATCAGAACTATACTGATCAGACTAACACATTACTTCTTTCTACTACATCAACGAAACTAAGACTAGTTGAATGGTTAAGCTCTACAGACGAAGAAGCTACATGCATAAGAACACGCACACACACACACACTGCTAGCTAAATTCTAAGGGGAGAGGTGACATCCATATAGGACATTCGGGACTTACGCTGTTCTTGCAGTTGACATTGACCTTTTCTTTCAGCAATGCGCGTATTAGGGCGGCATCGTTCATGCGGGCCGCATCGTGAAATTTTTCCTCTCTTCGGGACACTGAAATTGATACCAAAAAAAAAAAAAAAAAAATTTGACGAGGAGAATTGAAATAAGCAATAAAAAAATAGATACGATCCCCTCCCCCCTTCCCGCTCCCAATAAAAAAATAGATACGATCCCCTCCCCCCTTCCCGCTCCCAATAAAAAAAAATTAATTAAGTTGTCAGAGCAAAGATGAGGAATTCTAGATGGTGCAGAGAAACCTGGGCACTTTAAAGTCACGGACTGAATTAAAAGCTATTGGTTTTGTGCAGTCTGTCCGTCGCACAGTTGATGAAAGCCAGATTTTTTCTATTGCCTGTATCGATTTCAAAATAGATACAATGGTTACTTTTGGTCTTATGAAAGCGAACTCTTTTATTTAAAAAAATTACATTTTAAAACTATTATTTATCAAAGACATAAAGGCCTACCATATTAAAAACAAGGTTTAACTGGAAAGTCTTAAAAAATAACTCTACTGTATATTGTAGTTAGCATATACTCTCTCTCTCTCTCTCTCTCTTTCTCTCTCTCTCTCTGTATGTGTGTGTTTTTTTTAATATTTCTCAGATGAATTGTTAAAAAAATACAGAAATAAAAAAAAAATTTCTGCATTCTTTACTGCAGTAGCTATTCATGATCTTCTAAAAGCGTTCTACTTTGTTTTAAAAAACTAATATGTACATTCCATGCAACTAAATATTTCACAATATCGATATAATTGACAACTGTGTTAATGTTAATTCATTGTGAAATTTAATATATACGACTGATCAGCAGGGCCGCCTATGAGTTTGTGTTACATACTCTTTCTTTCTTGAGTTATAAAAAAATATGAACATTACCAAATTTTTCATACAGCAGAAAAGATGGAGATGACTGGGAGGCAAACTCAGATGAGGACAGTTGTACTGACCAGGGGGTGATCACTAACATGCTTGGAGAAAAAAAAAGAGGGCGGACGAAAGGAAAGATGGGAAAAATAAATGGAGACCTGATATGTTGCATTTTCAAATTCAAATATTGCGCAATTTTATATGGCTATGAAATTATATTTGATCATTTGATAATAGCTTCTGATAGATTAAGCAAGAATACATCCTATCCATACATAAAAACAAAATAATAAAAGTCCACGAGGAGGGTCCTATTTCAATGAGCGAATTGTTCTTAAGTGTGTTCTGTGATAAACACAACGAACTGCCACCATCTTTCTTGATACGTTGGAAACCTTTCTCTCCCCCCCCCCCATTTCTAATTTTTTTCCCTCATCAACAATAAAACAAAAAGTTCCTTGCTCAAACATCAAGATTCGAACCTGTTTCTTAACTAGCCATTAGTAGCAGACTTACTTTCGGCTGGCAGAAAGGAAGTCAGCTCCCCGTCCATTTCTTTGCTGCGCCTCTTCATGTCGGCGCCCTGTTCTGGTGGCGTCTGAAATGATATTTTATTTCAAAGAATTAAGGAATGCATAGAAACTTCATTTAGCAGGGGCCAAAGTTACACGGTATATTGATGCACTCCAATTAATGAATGGCAATGTCGTCGATTTAGAAGATTAAGGATGAGTGCAATCTTTCACATGACTACGCAGACCAGTTGCGACCTGCATATTTTCCCGCATCTCGTGCAGACAAAGCCGTTGTCCGCTGGCGATCTATTTAAGTTTTCTTTTTGTCTTCTGCACCTGTCTTCTGTAATGGCTTTTATATGAGTCTCAAATTTTGTGCCGCAGTCTTTGTGAGAGCTCTCCAACTGTCTTTTTCAGAGGCCATCTGAATCCAGCAACTTTCCTCTATGCCAGTGAGGGCGAAATGGAACGCCTTTCGCCATAACTAAACATAAAGATGCATAATAATAATCTTCTTTTATGTCAAAAGGACGAAAAGTGTTACATAATATTGAATATAAAAATAAAAGCGAAAATAACGTCTACTATTGCAGAGTTTATGGAATATCGGTAATGGACATATTAACTGCACGATGTATTTGAAAGAAAGGATTTGGACATTCCATGGCACCTTTTGTTTGACAGCGATATTTCACACAATCAAAATATCACACAATGGAAAGTGTGATCTCCTAGAATTTGTTTAGAAAGTTCTACAACTCAAGGCAAAACAACTGTTAGAAATTTTTACTGTTTCCTGTAGATTGAGCGCTATTTAAATTGTTCTACACCATTGACAATACAATGAGTCAAAATGTTAATGATCAGATTTCCTGTTCAATATATTTATATATTCCATAGCTAATTAACCTACTGACCTGGCTACCCAGTTTGGATTCAACCCTTTAGGTTTCTACTCTCCAGTTTGTGATACTTTAAGCCTCATGCCACATTTGAGAGTACCTAATATTTCAAACCCAAGCCATTTTTTAAGGGGGCGCGGTGGCTGAGTAGTTAAGCGTTTGGCTTCAGATCCTGGGGTCCTGGGTTTGAATCTCGGTAAAGACTTGGATTTAGAATTTGGGGATTTTTCAGGGCGCCCCTGAGTCCACCCAACTCTAATGGGTACCTTACTTTAGTTGTGGAAAGTAAAGATGGTTGGTCGTTGTGCTGGCCACATAACACTCTGCTCGTTAACCGTTGGCCAAAGAAACAGATGACCTTATCATCGTCTGCCCTCTAGATCACAAGGTCTGAAAGGGGGACTTAACTTTTATTTTACATGCCACTTTTGAGACCGGCTTCTATTTCAAGCCCCATTCGACAATGACTAAAGATGCTTCTTAACAGGGTTGTTACGGTATGCAATGTGTTGTATGTGCATTAGCGTAGCAAGGTGCAGGTGGTTCAAGAATTTGATTGCGCCCCCCCCCCCCTTTAGAAAAACTTGAAACTTGATTTGAACCATCCCAAAAAAAAATCAAGTCATCCTGTGAGTATCATTACATTTAGAAATAGACGTTCCAATACATGCACCATCTTTTACAAATAACAGTGTTATGACGAATGCTTTTAAGTAACTAGCTGAATATGATCTGTGGGTATTAATGATCTAGTGGATTGGATTTATCTATGTTAAACATGGGAATATTCCATTCACATTTTTTATTTTGCCACGACAATAACAGCAGGCGTCAGATCTGTGACGTGGCAACGACCTATTGGTCTACACTGCCGACATGGTTGCGACGTCGCAGGTCAGTGTTTGCGGAACTTTTGAGTTGCGATGTTGTTGTTTTCACGAAAAAAAAAGATTAATTAATCTGGTGAAAATGTCAAGATCTCACGCGTAATATGACCTTTTCATTGACACGGCTACAGTCTTGCTTGGAATAGATTAATATTGATCTACAAGGCCCAGAAAAAATAAATATTTAGGTAAGGTTTTGAAATGAGCTTTCACATGGGCAATATGCTTAAATTCTTATTCATAACTAGTAGCATAAATGTTTTTTATAAATGTTTTTTTATGGACAATTTCCCCTATGCGACGCCGATTACTTTTGTAAGAGCGATTATTTTACATCTATTACCTAATGAATGATTGATTAAAAAATTGAACATTTTTTACCCGCGCCGTTTCCTCAGATCCGAAAAAATTCCTGATTAAGCGAATGTATAAATAAATCAAGTCTGTGTATATAAAATTCTATTGATAGAGGCCTATAGATTCAGTCTTAGAAGACGGTACGCAAAAGGTTCCTGAACGTCTATTTATTTAGTTAACGCTGAAAACATTGCGGGAATACCCGCTGGCGAATGTGTGTTCAAGATATAGATTGTCTAGACATTAAGCCATATTTTAACGATCAAACCCGACTTTTCCCTGTCGCCAATTAGTTGGTCATTTTTTTCCCAAAGATATACATAACCTGTCAAATTTCTTGGAAAATCTTTAGAACCATTTTCAAGATACCTGTCCAGAGGAAGAATTTGCTAGCTGATAAGGGAAATTATACAAATTAATAAATATACTACAATTCCACAATCAACTTACCAGGAAATTAAGAAATTACAGAATAAACTAACATAGCGCATTCCCGCCTTCTGCTGACTGACCTACTTCTGTTGGCCATCAATGGAAATGTTAGAAAAAATATCAACAAGTTTCAAGTCAAAAGTTTTCTGGTACCACGAAGTTTAATTTTGTTCCGTAGAGTCAAGAGTTTAAAAAAGGGAATCGGCAAATGACATTACGTCGTAATCTGACCCAGAAATCCATGTTGGAATTTGTTGAAAGAGTCTAGTGATAAGGCTGAAAGATAGGATGTAGCACTGGAAAGTATTGACAAATATATTTGAGTCTATTAGTGTTCAGGAGACAGATACGGAGAGAGAGGGAGAGAGAGAGAGAGAGAGAGAGAGGAAGAGAGAGGAAGAGAGAGAGAGGGAAGAAATTTACGGTAAGCTTCCTACAGGGCTAACTGGCCATGAAGCGTCGTATCGATCCTATATAACAACCGCTTCACAGATCACAGAACACAGGCGCGCGTGAGTGATACTCACAAACAAACACACAAGAGAAGTGACACGCTCACACCTGACATATATAACTGCACACACGTGTCCCATATTTTTTTTTTGGTTATTTACCAGGAAAGAAAATATGGTGGCCTCGTTTGTAAGAATTGCTGGCATCGTTTAAATATGAGTATCGATCTTATCATTGTTGGTGAATCTGATTTAGGAAAATGGGTAACTTAAAATAAAGTAAAAAAAAAAAGGATTGTGTGTGTGTGTGTGTGTGTTTTGTAATGTGATCGTGTGTGTAATGTGTTGTGTGTGTTTGAGTAAGTGTGCCTGTGTTTGCGATTGTCTCGTTTATGAGAGTGTATGTGTTTGAGCCTGCACCTATGTGAGTTGATCAGCATTTGTATTTCTAAGACTTTGCTTTAGTGTTTATGGATACGGCATTAGGTAGATGTGTCAACTTGGCTTTTTAAAGTGTCCCGTGTTATCCACAAATTCCACGGCAATGCATCTTGTATATTAGATGAAAATATCTCGCTGCTCAGGGCTATCATGACCCAATCATAAACACCCATAAGAACACTCTACCTAAATAAACACACAGGCATCTAAAAAGAAAATTACACATGTGTTGTACGAAATGATGGACACAGCCAGCTAGCACATCGGAAATAAGGACAGAATCGATTTCTTGTAAACCTAAGTCGACACAACAATTGTGTCCCTTTCTCAACTAATGCTAGAGGTAGTCTCCCCTTGTTGGCTACATTTATTTAAATTCTCAAGAAATCTGATTACGTCAGCATTTCTCAGTAATCGGTTTCAATGCCAAATCTAGACTGGAACTGATGACGGAGCTTCAATAATTAAAAGTACACCTAAGCAACAGAACACGTTAAAATAATACGCTATGCCCTTACCAAAATTACTTTACTAATAGAGCAAACAGTTTACATTAGCAGCTTGGTAAACAGCCTTTTTAAAAAGCTTATATCAACTCATTCTGTTTGTCTGGTAAAAAGTTTGTACACGTTATTTCTCCCACACCCAACCTCAAGATCAAGCTCAAAATTTTACTCTATTATTTCTATTACCTGACAACACAAGAATCAATATAAAAAATATTAAGCAATTAGGTTATTATCTGTAGGTAAATAATTATTTTGTTTGCTATTTCAAACAAAGGAAATAAATTGTATTTGGCGGAAGTGGTGGTATACGTTGAATTAGTCCCCTTTATAGGTCGCCGTTTTAAAGTAAGTTTGAAACAAACAATACATAACTATACAATGTTCTTTTATAAATCTTGTACACACCTCACTAGCAGTGTTCTTAGAATGTGGAGGCTTGAATCATGAGCTCGATGTCGTTTAAAAAAAAACGATTACGGTGAAATTCACCCAGATGTCTCTTTCTTCTCCCCGCTCCACTCTTCCCAACTGGTCCAAACAAAATGATAAGATCATAGCGCATGGAGAAAGATAAAAGCATGACCATTGGTAAAAATATTTCTAATCGTACAGATGTATTATTGTAAGTCTAGATCTGTTACAAACTGAATGACATGACTGATCTAAACTATTGGATACCATTACAACTTAGTTTAAGCTTTTTTTTTTTAAAATGTATTTTTTAAATGTTTTTTTTTTCTTGTTATATATTATTGTTAGAACTTCTAGCGCGAAAACGGTCAGGGCCAAAACCGCTGCGCCAAAAAGTCTTTTTTTCTTGTTATATCTATCTATCTATCTATCTATCTATCTATCTATCTATCTATCTATCTATAAGTCTGTCTATCTGTCTGTATGTCTGTCTGTCTATCTGTCTGTCTGTCTGTCTGTCTATCTATCTACACACCCATACACACAAATATCTTTATACACACAAGCGAATGCCAAAGAAAGTGTTGAATGCAACTAAAAGGGCTCCTTTCATTAATTCTCAGCAAAACAAAAGCTCGACCTGCTTGAAACAAAAACCTTTAATGTAGATAGCAATTAGATCTCCATGCTCACGTTTTCAAACGCCTATACCAAGACCTGCATAGAATACAGTGTGTACATTATTGACAACACTCTCTGAGAGCGTTCACATTATCTGGTACAAAAGAGAAATAAAACCCAGAAGAAGAGAAAAACAGAATGGCATTTGAAAAAAATAACATCTTTCAAATGAATATTTAACAGGCTCAGAGCCACAGCCCGAAGCTCGCGTTAATCTACCAGTCAAGAGGAAATCGGCATGGATCTCAATTCCGGTGTATCTCAAACTGAAAGGGTACCGCCTTTCTTGCGAACTTGAGATTGCAGCAGAAAAAACACATAGAATACAGTGGGGGACCATAAACAGATTTATTGAGTCCTCTCCACTTTTCTCTTCTGTTCGCTCCTATAAATATTTTTTTAAAGCTATTTTGAAGAGGGACGCAATGACCTACTGCCAACTGCCGATTTTAGTAACAAAATAAAAGCAGCCAAATCTATTTTTTTAAAGTCATTTTTAGATACCGTTCGTAAAACTGGCGTAGCTAGGGTGGGGATCATAATATGAAAGGCCCCACTTGATGGGGACCCCCAAACGTGTGTCCGAAATTTTTCTTACATTAAATATTAACCCTTACACCACTGCCATGCAATCGTGCTGTTTATGTTGTTATGTACGTTTCCTTGCATTATTAACTCTTTCCGTGCGGAATTACTCTCAGGGAGTAACCTGAGTTATATATTATTATGTTATATATTTATTAAGTAAATTATCTCATGTTATGATGTTGAATGTCAAAATGCAGGGGCCCCTAAAGACGTCAAGCCCCCGGGCCCCCAAATCCACCAACGCCACTGGTTCGTAAAATGTAATGATAAGTGACCTATTCATATTTATTGAATAGTTTATTAAGGATGTGTTCAATTGTGACACCGAATAGGTTTTAAGTGCATAAACATTATCTAAATAATAAAAATAGAGTGAATAATACTTTAAATAATGCATTGTATTCATTTCGGAAAAATTTTAGTGGAGGCATTTCTAACGGGTGCCGTGTTAAATATAATATGGCCCTAAAAATCATACAATGTACACTATTGTACGCATATTATCTCTATTGCAATACGTCAATAATAATTCAAATTAAACTTCACTTTTAATGGGAAAACAAAGGGTTAAGGAGTTGAGCAACATGTTCTACGGCTGTTATTTTTAAAGGTAAAAGGTGTATTACCGAGTGAGATGGTACTTAATTGGCAGCATACAGCACCGAATACGGGATAACATGTACCACTATGAGGTCCTCTTGTTTAATTTTCAGAATGTTAGATAAGCAAGTTAATTAAAGGGTTCGACGAAAGATATTATTATGATAAAGCGATAAATCATGGGTGAGGAAAATCTTGATGTTCCGCCATTTTCTGGTCGAGGAAGGAGGGGGTAGCAGAAATACGAAGTCTGGCGAGAAGCAGAAATCTGTTGGGCAAATGAAAAATGTAGTATTTTATCCTTTATTTTTTTATTCATTCTTGAAAAATCAAAGTATTACACTCTAGTATAAACATAATAAACTGTGAATTATTGTTAGTGTAAATTTTTAGTTTATAAAATCTCAACTTTTTTTTTCATACTACAGGGGCCCACGATGACCTGATAACCACGGTCAAAAAAACGTAAACTCAAACTCTATGGCCACATCACAAGGTCCTCAGGGCTCGCAAAGACCTTCTTTCAGGGAACAGTACCAGGAAGAGGAGAAAGAGGAAGAAAGAGAAAGCGATGGGAAGACATCAAAGAATGGACAAGCTTGTCAGTGAATAAAATTCTATCCAAAGCTAAGGGCAGAGAGGAATGGAGAAGAGCGGTAGACAGTTCTTGTAGGTGCCCCAGAGGTCCAACAGGCTAAGGGTTTAGTGAGACTGCTTGATGTGTTAATGTTTTAATTGAATAAGCTCTGCTAATCTAAATTTTTTTTCATATGTACACGTTATGTCAGCTTATATGTTCCATAACATCTCTCAATATCTTTCTTTTCTTAGTCTACTTTACTAGTTTTAATCATATTCATTATATCTGTCAAAATCTGATTTGAAACAAAGAAAAGATTACTGTGCTTTTACACTTTAGCTAGTCTAGATGTTACCCTCTAGAATTGGAATTTTAAAAATTTGAACAAAATAATATCATAATAAAGCATTGCTTTTTTGAAAGTATATCATAAACCATAACCCCATATAAAGTTGTCTATAATGAATGGATTTCACGCGTTGTCATGACAACAGCACCCGAACAATGCTGTCAAAAGCGTGTAACAATGTAACGAGTTTGTGTGTCCACACTTTGTTATCTCCCTTGCCAAGTTGAAGAAAATCGTTTCCATTTTAGTCGGCCCAAGGGAGGCAACGAAGGGCTAATTTTACATACTTCTGTCATTACCTACCCTTGTTCCATTTACAATTCCTCCATTTACAAAGTTCTGTTACTTGACTAACAACTTTGTCTGTCTTGTTTGTTTTTTCTTTAAAAGATGTTTATTTTTGTTTGACTAACTGACCCAGATCTACGCGTGACATTGACTCTCGCATGTTTCTTCAGAAATGAAGGCAATCACACCTTAGGCATTTGTTCGAATCCCCTGCGGGACGGCAGGATTGCCAGCAGGAAGGATTGAAACTCTGGATCATAGAAATACAGGACGAGATCCTTGTAGGTATGATTGTGTCTGGCAATTGTCATAGCTTAAGAGGATGGAACTTAAATTTGGCTAAAATGTCTTTTAAAAATGGTACAGGGCTTTAGTCATGCTATCGTGAAAATCGAAGAGTCTTGTCTCTGACTAAAAGGTTAATCTTAAAAAATTTCTTTTCTGTCAGGGTTTCGGTCTCCTACTAAATCTTCATCTTGAAAGGTACAATCCTAGATTAGTAACACTTTCAAAGACAATCGATTGATGAAACAGGAAAAATAGCTCACACTTTATTACAACATACAATACTAGTTAATATCTTAATCTAGACCTTCTTCTAATAGAATACTTGAGAGCCGCAAGTCGCTTTTAAAGTATACTGATGTATGCAAACGTGACATGAAGCTCTTCAAAATTGACACATCAGTCCCCAACGTTTTGGAAAATAATGCACTGGATAGGTCCCAATGGCGAGCAAGCATAAAGGAAAGGTCCTGGATTGCTGATAGCAAGTAGGAAGAAGGGTGAGAGTGCAACAGCGCCTGGTGATTATAGATGCCCAACCTGTGACTGCAACCGACAACTCTCTTTTGCCTTGAATAAAACATCTTTCAATTACAGGCCCGTCCATTCTTTGATGTTGTCCTCCCATCGCTTTCTCTGTCTGCCCTTCTTCTTTTCCCTGGTACTGTTTCCCAAAATAAGGTCTTTGCGAGCCCTGGGGACCTTGTGATTTGGCCATACAGTTATGGTTTACTCTGTTTTAACACCAGTTTGCAGGTCATCGTGGGGCCCTATTGACATTGTGATCCTGTTTTGAATTTCCTTATTGGTGATGCGGTCATTTTATAGCATCTTAATTCCATAGCTAGGTTCCTACTCTCTAGTCCTGTAGTCAGCGTTCAAGATTTGTAAGCATATAAGCATATAGCCATAAAAAACGGGCATATAATTTTGATTTTAGCGTCGAGAGCTATGCCATTGCCTTTCCAAATAGTAGGGAAATAGGCAACTAGGTAAATTTTATCAGTTTACGGATCTATTCGTTTTAAAGATTTGATAGTTTTAGAGTTAGGAATTTATAGCGTGTTCAAATGAAGGGTTTATTTTACAAATTCAAGAATCGCTTATCAAGATTTTTTCTTATGATAACAAGGATGAATCGTAATTTAAAAAAAAGGAAATAATTTCTCTAGTTGTTTACTTTCCTTAAAAATGTATAGATAAGTAGTGTAAAATGAATTCAAAGCAACATGTATAATCTTTCTATTATTATCTAATCAATCTTATGAAATGAGACCCAATATGAAGCATATAATTATATTTTTTTAAAGAAATGTATTAATTTATATAAATATTTTTTCTTTAAAATAAATGCTACGGTCAAAACACGAAGTGTGGCCAGATCGAAGATGGCCAAGGCGTGTGGCCAATACCCAATGTGCTTAAAACTAAAAGTTTTTTTTTTAAACCTTCTACTTTGACTGGCCACTTCGTATCTCTGGCCGATATCAGATTGTCTGGTAAGCGGTGCAGCTATTCATTGGCTTTATAGTACGATAATTTTCAGTTTGTCTGCTGTTGTTTTTTTTTTAAAGAATGTCCTGTTTGTGTCCCCTATGTGTGTCGCCCCTGTCACCTCTGTGTGTCGCCCCTGTCACCTCTGTGTGTCGCCCCTGTCACCTCTGTGTGTCGCCTCTGTTACTCCAATGTGTTGTCTCTTTCACGTCTGTGACTTCTTGTTATTTGTCCTACATCGGCTTTTATTTTGAGTATTGTTTTCTTGCCTCATGCGAAGCCCTAACGTTTTGAATATTGGGACATTTTGGCGCTCATTATACAAGTTCATTTATTGCGTCTTTTTAAAAAAAAGAATGATTCTTATATTGAGAAATCTAAAAACATGAAATAGCGCAAAACGAAAACAATTGGTAAGAACATTTCTGATTGCACAGATTAATTGTTATAATTGTTGCTGGTCGAGATCTATTACACGACTGATCTAAACGAATTGATACAATTACACTTCGTAGAAGCTTTTTTGTTTTTTATTTCAACTATTTTTTGATTTATATTTTCGTCAGAGCTCGTAGCGCCAAAACGGTCAGGGCCAAACCGCTGAATCAAATGTTGCGTACTTTCGCCCGTGTTGGCATAGTTTTCTATATGCATGCTTTTCTGTTAGAAGATTAGTTACACTGCAAGTATAACAAAAAAATATACAATAGTATTAAAGCTGACAGAATTATATGAGCTAATAATAGCCAAGAAAATTAAGTCCTTCCACAATCGTCGATCGTTGGTAAAGGTTACACCCGATTCACTACTAAGTGTTCAACGAATCGATGCAGATTTAAAAACCACAATCTGCCTTGTTATTCAAAATGTCATCAATGTTTATGTTGTAACAAGTGATGATAGAAATGGATCATTAAAAAAAAAAAAAACGGAATTGTTGGTAGATCTTTCACATCCACATGTATTATCATTAAGGTAAACAAAGATCTTCTTATAACTATCTTCTGCCGACTACTTATAACGTATTATTCCCCCTGAAAATTTTATGTTTACGTACGACGCGATAACGATATATAAATTTTCTTTATATTTTTGGTGAAAGAACCGTTTATAACATTACGTAACCAGTAAGCCAAACAATCGATTATCCTGACATACCCCGTTCAAAATTAGTCCGGATAATCGATGTTCTTCTGCATATGAACTTATTATGAACAAGATGTTAAAAGGGAAATAACTGAGTTTATAGTAATATTTAATTTTTCATTCTTTTATCTCCCTTCTAGTTACATTAAACAAATAAAAAAATATTGGTTTTATCATCCTTAGTTAAAGGGATTCACAACTAATTGTTCTCAGAAAAATGGTTTACCGAAAAATCGCTTTTATGACATATGGTTCACCTTACATATGGTTCAGGAACAATCGGTTCACTGACAAAAAGTTCACATTATAAATGGTTAACTGACAGATTAATAGTATCGGAGTAATATCCCAAGGCGTTTCCTATCTGTGTGCAGTTATAATCATAATGATAATAATAAGGCTTGTCTTCGAGTCCGAATATTAATGAGGAATGCAGTAATTCCCGTGGCTACGGAGCCCCATCTGTGACCTACATATTTCGCCACATCCAGGGCAAGCATAACCATTGTCCGCAGGTGGTCGATTGAGATTTTCTTTACGCCGTCTGGTCTGTCCTCGGCAGAGGATTTTCTTTTGGTCTCAAATATGTATCCTGCATCCTTTGTAAGTGACCTCCAGCTGTCTGGTTCTGAGGCCGCATGCAATCAGGTGCTCTCTTCTATGTCAGCTAAGGTAAGTTGGGACCTAAGCCGGTCTTTAAAGCGTGTGGTTATAAGGATATACCAATGCATGATTTTAATTATAGAAAGAAAGTACAGAAACCATTCCGTTTTTTGTTCACATATACTCTAGAGACTTTCTAGATTGTTCACATATACTCTAGAGACTTTCTAGATTGTTCACATATACTCTAGAGACTTTCTAGATTGTTCACATATACTCTAGAGACTTTCTAGATTGTTCACATATACTCTAGAGACTTTCTAGATTGTTCACATATACTCTAGAGACTTTCTAGATTGTTCACATATACTCTAGAGACTTTCTAGATTGTTCACATATACTCTAGAGACTTTCTAGATTGTTCACATATACTCTAGAGACTTTCTAGATTGTTCACATATACTCTAGAGACTTTCTAGATTGTTCACATATACTCTAGAGACTTTCTAGATTGTTCACATAGTCTAGATAGAGACTTTATAAAAAGAGGAGAAAAAGGAAAGATTGAGTAATCGATTCGTTTAAATTAAATGACCATACGAGTAGCACTTGGCATGTCTTGAAGTTCCATTAATGATATGCGTATCACAATTTGAAAAGAACTGTAATAACACAAACCACAAACTCTTATGATTTGTGCTTGGATATCACAGATTACGTTGTACTGTTTGATTTACACAAATCTAAAAAAATACCTGTGCGTGAGATGATCGCTAATAAACCAACATGTTCTTAACTTCTAACAATACGCATGATTTGCAAAGGGAGTACAGTGCTCCTCTAGTTTAATGTATTCTATTCAAGCTACGACTCATATCAACTGTGGGTGAATTATTGTATTGTTTATGTAACAACGCTACCATATCAAGTCAGTATACATTTAAACTGTCGTGTAATTAAATGAGCATTTTTATCAAACCCAATTAAAAAAAAAGAGATTACATTTAGAAAGTCACGACTAGATAATAGAAAGATATAGGTGTCACTAGTTGTTATATGAACTTGTCAATTATTGTAAACGTATCTAGAGTCTATTCCCATTGTGAAAGAATTGCTCACAGTATTGATGTACTTTGTATTATTCATTCTTTGAGGTCGTGACTGAGCTAATTTAAATATACAAACATCGTTAGTTCGTCAATAACGAGAGTGTCATTTCGTCAGACTACAACCGCCTTTACTTTCCCTACGTATGGGTACCCTAACCCATTAGAGTTGCGAAGAGTCAGGGGGTCCGGAATCTCGGTAAGTAGATTCGAGATCGTGACCCTTCAGACTGGCAGCTATTCGACCCATCAATGTTTATAGTGGTCATGTGTTTATAGTGGTTAGTGTCTATAGTTATCATGTGTTTATCATTTAGTTATCATTTGTTTATAGAGGTAATGTGTCTATAGTGACTCTATAGTGGTCATGTGTTTATAGTGGTCATATGTTGATAGTAGTCATGTGAAATCCTCTCGCGAGTGCTTCAGATTTCGGACGCATTTCAATGTGTGTTGAAAGATGTTTTAAGAATTTAAAGAGGTCGAAATAGTACAGTAGGATTGCTACGCGAGACTCAAGCCCTAAAATTCATATTGCATCTACTCACCATTTGACCGCTATCATCAGTTTGAGGGCTGTCCAGCTTCTCTGAGGTGTCCAGCTTGGAATAGCCATGGGTACGGCCGTTGCTTAGAGTGGACGAAACGACACTGGGTCGAGGATTTCCTCGAGGGTTAGTATTGCTGAGACCATTACGAGAAGCATAGATTTTGTCCTTGCTCACCTCCGACCGCCTGTCCTCCTTGGGCGAACGTGATATTCTGTCAGTATGAGACAGCCTGTCTGTGTGAGACAGCCTGTCAGTATGAGGCAGCCTGTTAGTATGAGACAGCCTCTCTGAACTAAGCTTTCTATCGTTGGTCGCCCTTTGTTCGGGACTCTCAGAAGATGACTTCTCAGAGTTGAGCTGCTTCTCGGGGTTGAGCTGTTTATCTTTAGAGCTTAAACCTCTTTCTCCTCCGAGTTTTTGCTCCAAGGTCGTTGTTTTCTCTGAGCTATGCTGATCACTAGATGTAGGCTGTTTCTCTGTACTAGCTTGTTTCTGTATATTGGAGGCTCTATCTATATGTTGCGGTTTTTCAAACGAAGGTTGTTTCTCTTGGTTTAAATATTTGTCACCGTTAGCTGGGTTTGTGTTTACGCTGCTTTCTGGTTTTGACAATGCAAGATGGCCTCTTTCTTCGGTCTTAGACCTGGGGATGGAAAAAATATCTTCCTTTTTAGCAGCTGTGCTAAAATCTGGAATTCTGTTATGAGATTGAGTCTTGAGGCGTGTTTGAGGTGTCGCCCCTGCAGGTGTGGAAGCTGTTGATGCTGGAGGAGATGGCGTGTTTGTTTGTAAGGGAATGTTTTTCACAATAGAATTTGGTAAAGAGGTGATGAACTTTGTCGCGGCTGCTGTGAATAAAGCCGCAGCACTCTCTTTGCCACCGGAAGTACTTGATTCAGCATCGGACAGAATACCTTCTTTTAGGCTTCGCCACCTTTCGCTAACGGAAGTGAAGTCTCGGTTACCCTGTGAAGAGGCCGATTGTCCACCAGTAGCACGAGCCAGTAAAGATGAGATGCTTCCTGCAATGTAAGATCTGGAGTTATTCGTCTTTGGGGCTGACGTACCAGATTCTAATTTAGGTTGAGCTATTGAGGCAACGTGTGAGGTCCTGGGAATTTGGTTTTCTGATGGCAAGGCATTCCTTGCTTTTGCCGCGATAGATGCTGCGTTTTCATCATTGAGGGATTGGTTACTTTTGAAAATATTTGATTTGGTAATAGTGTCTCGGCTCATAGACGAAGAATCCCTTAGTGGATTTTCAATAGATTTTAGACTTTCCTTGGAATGGGATCCATGCCCGTGTATAGGTTCCTCTAAACTTGAATCTCCTTTACTGCTAGATGACAAATAGTGGTCTTTGGTGTGTTGAGCATGAGTTGAAGGTTCAGGATTATGATTGAAAGCAATCTGAGATTTCCTTCTGTTTCTTGCAGGTTCGGCATCGGAATGACTTGAAAGTGGAGAGGCATGCGGATTGGTTCTAGATTGAGGTTCTTCTCGGCGAGACGAAGAGGAAGAAGACGAAACGAATCCAGTATCTTGATTAGACCGAGCAGATGACTTCCTGCTTGAGCTGTTCCCATCATTGTGTGATGCAGGTACATTTTCATTGTCTTCGTTCGATCGCTGTTGTAGTGCTGGACTTCTAAGTGCTTTACTTTGAGTAGAATCTTCTCTACGAATGTCTTCGCCTTTAACCTTCGATGCTCGATCACCCAGCTGAGTTCCATCTTTGCGAAACGTGTCCTTTCCTTGGGAAGACCTAATGGCGCTTTTGGTGCTATTTACTGCAGAGTTCGTTACCGAGGTTCTTTCGATGGGGATTCCATTATTGGATGAGGCTTTGGGCAGAGTAGCATAATCATAGGACTTGACATTGCTGGATCTTCTTCCAGTCGTTGCATATCCTTGGTGCATGTCTCTCTCGTCATGGACAGAGTAGGTTGACCCGCTGTGTTTCTGGCGTGAGTTGTAATATCGATCAGAGTCCGATTCCAAACTCTGCCTACTGGATGAAAGTCTCAATGACGAGCGAGAACCATCGTCATGGTAGCGAAGTCCGTCACCGCTTTGTCCGGCGTTGCTGCGTCGGCGTTCATACTGAGCCTGAGTATCCCTATACGACATATCAGAAGAACGTCTCCCATAAGCGTCGTCCCTGTAATCGTATTCAGTCTTGGATGACCTCCTATGGTCACTGTAAGCTGTTGATGGCTGTCCTCTTAGATCTTTCTCAGTCCATTCTGGGTTTCTCGTCTGCGAGTTGCTGCGCCGTCTGTCTTTGGAATCATGGTCTTTGTCTCTGGATCTTCTGGAAGGCATCTCTCCATGTTCAGGGTTTTCATAGTCGGTTGATGTCGACCTTCGTAACGAGTTACCTTTCTTGGAGCTGCTTTTGCTCTCATGCTGCAAAGTAAAATATCTGTCAATGTCATCGTCGCGAGGAGCGCCAGCGTGGCGTGTTCTTTGCGCCCCATCATCTCTTCTTTTGGACGCCCCATTGTCAGAATACTGTCCACGATCACGATCCGCCGAGCGAATCCTTGACGAAGTCGTTGAATTGTAATGATTCGAACTGTGCCCATTGGAAGGAGAAGACATCGTTATGTCCTCGTGATGCCTAGAAGAACGCCCATAAGGGATTTCCCCACTCGCCACGCTGCCTCGAGCTCCTTGTTCGTAAGATCTAGGAGAGCGAGTATCATTGCCTTCTGCGGCTTTATAGTTTGACTCTGAGGCTCCCCTGGCACCACTTTTGGCTGAAGTCGATTTAATCTGAATGGTGGCGCTGCTGTTTGATATCCTATGATGATTTTGGTGGTAGGCGCCACCACCGTTTTTGTCTGCATGACTTTCAATGTGGCTGCCACCACGTGTGACGGACGTCATTATATATGCAAGTTTACATCGTTACTTCAAATGTGGTGAAAATCTGAAAATAAATAAAAGAAAACATTAAAAGAAAAGTCTTCTTATTAAAACTTTGTCAAGTTTAGAAAAAAGAAATGACCAATCATTCTCATTTTAAAGAATTTTTTGCGGAATTTATTATCATTAATTTATATTATAAACTAAAAAGAAAAAAATTCTTAAACTACAATATTCTTCGAATGTTCTGTCAGCTAGTATAAAGATTGGTCAAATTGTTTTGATTTATATGCGGGACATAATGAATAAATACATACACATACATACATACATACATACATACATACATACATACATACATACATACATACATACATACATACATACATACATACATACATACATATATACATACATACATACATACATACATACATACATGCATACATACATACATACACACACACACATACACACACACACATACACACACACACATACATACATACATGCATACATACATGCATGCATACATGCATACATACATACATACACACACACACACATACATACATACATACATACATACATACATACACAGACACACATACATACATACATACATACATACATAAACACACTTATACACACATATGCAAACATACATACACATACATACATACATAAATAAATACATACATACATATACACTCCTGACATTCAAATATATATATATATATATTAGATCATGGGCTTAGCCAGGATTTTTTTCGGGGGGATTTTTTTTCTCGAGGGGAGCGCCCGGAGCGCCCTCAGCGCGGTGCGGAGCCCCGCCGCCAAGTACGATTTCTGGTATTGAAAGCCAAAAAATTGCATATTCTGAGGTATCTACAGTGCATTTTCCTGCTATTAAAAAGTTTTATTTCAGAAACCTAAAGTGCTATTCTTACTGACTTAGATCCTCCCGCGCCGTTCGGCGCATTTGCCGTCAAGCTGTTTCCACAAAAATCTGTCACTGGTAATGTCTAAAGCGTCTTCCCACATGCTCTGAGGACCTCCATGATTGTGTGGAGCCAAGTTGTACTAGGATGTCATCGCAACTCTTTTTATGCGTAATTCATTTTGTCGGAGAACATGTCCCGCAAACCTCATGCGACGCACTGTCACAATCCTACTAGGGAATCGACTCCCAGTTTGGCATAGATTTCCTTGATTTAGACCCGATCTCTATAGCTGACTCCTAAAATCTGTCATAGCCATCTTTGTTGAGCCACATTTGGTGATTTTCAATTTCGGTAGATGACTATTCACTGCACTTTATTAATGGAGCCCCGCCACTGGTAGAAATGTGCAATCTCTCTTGAATTCGCTCTTGGAATTAGGTGACTGTAGTTTGCTTTAGATTTTTTATGGAAAAGGAAAGTTTTATTGTCAAAATCATCTGTTGGAGGGTTTTAAACTAAAAAAATATTTGAAGTTTGTTTTTTTTAAATTCAAAATCCCATTTAGCTACGGCCATAGAATTTGGTAACTGTAGTTTGCTTTAGAATAATATTGAAGATAGAGGTTTTAGATCTCAAAACGCTCTGTAAGGGGATTTTAAACTCAAAACTATCTGGAGGGGTTTTAAACTTTAAAAAAAGCCATCTGTAGGAGAGGGGTTTAAAATAAAAAACACCTAATTGGCTTGGCAGCGCTCAAATAATTTTAGTGTGGATTTGCTTTTTTTTTTTTATATGGAAGGTATTTTTTAAGCATCAAGCCCCTCTGAAGGGGGTTTAAACTCAAAACCCCTTTTGGCATCGCTCATAGCATTTTGAGTGCTTAATTTGCTTTTTTTTTCATTGAAGATTGTATTTTGTAGCTTATAACCCCGCTGGCAGGGGGTTTAAACCCAAAACCCCCTTGGGCTACACTCATAGATTTTAGAGTTTGTAATTTGCTTATTTGCTTATATTCAAAAAGTAATTTTTAGCTTTAAACTCCTCTGGAGGGGAGTTTAAACTCAAAACCCCTCTGACTACACTCATAGAATTTGAGTGTATAATTTGCTTTGTTTTTTAATATTAAAGAGGTATTATTTACCTTGAAACCCCAAAGAAGGGGGGTTTAAACTCAGAACTGAGTCGAAACCCATTTAGCTACGCTCATGACATTTTAAGTGCGTAATTTGCATTTATTTTATATTGATGAGGTATTTGTTGAGCTTCAAACCCTACTGAGGAGGGGGGGATTAAACTCAAAACCCCTTTGGCTACGCTCATAGAGTTTTGAGTGTGTAATTTGCTTTTTTTATATTGAAGAGGGGGTTTATCGTAAATTTTGGAGAGGGTTTTAAAATCAAAATCTTCCTTATCTGTGCTCTTGGAATTTGGGGATTGTCGTTTGCCTTTTTTTTTGTTTTGTTTTATAGAAGAGGGGGATTTAACTGCAAACACCCCTGGTAGGGGGTCTTAAACTCAAAACCTCCTGGTAGGGGGTTTAAACTCAAAAACCCCAGGTAAAGGGTTTTAAACTAAAAAAAACATTGGCTGTGCTGGGGCAAGTGATGGTTTAGTATTACAATTTGACCTAAAATAAACAAAATCAAAGGAAAAAATCAGTCACTAAATTCCGATCCCCCCCAACCTCCCCCCCCCCCCGGATACGCCCATGTATTAGATTATTTAAATATACAAATTATTAACATAAACACAAAATTTATTTTTAAACTTCAAAACATCTTTTATGTTAGTTCTATCATTACCATTTTGTTTCTTGTAGCTCACCTCCAAGCGCCCCCTTCCCCCCCCCCCCCCCCCCCCACCGTAAAACCGACCCTAGACTTGTATGTGGTACTTATAGGTTGAGATTTATTCAGCCTCACGAACTAATCAACGTCAGAATCATCGTCGTACTTTTAGTTGATTCCCAAAGTGCCATTATTGACCTCTTGATTCCAGCCAACTTGAGGACATGACCAGGCCAGGTACTGGACTGAGCGAGTGGTGCAATCAGAAGTCACCTCCAGAGCTAATAATATTCGGTCAGCCCCTTCACCCCCTCTCTTTATGGTTTAGTACTTCCTCGTCGTTCATCGCCATGATATTGAACCAAAACATTTTAACATTTTGACATACATACACATTTGTACAAATGTTCATTCTTCCCTAGTGGCATTGGTCGCGTGAATCAGACACGACAACTAAAGACTTAGCCGAGATTACGTCTTTTATTAAGATATACGACTTGATTGACACATGGATACGTTTATGACGTAATCTTTTTTAAATAAATGAATGTCTGTTTCTAGCTCCTGCTTCGTGGTCGAAGATGAGCACATTTCACGAAGATGACTACAGTCCAATCATGATTGAAAGTGACATGGGTAGCTTTGGTCAGTTACCGATCGGACTGCTTCTTCTTTAAGCCTTTTGTTGCTTCGGCGCCAGTGGGGTAGAAAGGGATTTAGGGGCCCGGGCGGCTTGGTCTCTTTAGGGGCCCCTGCATGTTGACATTCGACATCTTAAGACTATGTTTGCCAAATGGAGAGCAATTATATTTCTTCACTTTTACAGTTGTACTTTATCTAGATACAGGGCCCGCCATGGATGGTTCGAGTTCCTAGGCGAAATGAATTTGGAGACCCCAAATGAAATAAAAAAAAATAATATAATGAAACAGTGAAAAAAATGAAATTACTAAATTTATTAAAAAAACGGAAATTCGTATATTGCAATTTCCGTAGTAGAGACAGACCTAGACTGGTGAACATAGACTTTTAGTGTTCTACCATGTTTAAGATATGATCCAAGTATATTTTTTTTAGTCCTATTGTCATATACCAGTTTTAGAACCCTTGCAACATTTGGTGACTAGTAGTCACTGAACTATTCCGTGCAGTTAGCACGAGATTTTTCCTGGTCGGGGACTGATCACGAGGTGGACACCTCAGTTGATCTTGGGCTCTCGTAGAGAGAGGAATATTATGGATATCTGGTCCAGTGTAGTAATGTATAGATATTGAGGTTGATTTTTTGGAGCATGTGTGATATCTAAAATATTCCATTGGATTCTAATGTACTATGTCTTGTGTATATTTCTTGATGGCTGGACTTGCCAATATCTTTTGTGAATTATATTTTATGTGAATAAAATCCATGTCTGCTGGCCTAGAGTCTATTAATAATTCTAAATGTTGTGGTCGTAGCATTCAGTATGTTAATGTTCTCACGCACCAGCAAATCTAGTGCGTGTGAGAAAGTATTTGGTTAAGAAAACAAAGAATATTATAGTAGTACCAGTACAACACACAGAGACATTCGCGTCATCACGCCTACAACCAGAACTAGGCTGTGACACCTATGCGAGGCCCCCACTAATTGGAGGCCCTAGGTGACTGCCTAGTTTACCTATGCTTAAGGCCGGCCTACTATATAAAGATATATACATACAGAACACGCATCATGGAAGTGATACTTTTTCATTACTCCATATAGTTTCTTATTTTGATTTGGACAACAGCGAAGAGCAAGGGAGTAAACTCTTACAATTTAACTAGAAGTCTAGGAAGGCACAGATATTGTCCCTTGGGATTAAAAACTACTACTTTTGATCATTATCAACTAATATGTTTTACCTTACAGATTGTAAAAAAAAGATTTTTTTTTTATATAATGTTCCTCACAGGGCCACTTCCTGCTAGCGTACACTGCAAGTGTACATCTCACAGAATCTTTACTATATAGAATTTTTCAAAAATTATTTTAGCAATGTCTTAGTTTGACCAATAGAAATTGATATTTAATATAGAAAGTATATTTAATGCAGTAATAAAGTTTTGGGGGTTAATGGGGTAAAGGAAAGCGCTCACAAGACGGACAAAAAAAAACGCTTTAAGGACACCCTCAAAGCTTCTTTGAAAACCCTCAGCATAAATCCAGCTACCTGGGAGACAGAAGCACATGACAAAGCATTGTGAATAATGGCTCACAAATTGCTGAGGAAAATAGAACATCACTGGGCACTGGCAGAAGAAAAACGCCAGAGAAAAAAGCAAGGCCAATGACACTGGCTTCAGCTGGAATAACCTGGCCAGTGTGCAGCCGAACATTCCGGGCTCACCAGCCACATGAGGAGGCACAAAACCCCAGAGGAAAGCCTTCAGCCTCTCAAATGACTAAACTGGTCTTCATCGAACCACGATGGTCGAACTATATATAACCTGATCAGAGAATCAAAAAGCTCGACCTTTATGTGAATTAAAAAAAGCAGTATTGATTATCTTACCGCCCCCCCCCCCCGCCCGTGTTACAGCAATAACAAAGGGCACATTATTATTGATTGAACAATTTCAACAATTTCAGAGTTTGGTTTTCTTTCTACATGGATGCTTTGTGTTTTGAATTTTATAATTTTAGATCAGAAATAATTGTTTTATTTAATTTAAAAAAAAAAAAGAGAAACTACCCCCCCCCCCCAAATCGAGGGAGTGTGTGAATGTGGGTCTGAGTGTGTGTGTGTCTGTCTGTGTGTGTGTATGTGTGTGTGTGTGAGACAGAGAGAAAGAGAGAGAGAGAATCTATAATAAAAGCAGCGAATAGCGTCCTCTGAATGCAGAGTTCTCTAAATCCCCCTCCCAAGTTGACATAACACGATGAACCAAGTTTTTTTCTGTTTGACCTTCAACTATCGGAAAGATAAATGTCAACAGAGACACAGAATATATTTGTACAAATCTCTAGCTGAATAGCTTCATAAAAGTAACATAGAAATCTTAAAACACAAAACAACCCTAATTAGACAACCCTATGACAGTAAAACGTCGAGATACCATGAACACTTTACTTATCAATAGTAAAAAACATCCCCCCCCCCCATCCCCTCCACAAACAAAGAGAAAGAGATTTCATGTTGCCTAAGGAAACCTCTACATCAGGGGTGGGCAACCTTTTTATATCGAGGGCCGCATTAAAAAAAGTTTGGGAATGGCGGGCCGCATATATATATATATATATATATATATATATATATATATCTTACAAAGATACGCTCGCTAACTGTGTAGAATGTCTTTTAATTCCTATTGACACTGTATTATAGTCACGCTTCTTTCTTTTTTTTCCCACTCCACGTTGAAAAATTACAAGAGTTAGCAATTTTGGAAACCAATTTTACGATTTTTTTAAAGTTGCTGTTGTCTTTTTATATCACAATATCCCCACAAATATCCATTTTTACTTAATGTGCAGTATTTTACTTTTTACACTCGTGCATAATGTTCCGGAACTGGGAAACTAGCTTACTAGTTGTTACCCTTGTGACTGCTGTCAAATTAGTCAGTCAACATTGACCAGTGATTATACTTGTTTAGTTTCCACAAAAAAAATGTTTGCTCACTGAATGAGACAATAATATATGTTCCGGAAGTTAAATGTCGGGACGAGGGAAACCTGTCCTTATGGAGCATCACCAGAGAATGCTGACCATGTCCTTTAATGGTGCATACTAAATCAAGAGACCCGAACAAGACTCTCCAAAGACTATTCGGAGAACTGCCTGATCTGGAAACCACTGCGCGGTTCATCTCAGATATAGAATTACTGATCTGAACCCTCCAAAACGTAATATGAGAACGAAGAAGAACAGATGTTAGTGTACCCATATAGTGTGAACAGCAGCAAAGGTGTTTTTTTTTAATTTTGAAAATACAGCTTCTGGCACCCATAAGACTCCCGTGGTAGTACTGACTGGAAGTTCTCTTTGCAATTGCAATAGCAGTTATAAAAGACATGAAATCTGTCTTTCACTCTTCATTAGAAATATTGGTATCAATGTCCTTCAAGTAATATAACAATTTCTTCCTTGAGATTTTATATTCTTCTCATTTGCCTTGCCCATGATAGACTTGCGTTACATTGGATTATTTTGTTCATAAATTGGAACTACCCGTGGTTAACATCCCTACTTTCGTTTGGTCTGATTACTACGAAATTTTATGCAGCTTTGTGCAAACTTTCCTGTTTAAAATTTATGGTTGGGATATTTTTTATAAAAAAAATATTTTTCTCTGTCAAAGATCGACCTCCATCAGTTGTTACACTTGCCATCTTGTTCCAAGCCTACCCAACACGCAGAGATTGTGTCTTGAATCGAGTGTATTGATGTATAGCCAATAAGCATAATCTTCGTTTACTTAAAACCTATATAATGAGACAGTTTCAATAATACATATAGATATTATTTTTAATATTCGCATTTTTATATGTATATACCGTGGGCACACCTGATTTCTATAGGTGTCGGCGGGCCGCATAAAACACTTCGGCGGGCCGCATGTGGCCCGCGTGCCGTAATTTGCCCACCCCTGCTCTACATTGTTTGTGACCCATCCCTACAATAGGAAAATTTTTAAGTGCACATTATCTAGGTCATCGGTATGAGTTTTAAACGCCCCCATGTTTGCTTCACTTATGCACCAAATATTTTAAAAATCTATTGTCACCGCCTAACCCTAACCCTAAAACTAGTGATACAGTTGAACATTATAGACTCAAACGTTAGCTCAAGAGTAGGCCTACTTGAAGGCAAGGAATCAATTGACTTTTTTTTTACAAAGCTTATATCAAATCACTCTGTCTGTCTTTTTAAAAGGTTGTACATGTACACATATATTGATATCACTGACTCAACTAACTTTTAAGGCATTTTCTTAAACGCTGTTAGCTATAGAGAACTTTCTACATGTCTGAACTTAGTAATAATAATACATCAACACTTGGCTTTGATACATAATTTGATCAATTAGGATACTCCTCTTTATTACAGATACTGGTCAAATAAATTTGTATTATTATACTGGGATAGGCCTATTTTGACCGACAAAACCGTAGATCTTAATCGCCCTGATTTGCTGCTCATCGATAAAAAAGAAAAAAAAAAACGCTACCATTATTGACATCGCCGTACCACTATCTAAAAAAAAAAAAACCGAGCTGGAAAAACAACGAAAATATAACCTTGGCTTGGAGATTAAGAGTTTATGGAAATTATCTAA
This sequence comes from Biomphalaria pfeifferi, assembly GCA_030265305.1. Lineage (NCBI taxonomy): Eukaryota > Metazoa > Mollusca > Gastropoda > Planorbidae > Biomphalaria > Biomphalaria pfeifferi. The sequence goes on from JASAOG010000221.1 coordinate 658,257, forward strand.
AACAACAATATACCCCAAATAACCCCATTGTTAAATCAACCGAGGGGATAATAACAACTGACCACACAGATACATTTAAGGCCCTTGGCATTTCTAGGAACATTCTCGTTGCCTTTTCAGAGGGCGGTACTTCTGCAGACCTGCCACATCACCAGAAAATTCCTCGGTGGAAACGGATAAAGGGACTACGATGAATTTTTTTCCCGTTAACGAAACTCGACCCTGGCTTCGCCAGAGAATGAATACTCGTTCTTTTATAATAATAATAATAATAATAATAGAGCAGATATTTCATGAATATGAAGACCTATATTATTAGCCACACTTGTCAGATATCTTGAACCTCATTCCTTTACCCAAAGTGCACTGTAGCAGAATGATTAAAAATTGTTCGCTGAATATTGTTTGTTATATATAGGGAATCTATCCTTATCTATCTAATCTGTCTATCTATATATATAGTACAAATTTTGCTATTTTTTCTTCTTATTGATTCTGCATTACGCTTTCTACGGTACAGTAACACAAAGTAATTTCTGTTAACACCTTAAGAACATTAAAACACAATACGCATAGATGTAAATGGCATGGCTTTTAAACCAGCTCGTCGACCATGTTGTAGGAGATAGTTTCACACCAATGCATAGAACGTTTCAAGGTGTTGAACCCAACTGTTGGCCATTTCAGTTTGTAGCATATTGAATTTGTTAGTTCAGCTAGAGACCGAAGGCCATTGTTCTGTCTACAAACGATTAAGGCACTACCATAGCTTGGGCTTGCAGCTTATTTTCATTGTTAGGCTTATTTGTTTCACCAAGTCTGTAAGCTTAAAAAGGAAATCCCAGAATTGAACCTTTGATTTTATTTTGGAGATCAGGACACAACATAAGAAACTGATGAAGAACTGACTGAATTATGAAGAATGGAATTTTTTTTTCTTTTCTGGCAACAATTACACTGACCTTTGACCTCGTTTTGTGGTCATGTATTAAGTATTTATTGAATGTTTCTATTGTTTAAGAAGTTCTTCAAACTTTAGATCGTATTGGAAATCTAATGATCTCTAACAAAGATACATTTCTTTATTATTCCTATCACCTCAATGCTAATCTTCGTAATCAAGACAAATTGAATTACATCGAAGTTTGTTAAGTCCCTTGAGGGCTCCTTTTGACCAGGGATTTATTGAGTCCCCTCACGCCATGGCTGCTACGCCACTGCTCCCAATTAGTAATTATTTCCTAGACCAGTGTTTCTCAAACTGTGTTCCTCGGAGCCCTAGTGTTCCGCGACGCCTGGAATAATTAACTTGTAGGCCACCACGTGAATAAATCTCTCTAAAAAATAAGCAAAATGTTCCGCTAAATATTCAGAATGTGCGAAATCTTCCGTTAAAGAAAAAATATGGAAACACTGTCCCGGACCAAATTTCAGTGTTGCAGAAATGATTTCCAACACCAAGTGTCTGTCTTGGCGTAACCATCTCTAGGACCAATTGTCTATCTTTACGTAATCATATCCCGGAACATAAAAGACACGGAAGATAACTGGCAGGGTGAGTGATGTTCTTTGTCAAAGCTGACTTGGTCGCTTTTTTTTGTTGCGTTGCAAAGGAAATTAAATTACGCATGCGGATGTAAGATTTTCCACAGGAGGTACGAGGAGAAGAGGCTGGTAGGGCGCCGCTAAAAGAAAAAAAAAGGGAAGGGGGAGAGTGGGCTGGATTATGACGCAAACATGCAACATATGAAATCTTTATTGGAAGGAAATTCAGTTAATTAAGAAGGAGACAGATCCGGGAGCCCGCCCCTGTATTCCACAGGATTTTTTTTTTTATACCTTGCTCAATTGTTAAATCCCCATCTAGGTTCTTGGCTGGCTTGATCGATGATGCTTTCTGAGAACTGACCGAATCGCGTGATAGAGAAAAAGGGAAAGAAATTATAGAAGCATTTCTTATTTAGTTATGTCCCCTTTACAGATTAGCATCTGACTGTCTGAGATGTCTGGTGACTGGGAAAGAGACGAAAGGAGAAGAAGAAGAAAAAAAGAGAGAGACTAAATCAGACTGACCAAATTTAAACCAAACTTAAGACTTCAACGAATAGTTTACTCAACTGATGTATTGTTTTAAAGTAAGGATTTAATAATTGATGAGAAATACAGAAATAACTTCAAATGATTTACATTTGTTTTTAGGATTTTGGAATAAAAAATGTTTTTTTAAATTTTTTTTTTATTATTATTTTTTAAATCTCTCTCTTTATTTATTGCATTTGCTATATTTGTTTTATATTTTTTTAAAATGTTTATTCAGTACTGAAAGGATTACCTTGCCAACAACACATAAGACACACAAGTTTACGGTTTACACAACAGTTCACGTTAAAATTGTACATAAACTGTCCAAACTTGACGATCATTGGGTTGTCCATTGTCCATTGCTGTAGACAAAGGAAGTTTTTTGGGATTCTTTCGGATAGATCTGTCATTATTTCCTATGGAAGCCAAAAGATTCCAAGAAATAAAAATGTTTATTGTTCTTTGCCAGTGTTACTAATTCTCAAGCAAAAAAAATCTTGACACATTAATGAAAAGACCAGAGAAAATGTTCATGTTTAAGTAATCAGCTTCATGTTTACATTTTTATTTTTTCAATTCCTTCTATTAGCTCAAAAAAGGTAAAAAGTCAAAAGGTGGGAGGTGAATGGAAGTTGGTTAAAAGTAAAAAAAAAAACAACTTAAAAAAAACAAAGATTTTTTAAAGAGAAAGAACCACTAATTACTGCCATTTATCTGAACAGTACAGGGTTTAGCTCCAATCCTGCTATATAAAACAAAATTGATTAATTAGTACTAAATGATTAACTAATTGGTTAATTTTTGGATTGATTCATGTCTTCTCATCGAATATGAATAATAGTGCAAAATTTCAACTTGATCCGAGACTTGAAAGTGGGAGACGTGTCTTCTTATCTTATCTTATATAATACAGACGTTACTTCAAAAAAGAAGATGATTACGTCCTACGCGTCATGCATTTGGTCATGCATATTAACCAATTACTTAAATTTTGCCAAGTCACTGGTTTTCCTGGCTAGCTCAGGCAACCCATTCCATGCTCTAATAGCACTAGGGAAGAAGGAGTATTTGTACAAATTTGTCCTAGCATATGGGACGATGAGAGTGCCTTTATCTTTGTGTCTTTTTGAGTATTTTATTAAATTTTGTTTTTGTATTTGAAAATTATGGTTCAGTGTTTTATGTATAATTGCTACTTTACTTTTGAGTCTTCTGTCCTGAAGCTTTCTAAATTTAGTGATTTTACTATAGGTGTTACTCTAGTCAAATGTGAATATTCATTTGTTATGAATCTCACTGCTCTATTTTGTGTCTGTTCCAGTTTCTTAATGTTTTCTTGAGTTGAGGGGTCAAAATGTTATAAGGGGATTAAATCCATATATACATCCACATCTCTCATTAAGTAGCACTTATTGCCCTTATTTCTATATCAAACTAAATAACTAATCACCAACAATAAATTAACTAATTGGTTAATTTTGATTGATGGATTCATGTCTGGCCAGGTTCAAATAATTGTGCAAAGTTTTAAATTGATCCTAGAATGGGAAATGGGAGAAAAATCATGTTCAAACTTTTGACCTGACGGGAGATAGACAAATTGAGTTTGTAAAAAACTCGAGTAAAAATTAGAGAATTCCACACATGGTAATCTGGCTGTTTAGCTAAGTTGATAAAAGGTCGCGTTATTATGTAGCAGCTTCAAACCACAGACGGACCAAATTTTTATTGCTCATTTTTTTTCAATGAGAAAACATGAAATTTTTTGTTGGAATTATATTTGAACTAAAAGTAGGAAATGATTTATAAAACATATTTCTTCTATTACTTGCTAATTGGATTATACAGTGCTAAGAAAGGCTACACATAATATTATAGGCTTTCAAAACTTATAGTGTATCAATACGTTCGCATTCTGTGCACTGGGTACATTAAAAGCAAGTTTTTTACGGATTTGCTTCTATTTTATAAGTATAACAAGTATTAAACACCCGCTTCGCCTGTTGATATATTCCCTTTGTATTTATTGTTTATCAGTTGACCAGTAACCCTCCCCCTCAGAGCCGGCCTTAGTCATAGGTAAACTAGGCAGACGCTTATGGCCTTCGATTGGTATGGGCCGCGAATACGCAATTTTAGTTTTATTCGCTGTTTATATTATGTATTTTAAAAATTTATTTGGGGCCAACGAATTCACTTCGTTTAAAGCCTCCAATTATCTAAGGCCGGCCCTGTCCCCCTATTCCCGACTTTCAACAAAACAAAACAATACTCCCCCCCCCTTTTGGGGCATCCTGCTCATCGTTTCACACTCCTTTATAGTTTTCCGGCCGGAACCCCCCCCCCCCCCATTTTTTTCCCTTTTCCAATGAAGTTAGTTAAAACATCAAATACGGTCATAAACAAAGTTCCATTAAGAGTCAAGTTTGTGTTTTTATCTCAATCTCTAAAGCTACAACTAAATTCAATGTATACAAACAAGGCATTTTAATAGGAAAACAGATGTGCCTTTCATAGCTCTTACATTTACACAATTATATAGGCAAGTCTCTGGTGCAATATTAAACTTAATTAAGCTCCATCAACCATTAATAATAAAAATTAATTGCCTCGTAATCGAAATATTTTTATTGTATAATATTTTGTTTTTATTTCAAGTTTTTATTTTATCACTTGTTTAATCCAAGAAATATATATATTCATATATTTGAAGCTAAATAAACGAAGCGAAGAAATGATTAGATGTTTTTCTAGGATGTATTTAAAGCATTTTAAAAAATGCTAGTGGCTACTTTTGCAAGACCGCACCATCTTCCAGCTAAACGTTCATCTCTTATTCTAAGCCAATGCAACTATCTAAAAAAAAATAATCTTTAAATGTAAACATTTTCTTCTAGAATCTAGATGCTACACGCTATCTTCACAGACGTTTGCTTAGATATCGTAGCCGTGCTAAATTCGTGAGAGGAAACAGAACGATTATGCAGTAATCGATTATTATTTTTATTAGTAGGCGCTGGAATGAAAAGTTAACATTATTTCATACAAAAAAAGTCCCATTTGGGTTAGCCATTAAGACAGCACCATCGTTATACCAAGTCAAGCCAGTATTATGTATCATAGATCGCCAACATGGGAGATAATTAAACTGTAACACTGGCAAATACACCTTTTTTTCCGGGTGGTTGTCTCCCTCTTTTGTATATATTTCCAGAGCTGGACAGTCAAAGAATGATACATAGGTCAGTGTTTCTGCTGGCTTTGTTTGGGCTTGAGGTACAGAGAAATGGACTCAGTAATTGCTTTCAATTAGAGGAAAATCTATAGTGTACTCAATATATGTTATTGGCGTATATGTTAGAAAACAAGTAATGTCATAAGGGAAATTTTTTTTATTGAGATCAAATCTTGTCAAAGTAAGAAACACTTTGAGTAATTGTATTCAGATGTTGGCTTACCAATACTTCAACACAAAACTTAAAGTACAATTACAAATGTAAACCCGTTGAGCAAGATAAAGATAAAATTACCACCGACTGTTACAGGCCGCATTGTTGGAAAAAAGTTTGAAAGGGCCTGATTTGGCCCTCGTGCCGTAGTTTGGGCAGCATTAACATGAACAAGGGTCGAACTGACCAGGTCAACTTCAACAATGATTGAGAAATTGAAGAGTTATTCGATGGAAGTCAACAAGTTAAGTAACGTCAAAAGAAAACAAAGATACTTTTTAAAAAAAGCAACGTTTTTCTAAGGAAAAGAACTGCACAATTAATGCAATATAGTTTAATACTGTAAGATTTATCTTAAAATACGAATAATACATTTTTGTCATTTGGATGTGATAGAAGATGTTTTAATTTGAGGGTGATGTTAGATGTTACAGTTTGGGTGACGTACGTACTACTGTACCTTGAGTAAGATTGTAAATATTAGCCTATAATTTGGGTGAGATAGAAGCTATTTTAGTTTTGATGTCATTGCATATATTATGATTTTAATATAATGGTAGACATCTTACAGCTTTCTTAAGATTCAAAAATTCTTATACTACAGTCACAGTTGCAGCAGTAAATGAATAGACACCATCGTACTGACCACACAAAAGTTGTCTAATTAAATGTTTTCTTTATGTCTCATGTTAAAAAGCGATGGCTCTATTCGATTCGTTAAACTATTGGATGTGCTTGCCAAGTCTGGACAGTTTGCGTTGCCCATTTGCATATAATATTGATTATACTGGGTGTACATCACGTCCCACCAAGATTAGAAATAGTGAGACAAAAATTCTGGGCAGACCAAAAAGGCAACGACTGGCGGAGAGAAGACAGATATTTTAATGCCAGCTATTTTCTTTCCATAACTCTTTGGAACGGAATAAAGTGAAAGGAAATGGAAAGCTTGAAATAGTAAATTCTTTCCACTTGTCCCAAGGGAGATCACTCCATTAAAATGCACTTCGGTATTCAAAGAGTTGTCTTTTTGTCGCCATGTTGTCTTTTTAAAAATGTTTTTGAAAATTCTGATTTGAAAGAATTGATAGGTAAATATAATAATAGAAAAATGCGTGGTTTGAAAATATGCTTCATGGTAAATATGTTTTATTGTTGATATCTGAGGATAATTTAAAGAAAAAGTGAAATTGTGTTTAGTCTGGTGTAATGTCGTAAAAAGCTATGTAGAAAGTCCAAAAAGGTAAATGTTTTTTTTTACATGTTTTAGATGTTCCTCCTGGTGTCAAAGTAAACAGGTAAGTTTAAGTTTTCAACGTCGTGTTTGTGAGCTTGCGCTCCCAGAGCTATATCTTTAGGTATTCTATTTTTTATAGGCTAGTGCCAAATTTATTATTTGTACTTCCGCTTTTTGTGCAGGTTAGGGTGGGGTGTATAAAAAGTGATGCCACGCTGTTTTAAAACAGTTCAGTGTACAGTTGACCAGTGGTCAGTATAGTATGTCTGTGTGACAGCCGAAGATCTTTGTGGTCTGTCGTGTAATTATTTTATATTTCTGTACCTGGGACGGCCTGTAAGTGTAGAAATATTTGATATTTTCTTTTACTAGATCGATGTCACACTGTGTGTAAATATGCTAGATATATTTTAATTTAGTTTCTAGTTGACAGTTTATGTTTTGAGCATGTGATTTAAAGATGGCGGCGTCCATCAGTCCTGCTTTGAGATTTCTAGATCTAATAGAATATATGATTTTATGTATTGCAGGCTATTATTGCACCTTTTAGCTGCTGCAATTACACTGCTGTTTTTAACTGCTGATTATAACTGCTATTACTCTGCTGTAACCTCTTGCTGTAGATCCAGAATCTAGTATTATTTTGTTTTTGTAGTGTAGCCTTAGTGGCTTGGTAAACTTAGTTATAGTCTGTTTCTGTTCTTAGTGAATACCAATAGTAAGGTACTAAGACTAAGGTGTTCTTGTTTTAGTTGTAGTTATGGGTTGGTTATAGTATAAGTAGTAGAATTAAGAATATTGTAGATCTAGACTAGTTTATTGTAGTGTGTTTGTGTAGATCTAGGTCTAGTATAGTAGTTGTCTTGTAGTGATTTAGTTCTCTTTAGTTAGATAGTTGTTTTGATCAGTTTGTGTTAGATAGTTGGTTTGGTTGGTTTTTAGTGGCGTAGATTCAGTGGGTTTTAGTTAGTATTAGTTGTTTTCATTGTAGTGTATATATTTTATTATTGATTTATTGTTTTAATGTTAATAAAGTTTCGTTTTGTTTATTTATCCTAAACTAAAGTTTCGTTTGTGTTTTCATTTAGTTTAGGTTATGTCTGGTTACTTAGGCGACTCTAGCCCCTTGGTCACCATACCGCGGTGCACAGATTGAGCCCACCCAGTAGCGCAAACATCTGCCTACTGTTGGTAAATTTTAATGTTGAGCAGCAGAGAATAGGTCTCTTCCACTCGCGCCTGCCTGACCTGCTCACATGTTGAAAGAATCAGAAATGAAAAACCTTGCCATCAGTCTTCTGTAAGATACATGCACTCCTTACACTTTGACTATTTGGCCGTCTACATGCAAAGTGACAAAAATAGATTGAAGGGAGACAACAACAGCAAAATTGTATAATAATTCACCAATGGAAAACAAAAAGGGGACTGGGGGGAGGACGATGTATTCATTTTCGAGAGAAATGTTTTCAAGTTGCGTGGGATGTAAGGGTGAGTGGCAAAAAACAATCAAAACACACACAAAAAAAAACAACAACGCCTAGCTATGAAGAGGGTTTGAGTTTAAGTCCCGACTGAGTGTTATGGAGTGTGTGTGTTTCTATGGTGATGGTGGGAAAAGGTTAGCGATTAGATGTGAATGATGCAACACAGGTGGCATTGTCGTCATTTGGTCTTAGTTAGGAGAGCCGACTCCAGAACGTGATACTGAAAGGTTGTGTTATGCTAGTCAGTTAGATTTCGTTAAAGCTATAGTTACTAAAGTCTACTACATTTATCTCCTTCGATCACAACTTGTTCAAGTTTTATTTATTCAGATCTATTACGCCTACAACAGTTTAATTGTCTACCAGCAATAAGGTGCTACATGTCAACGACCGGTCACAACACTGAGCGCCTATTGGTATCACGGAAAACTTCACCCAGATAGACCCACCCCAGGTCTACAAAAAGAGATTGAACTTAAATGATGACTTAAATTCTGCCAAGTCACTGGTTTTCCTGGCTAGCTCAGGCAACCCATTCCATGCTCTAATAGCACTAAAGAAGAAGGAGTATTTGTACAAATTTGTCCTAGCATAGGGGACGAGGAATGTGCCTTTATCTTTGTGTCTTTCAGAGTATTTTATTAAATTTTGTTTTTGTATTTGAAGATTATGGTTCAGTGTTTAATGTATAATTGCTACTTTACTTTTGAGTCTTCTGTCCTGAAGGCTTTCTAAATTTAGTGATTTTACTATAGTTGTTACTCTAGTCAAATGTGAATATTCATTTGTTATGAATCTTACTGCTCTATTTTGTGTCTGTTCCAGTTTCTTAATGTTTTCTTGAGTTGAGGGGTCCCAAATGGAGGATGCATATTCTATTATTGGCCTAACCAAGGTTAAATAACACTTTAGTTTTATGTTCTTATTTGACATTTTTCTGGGTGGAAAGACATGCTCCAATTTGATTCCCATTTCAGTAATTCATCTTATTCTCTTTGTAAAATATCTGTGTAATGTGTTGTTTTTATTGTTCTATACATTATGCAATCGTCTGCAGATAATCTGACTTTTGTTCCAGAAGTAATGCAAATTTGGTAAATCATTTATGTAAATTAAAAATAGTAGTGGACCCAAGACTGTTCCTTGAGGTACACCTGATTTTACTGTTATCGGTGTTGATTTAGAGCCATTTATTATTACAGTTTGTTCTCTCCCTATCAGAAAATCTTTAATCCACTGATGCAGTGGACCATTAATGCCAAAATATTTTAATTTTTTAAGCAAACTATGGTGGTGAACTTTGTCAAGAGCCTTAGAAAAATCTAGTAAGATAGCATCTATTTGTTCACTATTATCTTTAGAAAAATCATCAATTAGTCCAAATTTATTTGGACTTGCGACATTATGAGAAAAAAATATCAAGAATTATGACGTCAAACATTTTTGAGGTTTGGAATATAATCTCGTATCTTGTAGTTTCTAGAAGAAGTAAACATCATATGAAGGACGCAGTCTAGCAGTCAAGACTGTGGGTTCGTTTAACTTATATTAATTACTAGTTTTGGCTTATCAAACGTCCATTTGTCATTCTAAATTATTATTTGGATTTGTCAAGTTATTCTTATTGCTTTTATTGACGTGTTTTGAATTTTATGTTCTTGGATTTGTTCTACGCGCTAATCATTTTGGAGTCAAATTATGTTACGTGAAGACTAACAATCCGCAAGAAATATACACCGTGCGATTCCTGACTCTCCGTCTCTACAACTCAAATAAAACAACAGCAAAAAAAAAACAACTTCAGTATCAGTCGTGAAACAAAGTGCAGTATGTCACGTTTGTAAATCAAAAAGCTGTTGCCCTTCATTGGAAATGACAATCAACATTGGTTTCAATACGATGGTGCTCCGCCTCATTCAAGTATTCTAGACAAAGGCTTGATCAACATTTTCCACAAGCGTTGGATTATGTCGTAGAGGACCAAGAAATGGCCACATCTCCAGACCTCCATAAAAATTATTCAAAGCTTAACGAACTTGAAAAACAACTTCATATGAATGAATCAACATCAATCAAGAAGTCGTCTGTAAATGTTACTCATGTTTCAAGAAATGATGCAATCTCTGTTTGGAGCAAGATGGTCATCAATTTGAACAGTTGCTATGAAATTGTTTATTCTGAACTGTTACTATGCTCTTACTGTTATCGAATGTTGCTGTGCATTAAAGTAACTCACTACCTTTTGTTTGTTCTTATAGTATAGTTTTAGAGATGGAGACTTATGTATCGCAATAGGACTTCTTTCAGTTCAGAAGATATTCACAATCAAACTTGAAAATCAACTTGACTTATGATTTATAAATGCCCTTCTCTGTATCGACATAGTCTGAATCATTATAATAAAAGCAATAATATTTAAAAGATAATTTCAACTTAAAGTCAGAGTTGTTGTTCTTTTTACAACATAGAAAAGCAGCATTTAAAAAATGCCAGGCTTCTCGTTATGTCTAGGTCCCACCCAAAACATCACTTTTTTTTATTACCGTTCATTAGATTTATAAAGTACTCTTTTCGAGTATTGTACTTTCGGTAGCCGTTGAGAATAAAGTGTTGTCGTCTGCTACTCGTTGACTATCTGCTATGTGCAGTAACATTGAGTTTCCGGTAACTTCTTATTTTAACCTTTAGTTGCGCAGTACTCGAGTCGCTTTCAGGGAAATGGCTATGTAAACAGAGGAACATTTAGACTTGAGTGGTTGAAGAAGCACCATCTAGGGAATATCTTAGCCAACAATTGCAGGAATATTTTATGCATATTTGACGCCTGACAAAATCTAAAGGTCTTGTCAAGAGAACATATTTCAGTAGGAAACTTAAATATAATTATGAGCATTTTGGTCTGTGGAGCATTTTTTGATGATTTTTTTATTTTTCACTAACAAAATGTTTGGGCTAAATGTGAAGTGAAACCAAGAAAAAAATTAATTCTGCTTTTTAGTACGTTTTAATATTAGCCTTGTTTTTTTTTTTATTTCTTAAAATTCAATTTTTAAAAATTTTTTTTTATTGTTGCACTTATTTGTATGTCGCTCAAAAGTGCATTGTGGAATTTAAAAAAAAAAAAAGATATATCGTTTCCATATCCTTCTTGTTTTCGCAGAAGTCTAGTTTTCTCTCTCCTGGTTTAAAAGTTGATGAAACTTATAGATCTTTATATCTTTTCCGTTTTTGATTATTAAAAGAAATCAAGTTTTTCAGGGAATCGCTTAAAATAAAAGTGAGCTAGAAAAAAACAACAAGAATGATGCAATATTGTGTCGCATTGCCAAGTTGATCAGCCAGGGTTGGCTGCAGATCGATATTCAAATTCAAAACATAACCTCTGTATTATCCCCAAGGAGGTTGCCAATTTCATCAATTTCCACTAGTAAGCCAATAGAAACTAATCATACTTATTATCCTATCGGATTTTCCCGTTTTCTCTAGCTAGAGTTTCGCACGAGACAAATGCCGCGAGATTCTTCAGACAAAGTTATCAAGTAAAACAAATTGAAGGAAAAGGGGAAATAAATTCTATTATATTATCTGTGGCAAAGGTTCTCTACCTTGTTTACAGCCATGGTGCCTGTTGCACAATATAAAATGTAATAAAGTCTAATAGAAGTGAAAACAGAAACCAATTTGAAAAATTTTTCCATTATCATTACATTGTGTATATTAGGACGACGGGGATGACAGCGTGCAGGGGTTGAACCCGGGACAATCGAGAAGACCGACAACAGTCAAGCGAGCATACCGCACGGTCATGCAGCCATGCATACTTATAAGTATGTGTCAGCGTGGCAGGATTAAGCGCCATGGATAACTTGATGCTAGAACAAATAAGAAAAGAAAAAACGGCGTTGGCACGCAGTCTTAGCAAGAATTCAGGCGATTGTTCAGTACCTTGCAAAAAAAAAAAAAGAACAAAACAACAGAGCATTTCGTGGCAGAACAGAAAAACTTTATGCGCCGAGCAACGACCAGTTCTTAGGCTTGGTTGAGATGCTTTACGAATTCAACCCAACCATACAAGAACATCTTCGATTAATTAAGAACGCCGAGGCTCACAACCAGTATATCGGACATAAGATTCGAAACGAGCTTATGGACCTGATGGAATATTTTCCCGTCATCCTTGACTGCCACAAAGAGCAGATGTCTTTTACATAGCGTTTTTTCAGATACTGAAATTAAGATGGATAAGAGCTTATGTAGTTAAAAGGCCAATACTACAGTACTTACGTAAGATAGTATATGTTGTTTCAAAAATAATTCCTTCAGTGTTAGAGGCGGACGATCCCGTTAGCGTGACGTGGTACGATATATATAGTGTACCCTTACGGCTCAGGGCCTCGCGCACTGCAAGGCCGTCTCTGGCTCAAGCCTCCTCAAGGGTAATAATTCAACTTATACCACCGCACCTGTTAAGTACTATTTCTTTCCCTTGTTTGATACCAACCAAAAATAGTTACCTATAGTTAGTTAACTAACTAGTAATTGTTTTTTAAATTGATTCTCGTTGTTTTTTTTTCAGGCTGAATTCCAACTTGATCCGAGAGTGGGTGTGGGAGAAATAACGTGTACAAAGTTTTGACCAGACAGACAGACAAAGTGAGTTGATAGAAGCTTTGTAAACAAATTAACTTTTATATCAGTAAAAAAAAAAACAAGCTCACTGGCATATATAATCGCAATTGTGGTATACACATTTCTTGAAATCATGATCAACTAAAGCTTGTTCTAATGTTATTTGGAAAGAAACACATGAAGTATTTGGTTGTTCATTGCCAAAGAGTTTGTCAACATATTTCAAATATCATATAACATATTGAATGACCTCACAAATTAGGCCCAACTGATTGTAAAATATGAACGAATAATTAAAACACAAAATTCACTCTTATAGACTCAGCTATTGTGCCAACGTATACATCTTGAGAATTTTGTATTTAAACAGTATTCGGATGAAACATGAGAGAAAAAAAAGCATAAACATAAAAACAGAAACGGGATTTAAAAAAATAGTTACTATAAAAAAGGTCTGCATGAAAAAAAAAGTCCTTTCTTTAAATTTTACTACCAGACTGGCACGCCATATCTAGGCAAATCTGTGCCGGGCATTACATTTCAACTGTAACATACAAACACGGTTGAGCGTAGCGTATTACAAGCAGAGAAGTTAAACTATGGATACACTAATACGTTTTAAATTTGCACATTGTAAATTGACAGCAGCTTACTGGACACACAAAGATGTGTTAGCTAAAGTTCTTAAACAGTAGACAACTAATTACTGTTCTTCTCTTGTAATGCTAAAAGTTGTTATTCTGACAACAGAAATGTCATATACCAGAAGAAAAAAAAGTCATAATAAAAACTATAACAAAAAATAAATAAATAAATAATAATAACAACTTTTGGCTCAGACAGCTATCTTATCTTCTTATTTTATATAATACAGACGTTACATCAAAAAAGAAGATGATTACGTCCTACGCGTCATACATTTAGTCATGCATATTAACCAATGACTTAAATTCTGCCAAGTCACTGGTTTTCCTGGCTAGCTCAGGCAACCCATTCCATGCTCTAATAGCACTAGGGAAGAAGGAGTATTTGTACAAATTTGTCCTAGCCTATGGGACGAGGAATGTGCCTTTATCTTTATGTCTTTCAGAGTATTTTATTAAATTTTGTTTTTGTATTTGAAGATTATGGTTCAGTGTTTAATGTATAATTGCTACTTTACTTTTAAGCCTTCTGTCCTGAAGGCTTTCTAAATTTAGTGATTTTACTATAGTTGTTACTCTAGTCAAATGTGAATATTCATTTGTTATGAATCTCACTGCTCTATTTTGTGTCTGTTCCAGTTTCTTAATGTTTTCTTGAGTTGAGGGGTCCCAAACGGAGGATGCATATTCTATTATTGGCCTAGACAAGGTTAAATAACATTTTAGTTTTATGTTCTTATTTGATTTATAGAAATTTCTTTTAATAAATCCTAATGCTTTGTTTGATTTTATTATAGTTTCATCAATATTTGGATTCCTTGACAGTTTTTCATTTATTATAACGCCTAGGTATTTTGCGTTTTTAGTCTGTGTTACTGGTTTGCCATGAATAAGATAAGTGGAATTAATTTGTTTTAGTTTTTTCGTTACTCTTAACAAGTGATATTTTTCTGGGTGGAAAGACATGCTCCAATTTGAGCATATTAATGACAGACCAATAAAAAAAGGCTCTGTAACTGTGCGTGTGTGTGTTGGCATGCGCGACAATTCTGTCCAGGCGCCAGCATTAATCCTTGGCCAATCTGGCAGCTTTTGTGTGGCCCCTTTATTGCCAGATTTAAAATTTCTCTTTTACATCAGCAATATGCCAGAAAAGCTTTTACAAGTTTAACAAATAGAACGAGAACAAAAGGTGTTTTGTACATTAGGATTCGAGATAAAATAATAACATTCCGCTCTTTTCAAACCTAAACACCGTCTCACAATGAAAATATTTTTTAAAATTTCATCTTGTATTCTTTTCTGTTCCCCATTTAAACAAATACACATAGGTCAAAGGGTATGAAATATCAGGCAAGCCAGGTTCTTCTTTCCTTTAGAGACCAAAAACCTATTTAGCGCATATGTAATCTCATTTATAAGAAGCTTTTATTATTATTATTGATTTCATAACAATTATTTTTAGCCAAAATTTAAAAAATCAAAATTTTTATTGGCGAGCTTAAAGGACGGACGCGAGAAAGTGGTGTTGCTGAGAAACGCTTCGAAAAACCAGCCGAGGCATTTGATGGCTCATACAGCCAAATGGCTTCCGAAAGAGAGGTCTAGAGAACTCCTGCAATGGCGCACACATTTTATATAGACAACAGGAAAGACATTGCCACTGACAAGCGAAGACTGCGAGAAGAGAACTTAAATCGACTCCGCTATTAGAGACGCTGGAGATTGAAAGGCCAGACCCTTCTGCATTGGTGGTGGCAAACTATATGTTTTGTTTCGTAGCCACATAAATTACATCACTCTTCTTAGTCTATGTACTCAAAGACATGTCTTCTTATTATATATTATAGATTTATGTTTTCGTGGGAAAGGGACACAATTGTTTATTAGAAATTCCTCACGCTATTAAAACTGTTGGTCTCAAAAATGCTTAAACGTAGCCCTGTTCTTAAACAGGAGAAGTTTTGGATGGTTAATAGATTGTTAAACTATGGGCAACACCAAAATCAACCAACTTTAAATAACGGTGTCCCTGGGTCTTTAAGTCCGGCCTTGGAGAAATCAATAAACGTTTTTGTTAGTTGGGGCTAAAATATCGACATTTTTGTACATGTCAACCGGAACCAAAAGAGAAAAACAACAACAACAACCGAATAGCGACGTAATGTTTTATTTCCCCAGAGTAAACATGTGGACACCCATTTCTGATGTAAACAGAGCCCCATACGCTTTTTTTTTCTCTCTCTTCCCATAAACCTCATCGAATAACTTAGCAATAGTGCATGTGTTGCCAAACTAAACAATTTAGAACCGAGAATATGCACATGTAGTCAGTAAATGAACACTAATAACAGTAAACTAAGGTGTACCTCAAGAAACAATTCCACTACTATTTTTAATTGACATAAATGATTTACCAAATTGCATTAGTTCATAAACAAAAGTCAGATTATTTGCAGACGATTGCATAATATATAGAACAATAAAAACAACACAAGACACAGACATTTTACAAAG
Organism: Biomphalaria pfeifferi; assembly: GCA_030265305.1. Classification (NCBI taxonomy): domain Eukaryota; kingdom Metazoa; phylum Mollusca; class Gastropoda; family Planorbidae; genus Biomphalaria; species Biomphalaria pfeifferi. The sequence goes on from JASAOG010000221.1 coordinate 674,302, forward strand.
AGAATTAGATGAATTGCAGGAATGGGAATCAAATTGGGGCATGTCTTTTCACCCAGAAAAATGTCAGTTATTAAGATTAACTTAAAAAGTATAACAAATTAATTCCACTTATGTTATTCATGGTAAACTAGTAACACAGACTGAAAAACTGTCAAGGGATCACCATATTGATGAAAGCATTAGGGTTTATTAAAAGAAATTTCTACAAATCAAATAAGAACATAAAACTAAAATGTTTTTAACCTTGGTTAGGCCAGTAATAGAAAATGCATCCTCTGTTTGGGACCCCTCAACTCAAGAAAACATTAAGAAACAGGAATAGACACAAAATAGAGCAGTGAGATCTATAACAAACGCATATTCACATTTGACTAGAGTAACACCTATAGTAAAATCCCTAAATTTAGAAAGCCTTCAGGACAGAAGACTCAAAAGTAAAGTAGCAATTATACATAAAACACTGAACCATAATCTTCAAATACAAAAACAAAATTTAATAAAATACTCTGAAAGACACAAAAATAAAGGCACATTCCTCGTCCCATATGCTAGGACAAATTTGTACAAATGCTCCTTCTTCCCTAGTGCTATTACAGCATGGAATGGGTTGCCTGAGTCAGCCAGGAAAACCAGTGACTTGGCAGAATTTAGGTCATTGGTCAACATGCATGACTTAGACTGACGTAGCACGTAATCTTCTTCTTTTTTTTTTTTTTTTTTTTTGAAGTAACGTCTGTATTGTAATAAGATAAGATAAGATAAGATAAGATAAGGTAAGACATAGATTTAACATTGAAAGATGGCAAGTGTGTTGCTTTAGACAAATTGACTGAGTACCAATCATGACTTTGTGAGTGTGGTTTTAAGTTGACTGAGTCAGACATTGTTAGTCTGGTTTTAATGGAGAGAGAGAGAGAGAGGAAAGGAAAGATGCAGGAGAGGCGAGGGAGAGAGAGAGAAAGAAGGAAACAGAGGAAGAAAGTAAGAGGAAAGAGAGGTGGGCGGATCAGAAAAGCAAAGAGAATGTAAGAGAGAGGGAATATCGCCCACAACTGACATTAATTGGAAAATTGATGTTACAGTACCTAACTAGACTAAAACTTTAAGGCTCATTTTCTTTGAGAACTGTTCAGATTTGGCAGGCCACCTTTTCCTCGTTAAATGTCGATTTAACAAACCACCATGATTCTTCTTAATATTTTGCATTGTCTGGACTACTAGACCTAAATGAAACGAGATTCACATAAGCAATTGTATTCCTTTTAATTGAGAAGATATAGATCTTATAAAGTAGTCTTATATATAGACTCTAATAACTTCTTCGAAATTATAAATCGTTAGTCCTGGTATGCAGGATTTGATTGTAATGTTTGGTTATTAGACTATCGACGACTGCGGCAATAGTGGCAAGCATTATTACTAAGAGAGACAACTCTAGGAGATGTCAGAACGAGTTTATGTCTGTCTAGTTTTTCTGGAAAGGCCTACTCAGGCGTACTCTGTATGGCAGTGCTTCTCAAACAGAAATCGATAGCACTTCTAGATACATACCGTTACCTCACATTCCAATAACAGTACATATACAGGGTGGCCCAAAAGTAGATTTATAGTTATTAAACTAGCGTACTGTGTGTCAGTGTTTCCCGGAGTGATTACAAGAATGTTGCAATATTGAAGGAAGACATTTGAGCATCTGAAAGATTCAATTGTTTAAGTTTATGCTCACAGTGATAACGAATTTACATGTGTCGAATTTTCAAATAGTCTACGTTATAATTGCAAATCTACTTTTGGGACACCCTGTATATGTATTACAATATTTCGAAATACCGTAGCTTGTAGTGTGCGAATTGGTCATTGCAATTGAGTTTGAACGCTTACAATGACAATAGTTTTTTTTTTATTTGGATTGACAGATGTGGAAAAATTTTGAGAAGCACTGAGATGAGTAATGAAATCAAACTTAACTGGAGACTTGCTCATTTGCCCCATAACTGCCAACTAACTTTTGGAGATGTAACGTTTAGTTTAGTGTGATGTGTGTACACATAGTTACGTTTAGTTTAGTGTGATGTGTGTACACAGTTACGTTTAGTTTAGTGTGATGTGTGTTCACATAGTTACGTTTAGTTTAGTGTGATGTGTGTACACATAGTTACGTTTAGTTTAGTGTGATGTGTGTACACATAGTTACGTTTAGTTTAGTGTGATGTGTGTACACATAGTTACGTTTAGTTTAGTGTGATGTGTGTACACAAAGTTACGTTTTTTTAGTGTGATGTGTGTACACATAGTTACGTTTAGTTTAGTGTGATGTGTGTACACAGTTACGTTTAGTTTAGTGTGATGTGTGTTCACATAGTTACGTTTAGTTTAGTGTGATGTGTGTACACATAGTTACGTTTAGTTTAGTGTGATGTGTGTACACATAGTTACGTTTAGTTTAGTGTGATGTGTGTACACAAAGTTACGTTTTTTTAGTGTGATGTGTGTACACATAGTTACGTTTAGTTTAGTGTGATGTGTGTACACTAAGTTACGTTTTTTTAGTGTGATGTGTGTACACATAGTTACGTTTAGTTTAGTGTGATGTGTGTACACATAGTTACGTTTAGTTTAGTGTGATGTGTGTACACAAAGTTGATTTGATAGTAATTCGTTGATGTGAGGGAAACTAAAAGATGACTTTGTTAGAGTATGATTGTGTAGTTATGTTTGAAATTGGAAGCGTTAGAAGCTGATGGCTTCAGAATATGATGGCTTCAGAAGGTGATTGTGTTAGAAGAAGATTATGTTAGTGTTTTAGCACAAAGAATGAAATTCGCTGGTGATATCAAAGAGGTTAAGGTGCTATTCGCTTATTTCGACATTATGACAACAACAAAATGTACTTTTGAAAAAATTATTTTGTAAACGTAAATTGATTACTTGTAAGGAATTTTAAAAATATATATATAAGAGTGAAACTAGATAACATAGACTGTAGATAAACAAAATAGTTGAATGCATTTTAAGCACTCGCCCCTCCCCATGCATTCTGTACCCTGCACCAGACTTTGAATGTAATCTTCACTCCTGGGACATACAACATTTAAATTATTGACACACTGCTTACGATGTCTCGTCATAAAAAAAACCTTTGCGGTTCTCAATTTTCAACAAAACCGGAAGTGTGTTAATTATGATAATAAACGTTTTATAATAAACAGCAACAAATCTGTAACCCTGTATTAGATGACTTTTATTTATTTATAAATTCTTGTACTGCTAAAATCGGCTGGTTGCAGTAGTCTGTGTACGCAAGTAGGGCATGTCGAGAAATTGCTGCTAAATTTGTGTACTGCTAAAATAGGCTGGTTGCAGAAGTCTGTGCACGCAAGTAGGGCATGTCAAGGTATTGCAGCTAAATTATTGTACTGCTAAAATAGGCTGGTTGCAGAAGTCTGTGCACGCAAGTAGGGCATGTCAAGGTATTGCAGCTAAATTTTTGTACTGCTAAAATCAAGTAGTTAGGGGCAGCAGTGGTGTGGCAAGGTATTGTAGCTGGAACCTAATTGGCAACGTAACATTTTGGACACCTGAAATTTGTTCCAGAGCAGAGAGGACTAATTCTCCCGTAGTGCTATAACGTAGTGCCTCGTAGCCCCCATACAGATCTAGATATCTTCTTGATACTCCCCCCAACCCTTTAACTCTCGGAGTTGGGGGACACTCGTGCAAGATATGTGACACTGTTTCCACAGACTCTTCACAGTGACAGTGAAGTCGAAGTTCTAACGGAAACGTGCAAAGTATGCACCGATAGGACAGTGTGCAAAGTATGCACCGATAGGACAGTGTGCAAAGTATGCACCGATAGCACAGTGTTCCGAGCTACGTTCTGGGTATATCAAACAATGCGTGCTAATCCACATCTGGGCTGCAGGAGGCTTATTTTATCGGACAAAGACCCTCACCAACCAAATGCTGAGACACAAAAACACACTCACCCTTAGAACAAGTAAGTCTAGTATAGAATGAGATAATCAGCGGCCTTTTTAAAGACAACACTTTATTACACAAAAAAGGGAAAAGTCCATGTCGTCAATATTCACTACTAACAGTTTCTTCGGCTTACTTCCGTTATTTGTCTCTTAATGTATTTGCGTTCTTACATTTTAATGTACTGTCGAAGCAAATACCCAATTAAACCCAACTTCTACGCGTCTTACTATTGAGTCAGTGCAATATCAATGGATGGCCATCCTTCAGAGAACTGTGTGTGTGTGTGTTGGGGGGGGGGGGAGACTAACCAAAGACACGAAGAAGGGCTTGTTTGTTATTGTTGTCATCATCTCCCTTTAGCTGAGTGCCTCCCTTTGAGTCACTCGTCAATTTAACTTACTCTGGACCTAATCTTAGGTCTACCGAGTCTATTAGATTAACTCGACAATTAGAATTTTCACTCACATTGTAGTCAACTATATTATGGTACAATATCATTGTTACAGTTTATACATGTTAGTATGTCAACTGTAGCATTAGTAGAGTCGCTGTAGTCTATTTATGTTTTCTTTTATTATATTGTATAACTTTCACTCTTTCTTTATCTCTCTTTTTCTCTCTCTCTCTCGCTATGTTTCTCTCTCGCGCTTTCTTTCTCTTTTTCTCTCTCTGCCTCTCTCTCTCTCTCTCGCCCTTTCATCCTCTCATCCGCTTTTCTTTCTTTCTCTCTCTCTCCCTCCCACCCTCTCTGCCTCTCCCTCTCACACTCCCTCTCTGCCTCTTTCTCTCATCCTCCCTCTCTGCCTCTCCCTCTCGCACTCCCTCTCTGCCTCCCTCACCCTCCCTCCTTCTCTGTCCCTCTCTGCCTCCCTCACCCTCCCTCCTTCTCTGTCCCTCTCTCTCTCTCACCCTCCCTCTCTGTCTGTCTCTCTCACCCTCCCTCTCTGCCTCTCTCTCTCTCTCACCATCCATTTCTGCCTCTCTCTCACCCTATCTTTTCTTTGATCCATTTCTTTCACAGGTTTAGCTACATAGGGGGGTTAAGTAGTTCCTAGAAACGTATCTCTGCCTCCTGCACAAACCCAGCATCAGTAAGACTTTGAAACATGAATAGAACAATAAAGACTTGGATGTCTTGGACATTTACGAAACTAAACTACTTGGCTCACACAATACAAACGTGTTTATGAAACGCCCGCGCGTGTTCAATTATTAATTCTGAACACTTTACTCGTCACTGGTTACTTGGGTAGTGAATTGATACTAAAGAAACATTAAGGAAGGGGATATCCATTACAGTGAAGAGTTTTCTTAGACCACTGGGACTTTAAAAGTTTAGGCTAAGGTTTGAGTTATGTTTGTAGCATGGGGTGAATCGCAGGAGGATTTCGGGGAGGGAGAGGTGGATGGAGGGGGGGAGGGTAATCAATTTTTATCGTATTGCACGTTACTCTCCATAAAACAAAAGAACTATTACACCCACACACTTCATTCTCATTTTAACTCTTTCTCTCCGCAATTATTTACCTCATTCTGGTCGAATCAACACTTGTATCGTCAGTTAGGAGAGAAAGAGTTAAAGGCGTTCACTTTAATTGGGGGGGGGGGGGGGAACAAAGTGCATTCAATTTCTTTCTCATTTTGAAAGAGGAAGAAACAGAATTCTCTCAAGGGAGGGAAGAATGATCTGGCAAGAAACAATTACAACAAAACTGTTTGGAAGCCCGAGACTGTAGAGATGTTTACTTTGAAGGGGCCTTGACTTGTTTTTGAGTTTACATCACTAAACATTTTGTTTGTTGATTCTGGTTAGCGGCTTATGAACTCGTTTTAGCATTTAAACAAAAAATGATGCTATTCAAAAGTGTCTGAACGTTATCTTAGGTAATGAGAAATAAAATGATGTTTTTTTAAAATTTTGTTGCATTTTGTCAAGAGCCCAAAGATAACAAAAACAAAATTGCAAAACATTGTATATAATAATGCCTTATAGGTAATGACAAAGTCTATGGTAGTTACTTTTTACAAGAAAATCAATCCAATTTTGAATGATTGTTAATCTATGGCGAAAAAATATCAATTGCTATTTATTTGGCGTTTCCGGTGTACGGAATACATGAGGTGTTGATAGCTATGCGTTTATAATAGTTAGGCAATAAATTGCGCGCACGTTTTTAGCACAGTAAAACGCAATGTATACGCTCTTTCGCTTGTAGATATAGTCATTTTTTATGTATTTATTTTAGTTGGCAACAGTAGCCTTGACCTTGTCTAGTTTGTCCATTTATTTACCATGTCTAATATTGAGCTTGTAAACCACTGTAATGGCTGAGACAGAGCTGAGATGGACGTTGGATTAAGAGAGAGAAGTCAAACAAGAAAATCTTTTTAAAAAATACTTTTAAAAAATAAATCTCATACGAAGTGTAATTGTATCAATTAGTTTTTATCAGTCATGTAATTAAATTTGTAATAGATCTAGAGTAATCTAGACCAACAACACTAAAGCTATGCCAGTAATAATATTTTTACCAATTGTTTTTTGTTTAGCGCTATTTCATGCTTTTAGTGGTTCAAATCTCCTAGGGCCGACGTGCTAACCACTTTGCTAGTGAGGTACTTACTTGTGAATGAAGAAGACTGTATAGTTATATATTGTTTGTTTCAAATTAAACCGGCGACCTATAAAGGGGGACTAATTCAGCTTATACCACAACATCAGTCAAGTGCAATGTCTTGTTCGAGATACAAAAAAAAAATAATTATCAATAGTTAATTAACTAATTGGTTAGTTTTTTTTTACATTGATTTTTATTTTGTCAGGTAAAAGAAATAATTGTGCAAAATTTTAGCTTTATCTGATATTTGATGTGGAGAAATAACATCTGCAAACTTTTTTAGCAGGCAGACAGACAGATTGACAGACAAACAGACAGAGTTGTAAAAATACAATGTGGAGAAGAAGAAAGAAAGAAAAGACTTTGGCTGGGTGCTCTAGCGGGCGGAAGTCACACCTTAAGTTGAAACTCATGTCTGACACATATATAATAATAATGATGATACACAAGTAGGAAGTTCAAAAATAAAGGTACTAGCCATATATTACCCGCAGCCCGCGGGTCTTAATTTGCGTACCACTGTAGATATTGTCACTGAGAGTGTTTTGGAAACAATTAAACGAAATAACAGTGTTATAAGAAAGTGAATGTAAAAATAGTATTAATGGAGCTATCAAAATAGCTAATCGACCTTAATCCATTTTTTAAATAAAATCATTTGCTTGTAGGCCTACATATATTTAGATCTAGATCTATAGTCTAGACTGTAATAACAGATGTAGACCTAGTGACCTATTATTATAAGAGTGAATACAAGGGCTCAAGAAACTTATTAATCAATGCATATTTAATATCCCCCATACAGAGCCTCATGTAGTATGTCCAATCATAGTGTGTTTGCATCGGGAGGAGGGTTAGAGAGTCGGCGTGCGTGCGTGGTGTTCCATATGGTTCGGCGACGTAGAGAATTATATATACAGATTGTAGATCTAGTCGGCAGGCACATTGTCATCATACTGAATAGCAGATTATTTTATAGAGCAGCGGAAATCAGCACCAATTCTGGATCATTAATTCGAACGTATATCTATCTATTCGTACAGATAAATTCCTATATTGCTTTGAACTTTTTAAAAATTCTTTCTACAAATCTAAAGGAAGAGAAAACAAGGAAAATATAAGAAAGATTCCTTACATCCTTTAAAAGATAAAGCTTACCTAAGTCGTAAAACAGCGTCCTTTCATTTACATTTCTTAGTAATGTAGAACAGTCATGCCCAAAATATGGCCCGCGGGCCAGATCCGGCCCGCGACGTGGTTCCATCCGGCCCGAACAAAGAGTAGAAAACTACTCCACCCCTTCCCAAAAAAAATGTTGAAAGATGTATCTTACCTAATATGGCACTCTGTTAGATTGGTACTATGACCTTTAACATTTGTACTTTTATGAGTTGAAACTAAAAGTGGAATTTAGAATCTACCAGGAAAAATGAACAGATCGTTTTATTTTATATTTTATTTTAACATGATAATAGCCAAACATATTGGGTTTACTTCTTTTTTTATACATATATAAACGGCATTATGAAGCAAATATTACGGCATTCTCGCTTTGAGCAGCAATAAAAAAAAGATTTTTAAACTACGCCAAGAAATATGACGATCGATGGCAATATTTACCAAAAAAACAACAAGAAAATGAGTCGGTGGTTAGATAGCTATAATTATGCTCACATTTTACATAGAGAAAGCCATTTTCTGACGCCAAAAAAAAAGTTATCTTTCAGATATGCCATTAATTAATGTTAGTACAGTAAGTTGTAAGTACTAGATCCACAGCTTTCTATCAAAATTGTTTTAGGACAATATCTTTTCGTTTACTTTTTTTTATCTTTTCAGTCACTTGGCCCGCAACACGAGTGTTGGAAATTAAATTGGCCCCCAGGTTGAATTAGGTTGGGCATCACTGATGTAGAAGGTATTACCATTATTCGACATCAATCAATATAAATATTTACCAATAATTTTTTAAAAAATCTAAAGATAAATTGTGATCTCATTTTGATCTGTAAAATATATTAAAAATCTTTATGAATTATCTTCTTATTTCTCCTAGTTCTCATTATTGTATGTTCTCATTGCTTGCTGTGCAAGACACTAGTAAACAGATAGAAGATATTGATGTATTGATTCAATCCAACGTCATGTCAAGCAATACGTCCGCGTGCTCAGTGTGTCTGGCTATCATATTGTGAGACTAGGTCCAGTGTCAGACACCTTGATTGCCTATTCAAATTACTGATAGTAATTATTTTTTTATAACAAACTGTGTTTTGTCCTCCCTTATTTTACCTTTTTTTTTGTTACAAAATTTATATATGTCTGTCTGTCTGTCTGGTAAAAAGTTCATGCTCGTGATTTCTCCCACATCCAGTCTCGATTCTAGCTGAAAATTTGAACAGTTTTTTTTTACCTGACAATACAAGAATAAAAAAACAACAACAAAAAACAATTAGTTAATTAACTATTGTTAATTCCTTTTTTTTTGTTTGGTATCGAACAATGGAAAGAAATTGTACTTGACTGATGTGGTGATATATGTTGAATAACTCCCCCTTTTACTTTGTAGAGAGGAAGCTTTAAAGTTTGAAAAAAAAAGATAACTATAAAACCTTCTATTTTCATAAGCATTTTCATGGCACAATGGTAAGCGTGTTGACTTTAGGAGGCTTGAGGAAGGTTGAGCCCTCAAGTTCAAATTCAAGTCGTACAACTTTTTACAAAATAAAATGCACTTAAAAAGCTATCACGGTAACATTCACTGAGATCCCCCCCCCCCTCCTTTCTCCACTGGTCCAGATAAGTAATAGGACATAGCTCATTGAGTATGCTTAAAACATGAAATTTCGCTAAGCAAAAGCAGTAAATATATTTCTAATCGCACATATTTATTATTGTTAGTCTAGATTTAAGATGTATTACAAATTTAATTACATGACTGATTTAAACTAATTGATATAATTATACTAAATATAAGCTTCGACTTTTGAAAAAAAGTTTTTTATATATTTTTTTTTCTCATTGTCCTTATCTATTTTACATCTTTTTCTCTGATACTTTTTCTCTGATACTTTTTCTCTGATACTTTTTCTCTGATACTTTTTCACAGATACTTTTTCTCTGATAGATTTCACACATACTTTTTCTCTGATACTTTTTCACAGATACTTTTTCTCTGACACTTTTTCACAGATACTTTTTCACAGATACTTTTTCTCTGAAACTTTTTCTCTGATACTTTTTTCTCTGATACTTTTTCACAGATACTTTTTCACAGATACTTTTTCTCTGATACTTTTCTCTGATACTTTTCACAGATACTTTTCTCTGATACTTTTCTCTGATACTTTTCACAGATACTTTTTCACAGATACTTTTTCACAGATACTTTTTCTCTGACACTTTTTCTCTGATACTTTTTCACAGATACGTTTTCTCTGATACTTTTCTCTAATACTTTTTCTCTGATACTTTTTCTCTGATTCTTTTGCACAGATACTTTTTCTCTGATATTTTTTCTCTGATACTTTTTCTCTGATACTTTTTCTCTGATACTTTTTCTCTGATACTTTTTCTCTGATACTTTTTCTCTGATACTTTTTCACAGATACTTTTTCACAGATACTTTTTCTCTGATACTTTTTCACAGATACTTTTTCTCTGATACTTTTTCACAGATACTTTTTCTCTGATACTTTTTCACAGATACTTTTTCTCAGATTCTTTTGCACAGATACTTTTTCTCTGATATTTTTTCTCTGATACTTTTTCTCTGATACTTTTTCTCTGATACTTTTTCTCTGATACTTTTTCTCTGATACTTTTTCTCTGATACTTTTTCTCTGATACTTTTTCTCTGATACTTTTTCTCTGATACTTTTTCACAGATACTTTTTCACAGATACTTTTTCTCTGATACTTTTTCACAGATACTTTTTCACAGATACTTTTTCTCTGATACTTTTTCTCTGATACTTTTTCTCTGATACTTTTTCTCTGATACTTTTTCTCTGATACTTTTTCACAGATACTTTTTCACAGATACTTTTTCTCTGATATTTTTTCTCTGATACTTTTTCTCTGATATTTTTTCTCTGATACTTTTTCTCTGATACTTTTTCTCTGATACTTTTCTCTGATACTTTTTCTCTGATACTTTTTCACAGATACTTTTTCACAGATACTTTTTCTCTGATACTTTTTCTCTGATACTTTTTCTCTGATACTTTTTCTCTGATACTTTTTCTCTGATACTTTTTCTCTGATACTTTTTCTCTGATACTTTTTCTCTGATACTTTTTCTCTGATACTTTTTCACAGATACTTTTTCTCTGATATTTTTTCTCTGATACTTTTTCTCTGATATTTTTTCTCTGATACTTTTTCTCTGATACTTTTTCTCTGATACTTTTTCTCTGATACTTTTTCTCTGATACTTTTTCACAGATACTTTTTCACAGATACTTTTTCTCTGATACTTTTTCACAGATACTTTTTCACAGATACTTTTTCTCTGATACTTTTTCTCAGATACTTTTTCTCTGATTCTTTTGCACAGATACTTTTTCTCTGATATTTTGTCTCTGATACTTTTTCTCTGATACTTTTTCTCTGATACTTTTTCTCTGATACTTTTTCTCTGATACTTTTTCTCTGATACTTTTTCTCTGATACTTTTTCTCTGATACTTTTTCTCTGATACTTTTCTCTGATACTTTTTCACAGATACTTTTTCACAGATACTTTTTCACAGATACTTTTTCACAGATACTTTTTCTCTGATACTTTTTCACAGATACTTTTTCTCTGATACTTTTTCACAGATACTTTTTCACAGATACTTTTTCTCTGATACTTTTCACAGATACTTTTTCACAGATACTTTTTCTCTGATACTTTTTCACAGATACTTTTTCTCTGATACTTTTTCACAGATACTTTTTCACAGATACTTTTTCTCTGATACTTTTTCACAGATACTTTTTCTCTGATACTTTTTCTCAGATACTTTTTCTCTGATTCTTTTGCACAGATACTTTTTCTCTGATATTTTGTCTCTGATACTTTTTCTCTGATACTTTTTCTCTGATACTTTTTCTCTGATACTTTTTCTCTGATACTTTTTCTCTGATACTTTTTCACAGATACTTTTTCACAGATACTTTTTCACAGATACTTTTTCTCTGATACTTTTTCACAGATACTTTTTCTCTGATACTTTTTCACAGATACTTTTTCACAGATACTTTTTCTCTGATACTTTTCACAGATACTTTTTCACAGATACTTTTTCTCTGATACTTTTTCACAGATACTTTTTCTCTGATACTTTTTCACAGATCATTTTTCACAGATACTTTTTCTCTGATACTTTTTCACAGATACTTTTTCACAGATACTTTTTCTCTGATACTTTTTCACAGATACTTTTTCTCTGATACTTTTTCACAGATACTTTTTTTGTTCTCTTGTATTTTTAGTTTTTTTTTTCCTGTCTCTATTTCTGTTTTTCTTTCCTTTTGTCAGTGTCTTTTCTCTTTGTTTTTCTGTACATTCTCTCTGTCTTTGATTTATAGTTCTTCATTCAATTAATTTGTTTTATGTGCTCTGTTCTTCCATTCATTTGCATATTTCGCTAGATAAGAATATCTTTAATTGAATCTCTCTGTCTCTCTCTCGTAAAGAATTGATTTTAGTTTCGGGTTCCATTCTGCTAGATCTTTGTCTCTGTAAACCGCTTTCAATGTAATTCAATTCAAATCCGAAACCTGTTTGATAACTCATCCTACCAGTCAACAACAACTACGACAACAGAGAAACGGCAGCGCAAAATGTCAACAGACAATCTCAGTGCTACCATGACATTAAATCATTTTCGCTGCTGACAATGCAAACATGGCGGTACCATTGATCCACTGTTTTACAGCAGTTATGAAAAAAAAAGTGACCAACTCTCAGAAATTAGGTTGTTGTTATTGTGTTGTTTTGCTTTTGGTAGTGAGTGTGTGTATATGTAGCGGTTTGTGTGTGTGTGTTTCTTATCGATCACAAAGGAAAGTTTTCAAGATCTATTGTGTAGTTTTGCTTGTCTGTGTATCTAGTCGTGCGTGTGTGTGTGTGTTTATTGTGTTGATTGCTTGCTACGTAAGGGAGAGCAAGAGTTGTGGGAAGACGGCAAGAGTTGCGGGAACTAGTTTAGTTACTTCAGATCTTCACGTGACAGAAGTCACTGCAGAAGTTATTGTTTTCTAAGAAAGTGTTATATAACAGTATGACAATTTTATAAACATAAGTCCCTGATCCACATGACAACTTTTCATTAGGACCCCTATATATTAAGTTCAACATAATCCTCATAGCACCGTGACATCTGGGGTCTTAAAAAACAACATAGCTCTATGAAACAGCACTGCCCTTGTAACAAAAACAACCCCTTCAATATCATGATTCATAGAACATCATGATATCTACAACATCAAGATCCCTATAACATCAAGACCCCCATAACATCAAGACCCCTGTAAGATCAAGACATTTATAAAATCATGACATATATAACATCAAGAGATTCTATAACATCAAGGTTTTCTATAACATAAAACAACTATAGCATTAAGACCCCTTATAACATCACTAAAATAACACTTGAGCTTTTCACTACGCAAAGCGCTTTCACAAAACGCAGGAAAACATTATATAAAGGTAGTTTGTACAAACCACAGACTATATAAATAGTCTATGGTACAAAATAAACAAGATACTGGAAGGTCGTGAAACAATATGCATATGTAGTTCGTCCATCGTGGTTCGATGATGACCACTTTTTGTCATCCAGGGTGCTGAGAGCTTTGCACTGGGGTTTTATGCCTCCTCATGTGACTGGTGAAATCTATGTGAGCCCGGAATGTTCGGCTGCACACCGGGCAGGTTCATGAAAATATATACATATTAGTTTAAAACTATGAACCAGTAATTATTTGTTCTTAAAATAGTTATAACACAGAGTGGTACATGGTCCAAATATATTTTAAAGATAAATAACAATTACAATAACACGTTTTCCTGGCAAATTAATTTTTTCTTATTCGTTTCGCGAAAAACTATCAGAGCAACTTTAAGAGAATGTACTTATTATAAAGCTTGTCTTCGAATCTGAGGCCTACTGAGATGTACAGTATTTTACGTGGCAAGCTGCGACCTAAATATTTTGCCACAGCCGATGTAGACATAATCATTGTCCACCGGTGGTCGATTTAGATTATCTTTTTGTCGTCTGTCTGTCGCCATTATACTGAAACTGAAGAATACAATATGCAGCTAATATTGCCTTCGGGCCTGAAAATGACGAATTTGATGCCGTACTTCAGGTGGCTACACAGAGACAGTTAATACCTAACGTTGAAATAATCATTTCTTGGCCAAAAAGTTATTTTCTTTCACCAGTGTACGTTTCCATACGTCTAATCAAGTCTCACGTTACTTTAAGCGAATCGTTCAAACATTTTCGGGGGAAAAAGATTCCTCATTACTTTGGCACCATCATTGTTACAATGCAAAACGACTGTTAGGATGTATTCACCAAATGTCTAAAAAGTTTGTCTAAAAGTTTTACGACAACGAAACGAGTTTTCTTTATTCTGTCGTGGATTTTTGTTTCTAGTTCCTGGCCTCGCTTTGAAGGTGTCGATCTATGGAATCTAATGAACAACACAAGCTTGACTAGAAAGGGGGGGGGGGGGCTACTTTGTTAGTACTCTTCTTCTACGTCCTATATTTCGGGTCTGTAATGAAAGTTATCTCAAAATCACACTTCCAAGCAACATTAACGAGATTGTGCGAGATTTTGCCGTGGTTGGCTTTTTGCTCTTCGAGTGCTTGAAATCTGTAAACTCACCTCGCCAACAACACATTTATCTCATTGTAGAAATCTATAGAGCACATCTGAGACGCAGGGTCAACATGGTAAAATTAAGGTTGCTGTTTGTCCGAGACTCGGGCCGAGTGCTTAAAGCGATAGTATTGAATTCTTTTTATAATTGTATTTTGAAAGAGACGCAGAGACTTCCAACAGGGTGTCATATTGTCTTGATTTCTTGTTCTCAAAGCATGGGGACAGTTGCATCGATCTCTACATGTGAATGGAGGCAATCACTACTACCACACGCATCCCCTCGTTCATTCAGACATACATAACCTCGTTTAATCACGCACACACATATCACCTCTTCCATTCACACACACGCCTATCACCTTGTCCATTCACAATCTGACTGGGATAACGGACCCATTGTCGATTCTTTATTTACGTCGCGCAACATGTGTTGTCTCTCTGGCTGACCTCTTAACCCCCAGCAATCTTTGCTCCAATTTGTGGTACTCTGCGCATGCTCGGCAGAAATTGAATCAAATGAACAGCCCCACTAAATTATTTGTGGACATCGATTTTTTTAGTGCTTTTTTTTTTTCTCTCTGATTCGTTGGATCGAATACAAAGACAAGGGCTTGGGGAAAGACTAGCCTGATATAAGTTAGGGAATGGACTCTTTATTAAGGGCGCGCACAACATCTCTGAATAAATAGCATTTTGGTTTGCCAACCAAGGGTTGGGTTTACCAAACAGCGCTGAACTAAAATTATGAGCGCAGGAGAAAGCTTAATGATCAGGAAAACAACATTTTTTTGTTTGCTGAGATCACAGAAGCTTTTATTTTTTGTTTTTGTATTGACTTGCTTTCCCTTTTATATCGCCCATCAGATTTTTTTCTTCGGCCGAAAGAGTGTAGATCTATAAATAACTGACATTTTACTGTGTAGTGAATCAAAGAAGAGAGTGTGTAACGAAAGGAACAAGACAAAAGATTTCTCGGATGATTTATTCAGAGAAGATGAAAGGTTTCTCCATTTGAAGAGATGTCAATATACATTGATTAATAGAAGTAAATAGAGACAGGAGCCAATAGCTCAGTTTAGGGAGGCTTCTATGAACTTCTGTTTTTTTGTTTTTTTTTTGGGGGGGGGGGGGGGTTTCTAGATACATGCTAACTTAAAGCAGCTTGCATTGTTACTCGGGTGTCCTTGCAACGCTTGTGAGGGCGTAACATATGATACAATAATGGCAACGCTAAAAACAATGTGTTTGTATGCGTGAATCTTTTAAAAGAGACAGAGAGATGGACAGACCTAAAGAAACAGATGAATGAAAAGACAGAAAAATAGAGATAAATAAATATATGCATATATATATATAGAGAGAGAGACAGTGAGCAATGAAGAGACTGGAAGATGGCAAGACTAAGAGGAAAAAAGAGAGAGTAGGATAAAGAGAAAATTAGACAGAGATAAAGACAGAAAGATGGAGAGACAGAGATGAAGACAGAAAGATGGAGAGACAGAGATGAAGACAGAAAGATGGAGAGACAGAGATGAAGATAGAAAGATGGAGAGACAGAGATGAAGACAGAAAGATGGAGAGACAGAGATGAAGACAGAAAGATGAAGAGACAGAGATAAAGACAGAAAGATGGAGAGACAGAGATGAAGACAGAAAGATGGAGAGACAGAGATGAAGACAGAAAGATGGAGAGACAGAGATGAAGACAGAAAGATGAAGAGACAGAGATAAAGACAGAAAGATGGAGAGACAGAGATGAAGACAGAAAGATGGAGAGACAGAGATGAAGACAGAAAGATGAAGAGACAGAGATAAAGACAGAAAGATGGAGAGACAGAGATAAAGACAGAAAGATGGAGAGACAGAGATAAAGACAGAAAGATGGAGAGACAGAGATGAAGACAGAAAGATGGAGAGACAGAGATGAAGACAGAAAGATGGAGAGACAGAGATGAAGACAGAAAGATGAAGAGACAGAGATAAAGACAGAAAGATGGAGAGACAGAGATGAAGACAGAAAGATGGAGAGACAGAGATGAAGACAGAAAGATGGAGAGACAGAAAGATGGAGAGACAGAAAGATGGAGCGACAGAGATGAAGACAGAAAGATGGAGAGACAGAGATGAAGACAGAAAGATAGAGAGACAGAGATGAAGACAGAAAGATGGAGAGACAGAGATGAAGACAGAAGGAGAGACAGAGATAAAGACAGAAAGATGGAGAGACAGAGATGGAGAGACTGAAAGATGGAGAGACAGAGATGAAGACAGAAAGATGGAGAGACAGAGAGATCAAAACATTTTACACTTTAGGCTAATAAAAACTGAATTAAAATGTCATATGCTAGTCTTGCCAGGTAAATTTTCAAAACATCTTCCAACTTGAATTTGTTTGCCTTTGATTTTAATCTGATCAATTTTCGATCATCTATTTACCTGATCCCCGATGTACTCTGTGACCAATAATTACCCATAAGTTCATTAGCGCTGTGCAGACGTCACAACTTGTGACCTTTACCTCTTCATTTAGATCACAGCTTCGGGTCCGCGGGCCAAATCAGATCAGACACCAAATTACATTTAGCCCACGGCAACTTGACAGTAACAAGAATAGTGTCATGTAAACTATAGAAGAGGAGGAACGAATCTATAATACAAGACTTTGTTCTTGGATCCGATTTCTTTCTGTATTTTATGTACTGAAACAATAGACACCATTATCTCCTATGGGTTAGATCAGTGTTATCAGTGGCGTAGCTATGGTGGAGAGGATGGGGGAAATCGGAAAATCCCCCCGGTCCTACTAGAGGGGACCCCCAAATGCGTGTTTGAATTTTTTTTTTACATTAAATATTAAGTATTATGCGATTATCTCATGTCATGATGTCGAATGTCAAAATGCATGGACTCTATAGAGGTCAAGCCCCCCGGGACCCCAAATGATTGCAAATCGCTATTTGTAGTGATAGTTGATGCTCGATGGCAATGTGTTGTTGTTGATGTGTGTGTGTGTAGGCACTTGCAGCACGTTTAATAACTTGTAATAATATAAGATTAATATAAAGGTGTGTGGGGATGAATGGGTGGTCGAGGAGTTAAACGTTTGGCTTCCTAACAAGGCCGAATCCAGGTGAAGACCAGGATTTTCAACTTCAGGATTTTAAGGGAGGTCCTCAAGTTCAACCAACTCAAATGAGTCCCTGAAAATTTGTTCATTTGGTTGGGAGAAACAGATCGTTGTGCTGGCCACATGGCACCGCAGTTATCCGTTGGTCATAGAAACAGCTAAGTTTTAAATCATCAGTCCCATGTAAGTTAGAGATGAGAGAGAAGCGTTACTTAATGCAGTGTGGTCTGACTATCTGACGTCTGACTATCTGACGTCTGACTATATGACGTCTGACTATCTGACGTCTGACTATCTGACTGTCTGACTATCTGACGTCTGACTATCTGACGTCTGACTATCTGACGTCTGACCATCCGACGTCTGTTTGAGCTTGCTTCAAAGAGTAAGTAGAGGAACAGTAAGATAATCACCAAGATAATCATATCTGATAATCAAAGCTAAAAACTGCATGTGTGTCCGTGAAAAGGGGAGTAGATGTTGTCTCCAAACAATGTAAATATTTGATTATCAGCCTCGTTCCTGGAGAACTGCTCTGAAGATGAGGCTATCGCGTGATCAACTGTTATTAACATGATAATCA
The DNA here is from genome assembly GCA_030265305.1 of Biomphalaria pfeifferi. Classification (NCBI taxonomy): domain Eukaryota; kingdom Metazoa; phylum Mollusca; class Gastropoda; family Planorbidae; genus Biomphalaria; species Biomphalaria pfeifferi. The sequence continues at coordinate 692,505 of JASAOG010000221.1, forward strand.
CAAGGCTGCAGGCCATAGCACATAGTTAAGTTGCACGATTCTAGGATCGCCAGCGACAGACCACATCCACCAAAACGGTTCTTCACGTGGTACTTTTGTCCCTATGGAATCTCAATAACAAAATGTGTAAAACAAAGAAATATGGCGATAATGCGGCCCTCTCCATGCGCTCGTTTGATGGCATTGCACTGTGTTGATATTTCAGAGTTGGGTTTTAGCGACCTTTAATTCATCTGCTTGGCTGGCGAAGGATCGTTACACAACCTGGTCTAGATGTAAAAGTCTTCCGTGAGTGACGCGTTTAATAGAGGAACGTGTAGAATACTTTAGAATAATTTAGATGTGCTAGTCGTGGTGGCTGAGTGGTAGAGCGCCTGGCTTACGAACCGAGGAGTTCCGGATTCGAATCCAGGTGAAGACTGAGATATTTTTTTTATTTTGGGATCTTTAGGGCGTCTCTGAGTCCACCCAGCTCTCATTTGTTGGAAAAAAGTAAAGACTGGCCCCATGACAGCCTCGTTAACCGTCGGCCACAAAAACCGATGATCTTTATATCATTATCTTGGTAAGGTCTGAAACGGGTACTTTTTTTTTTTTGGGATACACATCGATCAAATATAGTTATAAAGGTTTGTCTTCGAGTCCGAAGAGTTGGAAAAGGTGCAGTATGTCAGGTGGATGCGCAGTCCACATATATTATTACTTCTCACGTATTCAGAGCCAATGTCTTTGTGTGGTCGATTTCAGCTGTCTAATTGCCTTCTGCGAATGTCTTCAGCGAGTTTTCCTTTGAGTCTCAAATACACGAACCATTGCTTTTTGAACAGTTCTATAAGTGTCTCTTTCGGAAGCCAGTTGCAACTAAGTGTTTTTCTATATGGCACGGAGTTCTTTATACAATTAAAATCCCCAGATTGGTTAATATTTTTTTGAATAAATAGCTAACGCGCACATTCATTGTCCCGCCCCCCCACTGTAGACTCCTCCTATTTTTCGAGCTCTAAACCGCCTCTTCGTTATATCTTATAAGATTAATATCCACCCTAATCATTATGTTAAGAAAGAGAAAGTAGACGTTACTAAGTCATATGATTGGCACCTCATTCATATTTCACAGACCTACTCAACCTTCTTCGACTATCCCCTGGGGTGCCATTCATGATCGAGTGAGAACAACGCCAGACCAGCCTGGGCGTATGCAGATACGTAACAAAAGACCAGCGCAATCAATAACTGCCGAGGAGAAGTGACCGCGAGGGCTAGCCATTACTGGTCACTTTATGACCCCAATATGCTCGGTGTTGAAGTTCTCGATCAGTGTCCATTCAGTGCCAGAGGGTCTATTGACGGAGGGGACAGCCACAATGAAGGCGGCACGGCTGCAGTCGTCAGGCCAAAAGAAGGATTGGATCGATACTTTCTTTGACCGGATGTCGACAAGGGCGGTCATCTGCGACCAGATCAATGGCTATAGAATTGTTAGAAGAGGTACTGAAATTATTTCTGACCAATGGTCAGTATTTTTGTATACTGTTGTAGTGAATACTTTAGTGAAGTTTCAATTCCTTACGAGCATGTAGCGTGATTTGAAATCTGTGAGAGTCATCAAACATCAAAATAGTCGTAGTGTAAAAAAAAGTGAAAAAAAAAATTAGAGAAATCTAAAAAATGGACCTCAAATTTGAAAGTATGTTAAGTACAGTCCTACAACTCACTCAATCCTCTCTCTCTCTCTCTCTCTCTCTCTCTCTCTCTCTCCAATAAAAACCTATATTCATTAATATTATCTTCTTATCTTCTAATAAATTACAGACTTTAAAAATATATATATATAATTACGTGTTTGGCGTATCTATGTGTTAATATAGAGCTGCATGTTAATGAGAGACTTTAACTTTAGATAAGACGTTGGTTTTCCTGGTTGATTCAGGCTCTATTGGCACTAGGGAAGAAAAGCATTTGAAAGGCTGTAATTAAAAAACATTCAGAAAATTCAGAATTCCTCCAACCTTAAAAAAAAACACAATAATAATAATAAAACGAGACTGACGATTATTACTTTTAATGTACAAACGGTAGATATAGAAAGACAGTTGCCTACAATACAGCCACCTTTTTGCTTCAAATCTTTCCCCAAAAAGATTGATACAAGATGTTGTCTATATTAATACTCTTTTAATCCTGTAACATTATTGATAAAATTAAACCACACACACATTTGGGATGAGGCTCAACGTCCGCTCGAGGAGACCTCGTCATGAGAATACGCTGCAATAAAAATGAACTTTGTCGTTTGCTCTACCACCCCATTGTCCCGCGGGATAAGAAGAGGTCATAGCAACACGGGATAGGGAGGAGAAGTCATAGCAACACGGGATAGGGAGAGGTCATAGCAACACGGGATAGGGAGAGGTCATAGCAACACGGGATAGGGAGATATCATAGCAACACGGGATAGGGAGAGGTCATGGCATCACGGAATAGGGAGGAGAGGTCATAGCAACACGGGATAGGGAGAGGTCATAGCATCACGGGATAGGGAGAGGTCATAGCAACACGGGATAGGGAGAGGTCATAGCAACACGGGATAGGGAGAGGTCATAGCAACACGGGATAGGGAGAGGTCATAGCATGCAGATGGAAAAGATTTTCGTTAAAATCGATGAAAACGTCGATAGCCTTCTCTCCAACACCGGAGGAATTCGCTCCTGTTTGCCCGCCCCGGGAGCCTCTATCCTCAGATCAATGCTGGCATATGTCCCCCTCCTCCTCTGTTGTAATTGTGTTTGTATGGCCTAGCGGACTTCCTGGTGGTCATTCGTTTTGGAGGGTATAATGAAGATGTAAGTGTTACATAAAAAAACATAATTATAATAGAGCTGCTGGAGAGAAATTCATTACAGATTATTCTAGTACAGAACAAGTATTATGTAAGACAAGTCCATGAAATATGATAAATCATTCCTATCAAATCTATGGTGCATCCCTGAAATATGGCAACACAATCACACGAAATGTAAAGGACATTCCTGAAAAATGACAACACATTACATGAAATATAAGGGCATTCCTGAAATATGACAACACATTCATATGAAATGTATGACACTTGACAGGAAATAATCTGGTTGGTCGAAGAAAGTGATTTCATTAGTTAAGCCAGTGTCAAAATTGTAGGTTAGAAAATCGCGCGAAGAGAAAGTCAGTCTGGATGTAAATCTTGTAGAGATAAGACGTATTTTAGTTTTGAGTTAGAATTTGTAGAGATCAGTCTTGTATTTGTATTAAATCTAGTAGTGAATTTGAATAATTTGTTATTGAATCTCTAAGATATTATTTAGATCTAGAGATATACATCTATAGAATCCTCGGCATCACGGTTACAAGATATCAGCTCCCCTGACGATTCGGCAAAGATCAACAACGAGCTCAATTAACAAGAGAGAAACTTACAAGCATTGACTGTCAAGCCCTTTAACTGTGATGTCATTAACCGTGATAATAATATATATGGGTACAAGTATATGGTATTGTTATAACTCTGCCATGCACACCGCCATCCAAGCAAGTGCAGAAGGTGCGCACTGTTAGAGACTAGACTGAGAGGGTGAGCACTGTTAGAGACTAGACTGAGAAGGTGAGCACTGTTAGAGACTAGACTGAGAAGGTGAGCACTGTTAGAGACTAGACTGAGAAGGTGCGCACTGTTAGAGACTAGACTGAGAAGGTGCGCACTGTTAGAGACTAGACTGAGAAGGTGCGCACTGTTAGAGACTAGACTGAGAAGGTGCGCACTGTTAGAGACTAGACTGAGAAGGAGTTTTACATTAGAGAGAAGATAATGGAGTTCCGCCCAAGTCAAGAACTTATGAAGAGGCTGTGCTCAAGGCAGACATTGTTAATACGTGTTTGTGATGTCCCCACCTGAATAGACATCTATATTGTTGAGTTGCTTTCTCTTATGTTATTACAGTATTATCCAATCAACCGGACGACCTGTGAGACTCCAGTTCAATACAGAGTATAAGTGCATTGAGAACACTGTATATATATGTTAGCACAAAGTTAGGGTTTTGTTACGGATTTGTCACTAGAAGATGACAGGAAGCAGAATCAGAATTATAGATCTTCAATTTTACCACGTCATACTTCCGGTTCGGACAGACATCAACCTAGACAAGTAAACCACAAGGGGTTGGGGGTGAGGGGGTTAGATGAATGTCCTACGTTTCACATCTCACCTTCTTCTCACACTTTTTGTTCTCCCTCACCGTCATCAACGCTCACCAGGACAGCAAGAAATCCAGCAGACGACAGAATGCACCACATACTTTACTGGAAAATATGGCACATCTTCCTTAAACAATCACGTGACGACTAAGTTCTTGAACTTCCGGAGTGGAAATCTTTTCAGACAAGCTGACGTGCCAATAACTGATCCATAAATATTTTAGATTTTTTTTTTTTTAAGTTTTTATTTTTATTTTTGTTCATGCTACAATTTATTTTAAAAAAACAAGCTTATATATATATATATATATATATCATATTATAAAGTAGAATGTGAGGCTTATGTATGTATGTTACTTATAGACATCAAAACCGCTTGACCAATCTTGATAAAACTAGGCAGGAATGTTCCTTGGGTACTAACTTAGACCGTAGTGTATGTATTGTAGCCCTAAAACAAACTTAAGACCCTCAAAAAAAAATAAAGTTGTCCGACTCTATTACAGCTATAGTATTTTATGGATCTAGGCCATGGTTAACAATGTTGACATGAGAAAAGATTGAAAGGATTTAGACCTAGATCTAATTTTAACTTTGACACATGAAAATACAAAAGAAGATCCACTGATTTCATTATATAATAAAATTAACCTTCAATTTTGTGTTTCAAAAGCATTTTTTACATAAATTAGTTCCTGATATCTGTGATTACAGATTTCCTGGCATTAGACATTACCAAATGGTTACACATTAACAGTGATTAACATCTCTCTACTGAGTCTATTCCTAGGCCTATGTCTAAAACTCTTATTGAAGATGATAAAACTTCTTTTCGCAAAGGTAGTTTTATGCTTTAACGCATAAACATACTAATTATTGTCCATTCATTTCATATTTTAATCAAATTAACATTCAAATTTGTTTTTCTAAAGCATTTTTAATACATTCGTTCGCTGTTCGCTAAATAAAGCTGCGTAGCCGTGTTGAGATAGGCCTATATTCATTCATGAAAAAAGGTCACGCATGCGCAACATAGAATGAACTCTATAAAAGCCAATTTTTAACTCTAGATTAGTATAGATTTAGATCTATGTCTACCTAAAGATCTACTTTATACTGTAACACATGAACATAAAAAAATTAAGTCTATTCATCTCAAATTTTAATCAAATATATGTAGGCCTACAAGCAAATGTTTTAATTTGAACAAATGGATTTAAGCCTATTAGCTATTTTTATTTGATAGCTTCATTCACACTTTTTTTACATTGACACATTCGCTTTACTTATTACATTATTATTTCGTTTAATTGTGACTATATCGACAGTAATGCGCAAATAAAGACCCGCGGGTAGCGGGTAACATATGTCTCCTTTTGTCTCGAAAGGCAATGGATGCGCCCAGATGAGTCCCTGGTTTTGATTTAGTCTTGAGACCCGGAAGAACCTAGTGTTGCTAATCAAGCAGTTCTAGAGCGGCAGACGATTGTTTAAATAACAATGTACTAATCATTGTGTTTTATCGTTAATTATAAATTTTATATACGGTTTGTCTTTGAGTCCGAAGATTAATAATAATAATAATAATAGTAATAATAATAATAATCTTTATTGGCCGTATGGAAATTTGTCTTACAATTTGTGCATTACACCAAACTAAATAAACATTATAACTATAAGAAACCAAAGTGTATATTCACACCAGACTCACTTATAATTTACATGTGACAAAGTTTATATCAGATTGTTCTTATTTATTGCTTTGAATTCCAGGGGAACAAAAGAGTGTTTGTATCTGTTTGTCTTTGCCATCGGTGTAATGAGGAATGCAGCATTTTCCGTGGCTACGCAGCCCTGGCTGCGACTTACTTATTTTGCCAAATCTTACGTATTGTAATAGTTCATCGATATTATAAGTCAGGGAATCTGTTCCATGCTGTTTGGACAGAAAGATTTCTTATGTGAGTGTATCCAAGACTTTATTTCTAACTTTTTCTAAGAGCGGGGTTTCGTTATTGGTTATTTTATAAAAAGTAAGTTATTAACTTGTGTTGAGAAACTAAACAATGTCAAGGATAAATTGAGTGCCAAAACAATGTATACCAACTATCTAAACCGCAGCGTAGCAGGGTAATCAGCGTGTGAAAAACTAAAATTCAGCTACAAACAGAAGAGCGTAAAAATTGGATTCTGCAGAGCTAAAAGTGCACAAAAATGAAGATTTAACTTTTTAAAAAACCATTGCGTTTGAACATTTCCTTTATTCTGTACACCAGATACACCAAAAATACACCTAAAATGAAAATATCTAATGTAATGTGGCTTTTTTAGTTTTCAAAAATCCACACTGGAGAGTCTCTAATTTTTTTCGGATTTTCCCAATATAATGTGAATATTCACATGAATAAGTGTCTCTGCTTTTCTATTTGACTAGTGCTAGCTTCGATATGGACTTATAACTTCAAGTTTTTGCTAAATAGCAATTTATATCTCTTATTAGAAATATTAGAATTACAAAAAGAAAAAAATCTGTTAAAGAAAAAGTGTCTCTATGGTGACGGCGGAAAGAGGCTAAAGGTTGTTTGTGAATCATGCAACATAGATGACATTGTCGTCATTTGGTCTTAATTAGGGTAGACGACCCCAGATCGTGAGACTGAAAGGTTGTATTATTGCAGTGAGTAAGATTTTGCGTAAGAATATTATTACTAATATCTACTACATTTATTTTATCTTAAGTTGATTACTATTATAACTATTCTATTATTACTACTCCATTATTACTATTCTATTATTACTATTCTATTAATACTATTCTATTACAATTATTACTATTACTATTATAAATAAAGCTCTATTTAGTATTTGTTAACGTAGTGACGTAAGTGATTGTAAGTTTATTAGTTAAGATATATTTCGACTACAACGGTTTAGTTGTCAACGACCGGTAGCAACATCCATGACGTTAACACCATCTGCCCTTTAGATCCTAAAGTCTGAAAGGGGAATTAAACTTTGTACTTTTTACCATAATCTTTAAATTATTTCATCAAGAGACGCTTTTCATTTTGCCTACTACTTAGCGATATCTATAAGCTCATTTCTTTCTTTCTTGATTGGTTTGTTATTCAGCGATATAAATTCTAAAATTTAACACGAAGATTCGAAATTGGCTTTAGTCACTTATATTTCTTTGTTTTGCTATAAGTAAAAAAGTAAAGTTTCCCTTTCAGACCTTGCGATTTATAAGGCAGATGATGCTTCTGTGGCCCACTGTTAACGAGGGTGTCATATGGCCAGCACAACGACCAACCGCCTTTACTTTTCCCCAACTAATGTCGAGTACCCATTAGATCTGGGTGGGCTCTGGGGCGCCCAAAGATCCCGAAATTAATAATCCTAGTCTTCACCAGGATTCGAATCCGGTACCCTGGCTCGAAGCCAGGCGCTTTACCACTCAGCCGACGCGCCTCCTTGTTTAGCTATAAACGTTTCCTAAAGCAAAAAATATATTCAGCTGTCCAACTGATAACCAGGCAAAAACAAAAATGAAAAAAAAAAAATCTTTTTTTCCATTTATTTTCGATTACTTCCGCTTTTTTTTTTCACTTGATGTTTTGGCTTTAAAAAAAAAAAAAAGAAATATAAATGGGCTGGGAGGAAATGGACGAGATGGGACTCTTAGCTGCTTTCTGTCCTTTGCTCTTCCTCTGTTGTTTTATGAATGGTTTATAATTTTTAGATTATGTTGCCAACTTGGAGTTTCTTCTGTTTATTCTTGTCATAACGAGGCAACTGCGGACGGGTTTCGAGGCACGTTTTCTTTGTAAACTCAAGGCAAACACAATGCCATTGAAAATAACCACACAAAAAATCAATGTTGGACGAAAAGAGAAAAGGCAACTAATAAGACCGAAAAAGTAACTTTTTGTCCTGCAGAAACACTATTTTTTTTTCTTATTTATGTCTGCGCCAACATGGCAATTTTCGTTTACGCTGGCCAGAGTCTTGTAGACATCTAATGCCTAAATATACATCTTTGGCTGGGACAACTTTTCGTGTTTGAATTCAAACAGCTCTGTTTCAATCGATGGGGCTGGATGAATTATTTAGCGGTTAGTGTGAATGAATGACAAGACATGCAACAACGGTGATACGATAGAACCCCTGGCAATAGACAAATCAATTTTCATTTTAACTGCTTAAAGATTTAAAAAAAAACAGCTTAAAAGTCGTCATAACAAGTTACAATTTCAATTATCATTTTTGCTATGGAGAATATATTTAAAGTGTCACATCCTATAGAATATCTTATAAATAACAGAAGTTCTTTCAAAAGGGGAGACTATTACGTCCTACGCGTTTTCATGTTTTAATTAGAAACTTAAATTAATTTTAAGTCATTAGTTTTCCTGGCTGATTCAGGCAACCCACATCATCCTCTAGCAAATGGAAAAAGAAAAATGTACCTTTGAGTATTTGTAAGTTATGGTTCAGTGTTTTCATGTATTCTTCCTACTTTGTTTGTAAGTCCTATATATTCTCTGTTTGAAAAATATTCTGTAATTTTTAATGTTCAGAATCTAAAGCAGTGGTTCCCAAACTTTTTGTCTCGTAGACCCCTTGCCATGTTTTTAAGTTTTCGGTAGACCCCCCAGCATTTTTTTGAAAATTCATTAACTTCAGATGTGCTTTCCTCACTGATTACTATGCGATATATATGTATTGATGACATTCAAAGCAAAATAAAGCAAAATAAAATTTAATATGCATTACAAGAAGTAACTAAACAACAACAACAACAACAAAACGCCTATTGGTGGGCAGCTTTGGTAATAAAATGTCAATCTTGGGCTTCAATTTAGTTCGGGTTAACATTCTATCTTCTCGATTAGATGATGTCTGACTGATTTAAATTTGGAAAGTAAGAAAATTTATTATTGTCATTGTATGCTTCATTAATTTAATCCTCACATGAAACACTGAGATTATGCTTTCGTGTTGATCAAATTTAGGTTATCACATTGTAGCTGCAAGTTAACCTCATTCAATTTCTGAAACAAGTTTGTGAAATAGACTATGTCCGATTTTCATTTAATTTCTGTGTTTTAAAATAGGATCTTAGCAACCAAGAACCAAGCCTTTCGACAACTATTATACTTCAGTGTGAAGGAGCAATTGATCAAAATTTTAGGCAAAAAGTAATTCTTTATGAATTTCTTGTTTCATAACAAAAATAAAATAATACCACTACATTATCAGGCAAGGTTAACTTGTCCAGGTTTTTAAAAAAGTAAATCGTAATAACACGATAACCATTCATTGTCCAAAACTCATTTCACCATTACACCTTTGAACTGTATTGTTGCTTAGAGGGATTTTTAATGATATCAGATGTAGGATTGTGTAAAACAGATAGTAAAACCTCTTCAATGGTTGGCAATATTTTGCTTATAGTGTGCAGTTTTTTAGAGTTTGATATAAGCCTAAGTAAATATATTGTAAGACGCTCACAAACCTATTCTCTTCTATGATGTTTAATCAACATTTTTCTACTGTGGCTTAATGCTGAATTTAAAAGTTTTCAAAAGTATTTCAAATCTTAATCTATTTTATTTCATGTTGACTTTTCTCGATGTTCCAGCTTCGATGGTTTCATAGCGACATAGCTTCAAACTTTGTTAAATAAAAATAAAGAACAAATGCAATAGTTGTTCAACAAAGAAAGAATGAAGCCAAATTTTTAATAACCAACAATTTACGGTCAACATTTTATTTTATAGACTCGGCCATGTAAATTATTACTTTCATGTAGACACAATTAAGGTATTTGAAATAATACGTTAAAATTTTTAAATAAATAAAATCATTCCACTAACAGGGTTGAAATTCAAAGGATTAACTAAGGTACAAATCATGTGTGAACGAGTCAATTTCATGAATGGTCATGCTTCAATGAGATCTGCCTTCATAGACCCCCATTAACAGGCCATAGACCCCCACTTTATTTTTTCACTTCCATAGACCCCTTGGAAGTCCTCGTAGACCCTGGGGGTCTATATAGACCACTTTGGGAATCAATGATCTAAAGTCTCTCTTGGCTAATGTTTTGGAACCATAAAACTTCATAGACCCCCATTAACAGGCCATAGACCCCCACTTTATTTTTTCACTTCCATAGACCCCTTGGAAGTCCTCGTAGACCCTGGGGGTCTATATAGACCACTTTGGGAATCACTGATCTAAAGTCTCTCTTGGCTAATGTTTTGGAACCATAAAACTAAAGGAAAAAACTGTAATTGAGTTTGACGAAAAAGTTCTTAGTAAATATTCCGATAATCTGTTTCAGATTATCTGTAACCCCCCTTTCCCTCCTAGTATAGTTGATCATGATTTGCACTGTATGGGGATATGTATTGAACAGAGGTGTGCATGGTACGAGACAGTTAATAGTTCGTGGATGGTGACAGAAGAATAAGGTATGAGAGAGTTAAAAGTTCGTGGATGTCGAGAGTGGAATGAGGTACGAGAGAGTTAAGAATCTGTGGATGGTGAGAGTGGAATGAGGTACGAGAGAGTTAAGAATCTGTGGATGGTGAGAGTGGAATGAGGTACGAGAAAGTTAAGTATAATACTGAGATATAAACAGAGAAAAGTCTAGAATTAAAGCGCTCATTTAATTTCTTTCGGTCCGTTACGTATCTATTTGATCAATGATCTTTTTGTGAAAAACTAATCAGAGAGCTGAAAGCTGAAGCTATTGATGCTTTAAAAAAAAAAAGACAAAGTTATCAACATTCAAAAGTCGATTTCTTCCTTTCAATAAAATAAAAGCAGCCTCTAATTCCGCCGCAATTGTGTTATTGTTAAGTCGTAGTTGTGTCGCAGATATGTCATTTATGTGTCGTAAGTGTGTCTTAAAGATTTTGTATGTGTTATAGATGGGTGTTAGCTTCCTCACAAATAGGCTATGTTATTTGATAGTTTTGCCCTAGATGTGACTATGTTGCTTCTAAATTTTGCCACATATGTGTCTTAGTTTTGCCACAGATGTGACTGTTTTGTGTCTTAGTTTTTCAACAGATATGGCTGTTTTGTGTCCAGTTTTCTGACAGATTTTGCTGTTTTTTGTCTTAGTTTTCCCACAGATGTGGCTATGTTGTCTCGTAAAAGTGTCGTAGATGTTTCATAGCCATTCGTGTGTCGTAGAAAACAGACATACACAGACTCTTGTTTGTCCCTATCAGAAGCTAGATTAAAAAAATAAACATGAAATCAAAAGAAAATATCTTTATTACTAAAGAACGAAAGATACAAGCAAACTCATTTTTTTTATTACAAAAAACCTTACATTATCCAAGGGAAGAAGTTCATATTTACAGACATATATAGCAATACTGTAAGATATTTTGCCCTTTATGATATCAAACAAATAATTTAATTAAATACTACTGTTTAATTAACTAATTGGTTAATTTTTATTTTATTGATTCTTATTTTGTTAGGAACAGTGAACAAACTGTGGTAAGTTTCAGCTTGATCCGAAATGGAAATTTGAAGAAATAGCGTGATCTAAATCTGTACCAATAAGGCAGACATAGTAAGTTGATATAAGCTTTGTAATAAAAAAGAAAAACAGCCTTACAAGCTAGCTCATATATATATTGTCTGAATGTTTGAGAATCATCGACTTTGTTTTTTATATATAATATAAGAAAAGGATGCCCCCCTCTCCCCACAACACTTTTGTTCTAAAATGACAAATTGACATAATCAGTTATTGGCATAAACTGAGAAGTCTAGATTCTAGAGGGTTAACATTGGCGGTGTCTCAGATCTGAACTAAGAAGTCTGGCTTTTAGAGGGTTAAAGAGGATGGTGTTCTCAGGAACGATAAACAAACACGAGGCCTCTTGGTAATGACGTCAATTATATCTGATATGATTCCAGATAATTACCTGAGTGTACCAGCACGGCACGGCAATGTCCAATACCCTGGCTTGGACCACATAACACGATCCGCATCGGAATGCGCCGTGTGACTTAGACGGAACAGATGTATCAACATCGGCCTGCCGAGTCCTGTTATGTCTTCCAGGGACCCTGCTGTGGATGTCTAAACGGGTAACCCCGCCAGAATCAATGAAGCCATCGGAGTAAAGTACTTTCTGAATTAAAAAGACACATCTTTTCTCTTTAAAGGACAAAGATCAAAGACATCCTTCAGATATTATTTATTCTCACCCCTGGTATCGTGGTGAGCGGAATGTCAATCACCAAGTACCACAAGTAAAAGATGGAGTATATGATTGTGTTTCTGTACACTGTAGTACACTCTGCATTCATCGAGTTCATATTTAGCTCTGGCTGAGCTTTCGTTTTTTTTTTTTACAAAGCTTATATCAGCTCACTCTGTCTGTCTTTCTGTCTGTCTTTCTGTCTGACTGTCTATCTGGCCAAAAGTGTGCACAGGTTATTTCTCTGACACCCTATCTCGGGTCAAGCTCTTTTACCTGACAACACAAGAATCACTTTTTAAAATTAATAAATTAGTAATAAACTATTAGTAATAAATTTATTTTCTTTGGTATCTCAAACAAGGTAAGAAACAGCACTTGACTTAAGTCGTGGTATTAGCTGAATTAGTCCCCTTTATAGATTGTCGTCTGAGGCTTATTACAAATTTAATTTATGAATTTTGCTTGTTTTAGATGGGGAACATTGTCATGAGTTATTACAAGGTCGTTGATTAAAACTCCAAACAGCTAGTACCTCTAAACTTGTGAAGGCGTATTGTATGCATAATGTAGAACAGACTTCTTTTTAAACAAACTTGGATATTTGTTTTCAATTTATAAATACATGCAGTTCACTATGGATGTATGTTGAAAGACAAGTTGTAGATGAACCAAGATGTAAATTAGTTAAATTACACGTTCTTCTGTTTCACGTCTCTCCACTGCTCTCCTCTCTACAATGTTCACAGACCTATTTATAACGATAGACCATCTTGTACTTTCATCAGAATCTGTTCAAACACAACCAAACTATCCGCTCACCTTTACACATTGTTCTATCAGAAACACACGCGCACACACACACACACTCAAACTCAATAACATCATGATAACATTGTTTGATTCTAATTGGTCAACAGAAAAAAAAAAGATTTGGATTTTTTGAAATCTAGAGACAACCATCCGCTTTATTTTAAGATAAAAATTGTACACTCTGACAGTCTGGCATTCTAGTCTGACGATCTAGTCTGGCATTCTAGCAAGGCATTCTAGTCTAGCATGTCTGACAATCTAGTCTGTTATTCTAGTCTGGCATGTCTGACAATCTAGTCTGGTATTCTAGTCTGGCATGTCTGACAATCTAGTCTGGTATTCTGGTCTGGCATGTCTGACAATCTAGTCTGGCATGTCTGACAATCTAGTCTGGCATGTCTGAAAATCTAGTCTGGCATGTCTGACAATCTAGTCTGGTATTCTAGTCTGGCATGTTGGCATCTTTTTTGTATGTTCCTTCGAAATTGAAAATTATTACATCCTAGCCCAAACTTACCGCAGAACGTTAGGGTTATGGCGGCAGGCCAGTTCTGAACCCGGGACCATCGAGACAATAGTCCAGAGATCATACCACACGACGAGGCAGGCATTGTTATCTGTTTTTATTAAGTCTACTAAGCCCTAAGCTGTAGCAAGCGTTTGCGCAAATTTTCAACTTGATCCGAGAATGGTAAGTGGGAGAAATAACGTGTTCAAAAATGTGTACTAGACAGACAGAGTGAGTTGAAATAAGTTTTGTAATAAAAGAAGCCATGGGGTCTTTGCGCTGCACTATCTTCACCACATCAAGGTATCCAGGTCTACAGGCCCATGCGTTAACCGAGCCTGCATGTGAGTAGAGATAATTGTGCGCACGCGCGTGCGTATGTAGGGTTGAATTTGATAACTAAATCACGTGACGATGTTTGTCGGGAGACAGAGAAAGTCAACTAGACGCTGAGACGGGAGAAACGACTTCCTTTGCTGGACATAGCAGCAGACGACGAATGACTTTGTCTCAGGAAGATTAAACCTTTTTTTAGTCTTTTCTTTTTCTTATGATCGTTTTATGTAGCCAGTGGTCAACGTCCAGCATGAGAAACACTATAGAATGAGAAACCTGGATTCATGATGCAATGTACTTTGTAACTTATGTAGGCCTATTTGTATATTATAAATTTCATTATATATTTATTCAATATTGTTACTTTGTTAAATTTATTTTTAAAAAAAAATATTTGTAAACCGTTTTTCTTATTATACAATTAACTACACCATTTTTAAAACGAAGAGAAATAAAATGAAATGTTTCAATCCCACAATGCAGTTTTATTTGCAAGAGGAACGAGGCAAGCAGAACCTGCCGCTTTCATTTTAAGGGTCCCGCATAGGTTTTGATGGAATGTCAGTATGTTTTTTCTTCTTTGTCATTGTCCTAAGAGTTGAGTCTAAGACTCTTGGAACTATGGCCCCATGGAAGCTTGTCTCCATCTGCCTGTCTTAACAAACTTCTGTCTGGGAAAGATCAAGTTAGATGTAAATTATTACATCCTTATTATCGATGGCTCATATTTTCTGGCACTCGGATCAGAAATGAGGCCAACGGCCGAGCACACCGGGGAAACTCCCACATATGTCTTCTCTGTACCAAAGCAGCCTGTAGGTGTCCGCCATTAAAACGGTGGAAAATAACATTTTTGTTGGGGCTTTCTTCCATTTCCGCTATAGTGCAATGGAGTCTGTTCTTAGGCACCCTAACGGGTGTACTTTTTTTTTCTGCTTCCCTATTGGCCTTACCATCTCCTCTAACGGCTGTTCCCCACACGAGCGCCTCGGTGAGGCTGAGAAGCATTGCCAGGGCTATTATGTTTCAAATGTTCATTGTGAATATAGGAAGGCATGATTGTGAGTATTGATAGTTTGCATCTATCCACACTTGAATGTTTCCTTTGGCGTTTTGCTAAACTAAGAGTTCACTAAGTTAGTAACAGTAACAATTGACGCTAAAACACGTCATTGGTAACTTTTTTTTCATCATGCTTTCAAACATCAAAACCTGCCTTGCATAGTACATTGTTTACCAAATAATGGGCCCACAGGTGCCTACTAAGAATGAAACACAAAATTCCTTTCTTTACAAGTTGTTTCTTTAGTGTTACTTTTACATCAATAATTAGTGCGAGACAGCTAGAGGTCACTCTTACAAAGGCCGCGCGCGATAGACATTTGAGACCTAAAGAAAATCCGCTGCCGAGGACAGACGTAGCCACGGGAAATACTACATTCCTTAATAGTTTTCGGACTCGAAAACAATCATTATTATTAGTCAGAAGAAGAAAAGATCGTTTGAAATCTACTGTCTTGCCTGTTAATACCTGTTATCAAAGTATAGTATTGTCTGTAAATACCGGTATATCTTAGAGTGACATGTTGAGTAGAGCAAGGAGATCTATTATTAATCCTTTTTAAAATATTTTAATATAAAATAAAAGATGTCAGACAGACAAAATCCCTCCAAAGGTAGAAGCGCGATGCAGATGGTAGGGCGACATCTTTGAGTTGATGACTGAACACGTGAATAAGATTAATTTCCCCGAAGACTGCCCGCTTCTAAATTAATTTCTATTGAAGGGTGACAAGAAATTAGAACACAATCTTCTGCCGTAGGCAACTAAATCTCTTGTTATAATATACACAATAGTTCTTCAACCAGGGCAGTTAAGTTAGTTAATATTTCTTTTTGGCTTTAGTCAGTTTTCCTTTTACATGCTATACACACAAATGGTTAATCAACTAGGGACTTTATGATGTATACACAATAATTCTTCAATAAGGGATTTTAAAGTCGATTTTTCAATGACTTGCTATTCGCACAATACTTTTTCAACCAAGATTCTTAAGTTAGTCTATCTATTTCTTGCAACACACACATTATTTTTTCAACCAGGAACTCTTAATTCAATTTATCTATTTCTATTCACACAATAGGCAGAAAGAGTTTACAAAAAGTATATAAAAATTAAACACTTAACCCAAAAAGTAAGCAGACAGCTGCAGAGTGAATACATAAACAATGTAATATCTAAAGATAACAACAAAAACCTATGGTCATACATTCAGTCTAAGAAAATGGAAACAACAGGCATAACGCCATTAAAAGATGAACATAACATAATACATAATGATAATGAAACTAAAGCAAACATCCTAAACTAATACTTTGCATCAGCATTCTCAGCCCCAGGAGACAAAGACATATTACTGAATTTGAACCAAGTAGACAACATAGAAGATATAGTAGTACAAGAAAATGGAATTTAAAAACTATTAGCCAACACCAAACCAAATAAAGCGTCTGGACCTGATGGTATTCCAGCCAGATTACTCAAAGAACTAAGCAATGAGCTATCCCCAGTGTTCAAAATACTCTTTCAGGCTTCACTTAACCAGGGCAGAGTACCAAAGGACTGGAAAGAAGCTAAAGTCACCCCCCTATTTAAAAAAGGAGAAAAATCTGACCCAGGAAACTACAGACCAGTATCACTTACCAGCATCACATGTAAAATCCTAGAACACATAATATGTAGCAACATCATAAACCACTTAGACAAACAAAATGTCCTCACACCATACCAACATGGCTTTAGGAAATATAGATCATGTGAAACACAACTAATAGGACTAATTGAGGATTTTTCTAAAGATTTAGATAATAGTGAACAAATAGATGCTATCTTACTAGATTTTTCTAAGGCTTTTCACAAAGTTCACCACCATAGTTTTGGGTCCACTACTACTTTTAATTTACATAAATGATTTACCAAATTGCATTACTTCAGGAAGAAAAGTCAGATTATTTGCAGACGATTGCATAATATATAGAACAATAAAAACAACACATTACACAGATATTTTACAAAGAGAATTAGATGAATTACAGAAATGGGAATCAAAATGGAGCATGTCTTTCCACCCAGAAAAATGTCAGTTGTTAAGAGTAACAAAAAAACTAAAACAAATTAATTCCACTTATCTTATTCATGGCAAACCAGTAACACAGACTAAAAACGCAAAATACCTAGGTGTTATAATAAATGAAAAACTGTCATGGAATCCCCATATTGATGAAACTATCAAAAAATCAAACAAAGCATTAGGGTTTATTAAAAGAAATTTCTATAAATCAAATAAGAACATAAAACTAAAATGTTATTTAACCTTGGTTAGGCCAATAATAGAATATGCATCCTCCATTTGGGACCTTTCTACTCAAGAAAACATTAAGAAACTGGAACAGACACAAAATAGAGCAGTGAGATTCATAACAGTAAATGAATATTCACATTTGACTACAGTAACACCTATAGTAAAATCACTAAATTTAGAAAGCCTTCAGGACAGAAGACTCAAAAGTAAAGTAGCAATTATACATAAAACACTAAACCATAATCTTTAAATACAAAACCAAAATTTAATAAAAATACTCTGAAAGACACAAAGATAAAGACACATTCCTCATCCCCTATGCTAGGACAAATTTGTACAAATACTCCTTCTTCCCTAGTGCTATTAGAGTATGGAATGGGTTGCCTGAGCTAGCCAGGAAAACCAGTGACTTGGCAGAATTTAAGTCATTGGTTAATATGCATGACTAAATGCATGATGCGTAGGACGTAATCATCTTCTTTTTTGAAGTAACGTCTGTATTGTATAAGATAAGAAGATAATAGTTCTTAATCCAGGGACTTTAGTCAGTTTATCCATCTCTTGCATTATAAGAGTTATCGTTTTTGGGTGCTGGTAGAACCGCATAGATCTATCTTCATCGTTTCTATCTTAAAATCGTAGTCTGTTTTGATCTTGATTGTTGGATCGTGTACTTACTGTTTGAAGGTCGATAATGTAAGTGTGAACATTTTTTTTAAAAAAGCTTATATCAATTCACTCCGTCAGTCTGTCTGTCTGGAAACACGTATTCTTCAACTTCCCATTCTCGGATCATATTTAAACTTTGCACAATTATTCATTGTCCCTAACAAAGCATGAATTATTTAATAAAATTTGACAATTAATTCAATTAATTAGTGGTAATTAATTAGCTTTGTTTTATATATAGAAGGGAAATAAATCTTACAGTATTGAGAAATATGTCTGCATATGACTTCTTCCCTTTAGATAATTTATGTGTTGTTTTTTTTTAAAGTAAAACGTGCAGTTCTTTCCTTATTTAAGCTTTGTTGTTTATTTCTTTCTAGCAATTTTTAAAAAATATTTTGCTTGTTTTTGACTTGTGAGAATGAAATTGCTGATCTTAGGAAGGGTTGTCGAAGCAATGAAAGCCAATGGTTAAAGATCCTCTGGACCATTCCCTATTAATAAATTGATTGACTTTCTGATATAGCCACTTTGCACAGCGAGCGCAAACAAGGAGGTTATCCATTTCCTGGTAAGGCTCATTAGCAGATTGAGAACAATCTAGCGTGCTCCTGCTAGCTGAGCGCGTAAACAGGGTGTGTTTGTGTGTGTGTCATTGCCTTTTGCGTGTGTGCTCATGCGTGTACTAGAGTGTGTGAGTGTGTGTGTGTTCCTATTGATCGATCTTTGTGGACTCATGCTTCAGCCAAAAGTTGAGCTACGTGTGTGTGTGGGTGCGGGTGAGTCGGTGTGTGAGTATACGAGTTTAAAAGTGAGTGTGTGTGTGTGTGTGCCTAATTACTTGCATACAACGTCCTCCTACCTAGGTATTATGTCTAGATAACTATCACAACTATCAAATCTGCTGTCTACGAGACTTGAATGTTCCTCCCGCAGCTAACTAGGGGCCTACAACTCACTGCTTTGAATGTCGCGAACTAAGAAGTACATTTTCTAATCATTCAAAAAATTTACGACCATCTATAATACAAAAATATTCATAATAGATCGTAAGTAATTAGTGCACTTTTGTAATTATGCATTCGTGTTTATATATTTCAAATATTATTTTATTTATTGAGTTTTGTGTCGTTGTATTCTAAAAACGAAATGCTGAGTGGAATACACCGCTTGGCCAACTATTATGTGGCTCGAGATTGA
This sequence comes from Biomphalaria pfeifferi, assembly GCA_030265305.1. Classification (NCBI taxonomy): domain Eukaryota; kingdom Metazoa; phylum Mollusca; class Gastropoda; family Planorbidae; genus Biomphalaria; species Biomphalaria pfeifferi. The sequence goes on from JASAOG010000221.1 coordinate 711,860, forward strand.
AACCCAACGCGACCTGGGCTGTGTTAGCATTGGAAGCCAGACAATAGTTAGTCTTATGTAAAATAATGTCTTTAGAAGGAAGCAAGGCAGACGTCAACCAAATAACCACGAAAGATGACTTGAGGATGATGATTGCCACGTGGCAGAGGTTTAGCCTGACCAAAAGTGGGTGGCTTGCAACAGGGCTACCCATCAACAAATCATTATATTATACATATGGTACTGAGGCAATGGGGTTAGAAAAACAATGTCAGATGTAGCGAATGCAGTTCCACACGATTTACATCAGGCCTAAATGTGCTACATTTCCCCGCGACACATGCGAGATTAGGTCGAATATGGAAAATATAGCAAGAATATTAAGACAATATTCAAGAATAAGAGATTATGAGAAAAATGGTCGAGGCTACATTAAAAACTACTATCCCCGTTTCCATATAAATTAGCAGGGACGGACTGTGTGTCAAAATAGGCCCAGGCTTTTTTATACAATCTGGCCCATAATTTGTAAATCATATGATGGACATCCAATTATTGGTCTACCTGTCCTCAAAATTATTATGATAATGTTTTGATAACTGTACGCATGTTCTATAGCTTTATTAAAAATATAAAAGCCTGATGTTGCTTTTTAATCACCAAGTACGTAGGCCCTAAAAGAAGTAGCACTGTCTACGGATGTAGGCTATTACACTAGGCCTTTATCGGAAAATGTGTTAAATTTAATTCACATTAGGACCTACACTCTACACTATAGAGTCTGTGAAAGATTTTTTTTTTTTTTGAAACACGACGCTCAGAAAGTCCCTTTTATAAGAGAATATTATAAAACATTTAATAATTTAATGCGTAAAATAGTGGCATTCATGAGAACCTTCGGATACCGGCCCATCTAGCATTTGCCCGAATGCCCATGTAGCAACTCCACCCCTGTATATAACCAGTGCGTACCTAATTAAACCACATGATAAGGGTCTGGATTTGAAAAAAAACAAAGAAAAAAAAAAAAAAAGTTTGATTGATGTATGTGTGCGTCGATATTTCTTTGAACAGTAGTCATGGAAACCATAGTAGTCTCTAGAGGTCTACTAGAATTTATACAGAAAAATAAAAAAAAACTAACATGAACTAAAAATGTAAAAACTCCTAATTGCAAAGACAGTTTTTGCTGTTTGTTTCTTTTTAAATTAAGTTCAATTGGAGTTATAATCGCGAGGACTCAGACTTGCTAAAGTAAAATCAATTTATAAATCACTTAGGTAAAAACGTATATATTTAATTATGTTTTCGCATTTTAAAAAAAAAGTATGTTTTAAAAGCTTTTAATTGGATCTTGAAGACTTTGGTATACGGTGTAATTACGAGCAATAGGCTGATCTAAAACATCTCAGGAGGCTCTGTGAGCTTACTCTGACTGACTGTCTATATGTTGTCTGTCTGTCTATTTGTTTGTGTGGTTAAAAGTTTATACACGTTATTTCTCCCACAACCAATCTCGGATCAACGCTCTCTTTCTCTCTCGATGTCAACTCCGCCCCCCTCTCTCTCTTTCTTTTCACTTTCTCTCTCGCTCTCTCTTCCTCTCTATCTCTCTCTGTCTCTCTTTCTCTCTCTCCCGTTAGTTTTCAAATTCTTATGTCAGAAGAATGAATATGTCTTTAATACGAATAACAGAAGACAAATGTTGTTGTTTTTTCTGGAAATTACGGGGTTTGAGTTGGCAAGATGTACCTATACTACCCTTTTTTTTAAAACGGGGATTAAAGAATGATAACTTATCCCCTTTACTTGACTGGGTGAATTATGTCCCCTTACAGCACGTCTCGACTCACTCGTCACGCTTAACCCAGTACATTATTTACGCTGCTTGTCTTGGGAAATTAATGAAGCTGCGATGCCAAGAAGAGAACATCCTGATACGTGTTTACAACATGGGGCATGCAGTAGCGTAGCTGAATGAAGGCATAGGGTGCAGACGCTTTTCATGTTCTTTTTGTATATTATTATTATTATAATTATTATTATTATTATTAGGTAAAGATGGTTGAGGGAAGTAGCATTTTTATTTGAACAAAAGTCTGGAAATAATAATAAATAAATAATAAATTATTTTTAAAACGAATATTTAAAATGTTAATTTTTTTTAAAAATTATTTTATTTTTTATTTGTATTGTTATACACTTTAGGCAAGGGAAGGCAACTCAAGGAAACGTAAATTATAAAAGTTAATAGCTATTTATTTACAGGTCAACAGGTGATATAAGGACATCACACATATAGAGAGCAGCCTTGGTCTTCAGATTTTGTTTACAGGGTTTACTGTCGTCGGCTGTCCACACTGTTATTTGTCGACGCCTCTGTCTTCACTTTGCCCACAATATTAACAGCCGTCGTCTATGTCGTCTCAGGCTCACAGTCCATGTCGCTATCTCCCGGTCGTCCCACGAACTGTTGGCTTCCCAAGCCACCTAGAAAGTCTTTCATTCCCAGGAACGAATGTTCCACTGTTTTTCAGAGACTTTCTTGTCCAAACAACCCGCTGAGCACATCAGCTGTTTCCTCACTTTGGCATTATCCCTTCTATAATACAAGGCGAATCAACCCGAGCTCTAGATCTGTTTCAACTTTCACTTAAGTGGAAATCCACTGTCTCTTCTTGTTCTTCTAAATATTCCTTGCGTACATTCGCCATGCTGAACAGCGCTACGCACCATAAGCATCGTCTCAATAGCACAATTCGTACAATATGGTGCAGTTTATAGAATAGGTATTTCAAAGACCCTTGGGTGCATTTTATACCATTTATAAATCCCAAAATTACTCTTACGTAGCGCTCAGTGTGCTATGGGCCTGGGAAGGGGGGGAGGGGGTGTATATCTGAGAGGGTCTCCGTTCTGCCTCAGCAAACGCGACTCAGCTCAAGTCGGTATTTGAACTCAAACTCCCTTGTTAGGTAACCAAGCGTTTTTTTCTTTTTTGTCTTTTTTTTCTCCACTAAGCCACAGGCTGATTTCTTTTTAATAAAGTGGCGCTATGGTGTCTTAAAAATGTTTTCTAAAGACTTCTTTTGTACTAGCTATATACATTGGAACCCATGAATTTGATCTAAAAGAAAATTGTGATCTTCAATTATAATATTTTAAAACAGAACAATTGACATATTCTCGAGATGCAGATCTTAGTATTAAAACAGAAGCAGCAATACAATCTTTGCAATCAATATAATTGTGGTATTGATTTCCGGAGAACTCGTGACAAATATGACCGACGTCTCAAAGTTTGTTTGTTTTCTAATTGTTAGAGCTTGATTTTAGTTGACAAGCTATAAGAAATAATGAGTATCCTCTTCTATTCTAGCACTACAAGGATCAAGAGATAATTTTAAGCGGCCCCCGAAAAGTGGTCTGTCCGAGCTAGGATGCAATTATCTTTAAATCTGATGGAACATCCAAATCAGGTGAAAGAAATAAAATAACTACAAATTAACTACTAAACCACAGTTGTACATTAATTACATCTTGACTTGACCCGCCGATTTCTTAACACTAGACAACAATGTCCTGAAACAGGTGTGTTGGTTTGTAAAGTAGATAAAAGAAGTAAAGGTTTTGTTTTTCAAACTTCACAAATATAACATATAGTATGCATAATATAGACTTGAATTATGTTAAAACTGATTGTAACAATTATAGAGGCATCTCACTGCTTAGCATAGTCGGAAAGGCTTTTGCTAGAGTATTACTAAAGCGATTACAGATCCTTGCAGATCGTGTTTATCCAGAGTCGCAGTGTGGCTTTAGGGCAGGTAGATCTACAACAGATATGATTTTCTCTCTGCGGCAGCTACAGGAGAAGAGCAGAGAACAAAAGCAACCCCTCTTCATAGCATTTATTGATTTGACCAAGGCTTTTGACCTTGTTAGCAGAGCGGTCTGTTTGCTGTACTAGAGAGAATCGGCTGCCCAAATAAGTTAAGAAAATGAGTGTCAGCTTTTCACGAAAATATGCAGGGCACTGTTCAGTTTGAAAGTTCTTCCTCCAGGCTATTCTCCATCAAGAGCGGTGTAAAACAAGGATGTGTACTGGCCCCAACACTATTTGGCATCTTCTTCTCAGTCGTACTAACCAGTGCTTTTAAATCCCTGGAAGATGGAATATATATCCATAGCAGATCCGATGGAAGGCTCTTTAACCTGGCACGTCTTAAAGCCAAAACGAAAAGGCGTCGTATCTTGATAAGAGAGTTGCTGTTTGCCGATGACGCGGCACTCGTATCTCACTCACAACGAGGTCTACAGAAGCTAGTGAACGCCTTAGCAGCTGCTTGTCAAGAGTTTAGCCTTACTATAAGTCTCTCCAAGACCGAAATCCTGGCACAAGACGTCGCAGAAATACCTATAATACAAATTGGGAACCACACCCTTTCAGTGGTGCAGGAATTTACCTACTTGGGTTCAACAATTGTCAGTAACTTAGACTTAGACATCGAACTGAAGGATAGGAAAAGCTACAGCTTTGGCAAAACTCTCCAAGCGCGTCTGGGAAAATGGTAAATTGACCACAGCGACCAAAATCCTAGTCTACAACGCCTGTGTTGTGAGCACTCTCCTTTATGGCAGTGAAAGCTGGTCAACATACATGTACCAAGAGCACAGATTGAATAGTTTCCACTTGCGCTGCCTGAGACGCATAATGGGCATCTCTTGGAGGGACCATGTCTCCAATCAGGAAATTTTGAGATTGGCCAATATGAACAGCATGTATACTCTCCTGACACAAAGAAGATTACGCTGGCTCGGACATGTCACCCGCATGCTAGATGGTAGAATCCCGAAAGATATCTTATATGCTGAGCTTGTGAAAGGAGTCAGACCCAAGGGCCGCCCAAGACTAACATATAGAGATGTCTGCAAGCGAGACATGAGAGCCACAGGCATCAGCGAAAGTATGTGGGAAAACATAGCCAAAGACCGGAGTGCATGGAGACAGACTGCGCGTGCTGGGACAACCCTTGCTGAGAACAAAAGAATTGAAGCGGCCTTATCAAGAGGGAAAAAAAGAAAGCTGCCCTGTCCGCTAGCCCTGAATCAGAGGCATACTCGTGTACGAATTGTGTCAAAGTCTGTTGTTCTAGAATTGGCTTGATTAGCCACACCAGATTCTGCCTCGTCTCAAGATATAGCCAAAACCAGTGACTCATTTGGGCGCATCCATTACCTTTCGAGACAAAAGGAGCCATATATGTTAAAACTATGGTTAAAACTATGATGCCGTTCAATATTTACATCCAGAATGTAAATATAGATCAAGAAATATCTTTTTAAATGTAGAATCTAAAATCATAAGATGATTAAAAATCAACAGGCTTGAAATATTGAGGATTGTCGAAATACGGCATGTTACGTTATCTACAAGGACACTAAAAGAAAATAAAATTTATATCATAGGTTTGCGGGAAGATATGGTTATGATTAGTAGCCTCTTCTATTTAAAATTTACGAAGTAGGATTGTTATATTTCAAAGCATTGAAAACTAAAAGCTTATTATTTTTTCGAGACAGCAGAGCGATATCAAAGATTGTTTAGACGAGTTCTCTTACATCGAAAAAGAGTTACGCACAAAACAATCTTACACGAGATGTGGCTGTGCTTCCAGTCTAAGTATCGTCTTATCTTATAAAATACAGACGTTACTTCAAAAAAAGAAAATGATTACCTCCTACGCGTGTTCCTAGGTCAATCTAGTCACGCATGTTAATCAATGACTTAAATTCTGCCAAGACATTGGTTTTCCTGGCTGACTCATGCAACCTATTCCATGCTCTAATAGCCCTGGGGAAGGAGGAGCATTTGTGAAAATTTGTCCTAGCATATGTAGTATTGAATATATTATATCTTTGTGTCTTTCTGAATATTTTATTAAATTTTGTTTTTGTATCTGAAGGTTATGGTTCAATGTTTTATGTATAATTGCTACTTTACTTTTAAGTCTTCTATAGGTATAGTATAGCTAGGTCAGCGTACTTGGATACACCAAGAAGCTAGCTACTCATAGTTTTTTTCCGCTATAAATAAAAATCTCCAATGTAAATTAAATTCTCCACAATTCAGAAACCATCTGGCACAAAGATACATTTTCTCATAACATTTTTTCTTGAATTTGTACATGATATCGATTTTAATAAAGGGCAGGTAACTTTTCTTTTTTTTTAACATTAACTAAATAACTAATAGGTTATAATCGATTTTGTCAAGCAAGATATTAACCTAAGTGGAGTCGCTTGTGGGATGAGATAACATCGAGGACTTGGAATCGAATCATGTGCTTTCTAGTTGAGTCCAAAATTAATTTAGTTTTGTGTTGTTTGTGTTTATTTCGTCTTCGTTACATTTGACGTTTATAAGAGTGGCCAGTGAAAGTGATGATAGAAGTGCATGCAAATGTGTAGGTATGTGTGGTGGTGTCAGTGCAAGTGCAAGTGTAAGTGAGGCTGTTGGTGCAGGTGTGTTGTAGACGTATGGGATGGTGTCAGTGCAGGGGTGAGCGAGGCTGTTGGTGCAGGTGTGTTGTAGACGTATGGGATGGTGTCAGTGCAGGGGTGAGGGAGGCTGTTGGTGCAGGTGTGTTGTAGACGTATGTGATGGTGTCAGCGCAGGTGTAAGTGAGGCTGTTGGTGCAGGTGTATTGTAGACGTATGTGATGGTGTCAGTGCAGGGGTGAGGGAGGCTGTTGGTGCAGGTGTCTTGTAGACGTATGTGATGATGTCAGTGCTGGTGTACGTGAGGCTGTTGGTGCAGGTGTCTTGTAGACGTATGTGATGATGTCAGTGCAGGTGTAAGTGAGGCTGTTGGTGCAGGTGTCTTGTAGACGTATGTGATGATGTCAGTGCAGGTGTACGTTCTGGTGTTTTTGATAGTCAGTGAAGATGTAGGAGCAGATATGAGTACAGATGTAAGTTCTGGTGTATATGATGCTGTAAGTGTATTGTAGATGTTTATGATGTTGTAAATCTATAGAGTCAGGCAAATGATACTCCCACATTGTCTCGGTCATTAGACTGAGATCCTGGAACTTCTAATTCCCGATACGTTTTTTTATCTAATAGCAGATCAAGATGTATTGATCTGCACTCTCCTTCTCTCTGCGTCAACCACACATTCACACACATTCCCACACATTTCCACACCTGAGCTCTTTGACTCACGTGACCCTGTAAGGACTGAAATATTGACTAGACAACCAAACGCATTGACATTTTAACTTAAGTGATCTTTTGTCATTACCTATACATCTGGCACCGGAACTGACTTTTGCTGAAGTGGCCTTGGTCGTTCCAGGTGCTGCTATTAGATTGATTTATGAAGAATATAAAAGTGTTGTTGAAACTCAAAACAAAGTCATTGATTTGCATAATATGAGAGCACTAATTTTAATATCTATGGGGAGTTGCGATGTAGAAGGAACATAGCCCTCACAGCTAGTATTTAACATATTTTCTGAACTGGAATTCAATTTTTAGCGGCCCCCGAAAGGGGAAAAGACGCAATTAGTTTTGTGGGAAATGTCTGTCCGTCCGTCCGTCCTTATGTCCGTCCATCCCGTTTAGATCTCGTAAACTAGAAAAGATAGTGAAAATCCGACATCATAATATTTTAGACCATTCAAAGTTCTAATGCAACGGCTACTTTTTTCTTTTCTGAAAGCGAAAAATCTAATTTTTTAAATCATTTATGCTAGCAGTTTTTTCATAAAAAATACACCGCTTTTACAAATATTCACTATTAATAGTAACAAACACTGGAGGCTCTTTATTAAGGGAGGCAACTATTTACCATATTTTTAACACATTTATGCAATCGGTTGTAGATTTTTTGTCAAAATTTTTTTTACATTTTTAGTGTTAAGTTATGTAAGTTCTGTTATGCTAAGTACTATATTTACAAAAAAAAATGTTTACTATTTTTTAAAAAGAGAATTTAGTATGCATATAAGTTGGACATAATTTAAAAAAACAATTAATAAGTAGTGTTCCATATTATCACGTGAACTGCGGAGTCCAATGCGTACTATTGGGCACTTAACCGAAGGAAAAAGCTTTTCTTTTGGATTACGGAAATGTTTTTTTTTTCTTGAGGAATAAGAGATTGGTCATTTACAAAACAATAAGATTAATTAGATATTCATTAAAAGACATCAGTTAGGCATCGTTCACATTTAGCTTCACATTCACTTTGGTCTGATGGACCGCTGGGGCGCCATACAAGATCTGTTAACCTTTACCTTTTTTCTCCATTCTTCTGTCATTTGTCTTTGATAGAATTTCATTCTAAGAATATTGAAGCCTACCTGGGTGAAATACTTTGGTTGCGATTTTCAGTTTGTATGGAATTCCAAACAAACTGTCTTCGTAATCATGTTTTTTAGAAATTAATTCCCTCAATTTACCAACCTCGCTACTTGTAACTTTGTCCTTTTTTTGGCTTTCAGGTTACGCTTGCCATAAGAGTTACTAGGTATATGTTAATAATACGATGAGTGATTTACACTGCAGCTATGCGTGCTACACTACGACAGGATAATTTGCACTAAGAGTTTATTGAAATCTGATTCAGTTTAAAATAGCTTTTAAACTGTATCATTTTCACAGAACATGACAAGAGCGAGGACAACTACTAAATCTGTTATGTAAATAGGAAAAAAAATACAATAATGTCGTCATGCATTCATGTGCTCTGGAATTAGTTTATATGATTTAAAATAGACCGGATGCCTATGGTAAACACTGTAAGAAATGCGCAACCTAGTAGACAAGGCAGTTGAATAAAGTCGGTTCTTTTGAAAAACATTACTTCTATTTATTAACTAATATAGTTTGGGTTACTTTTGTGATTCGAATTTGTGGAGTTATTCTTGTTGGACCTGATAAAAGTATTTGGAGCTTCTGTTCTTCGATTTGTCCTGTACTTTATTCTTCTTCGAGTCTTGTGTTTAAGAGAGAGTGCCACGAACTACTGATAATAACAATCAACTAAAGGCAACTTGTCAGTTACTTAGATTTCAATGCCCAACACTTGCATTATCTATTAGGCACGCCTTTGCAAACCTTGCAACCAATGGAGACTGACAGTTAACGAGAGTGTCATGTGTGGCCACTACAACGATCTACCGCCTCTAGTTCTCCAACGTATGTCAGGTATCCATTAGAGTTGGTCGTCCTCAAAATCCCGTAGCTTAAAAGCCAAGCGCTTTACCTATCAGCCATCACGCTCTTCATATAAAATATTACCATCGTTTAAAACGAAACATGGCCAGACAAGGAGTTACAGAAATCCATGAGTTAATAATCTGTGTGGCTATTTGTCCAGTGCTTGACTGTTTATGACGAAATTTTTAAAACTCCCAAGCCAACAAGCGTGAACACACTAATAGGCAAACAGAGAAAGAAAGAAAAAAAACATATGTTTGTACAGTAGACAATGGCAAAGAGTATATTGCGTTTTTAATCGAATCGATAGTTCCAGGATACGGAGCGCCACCATGGAACAATTGGGCGGTACTATAGAAAGGGCCTGGATGGCTAGGTTTCGTGGTAACAGTGTGAAAAATGAATGTCGGCCAAGAGAGTTAAGAGCAGAGTACTTTACGTTATGTGTGGTGAGTTCTGTGCTGTGTGCGTGGCATGGGGGAGTTAACAACGACCGTTGGAAAAGACGAGAGTAAACAAGTTGGAACACTCCTGAGACTGAAGATCCCTTTTTATGGCGTCACGTTTATAGCGCTTTAATGCTCTAAGCTAGTCTGCGTGCAGCTTACGCAACGATGTATCACTTTCACCTTCACAGACATTTCGGACTTCTGGGCAGCACCACAGGGCCGACGACCTATTCCTTCCACAACTGTAGCAATGTCATCCTCAGCGTCTCATCCAACTGACGTTGTTAGAAAGAGCTTTGAGGATGGTCCATGGGGGTCCAGATGACATTCCATGGGGGTCCAGATGACATTCCATAGGTGTCCAGGTGACATAGTCCTATAACATCTCGTTAAGAGTATTTAGGAAGCTGGTTGGTAGAGCTACGGTACGATACTAAATGTCCCCTAAATGCTTATCATTGCTGCTTAACATACTGCTGGGACAGAAATAAGTGTTACATTCACTCTCTATTGGCACTACGACCATCATTGTTGTTAAGCCTGATTCTCGTGTTTCAAGCAAGACATCTCAACTCTTGTGGGACTCGAACTAGGACACTCTGTCTGAGCTCGTTATTTCTATTTCTCAATGTTGAGGCCTTCGATATTCTCCAAACCAGATTGGTATTAGCCAGCAAGTTTGCTGATAAGGCTGTCTTACCGTTCAGTTATATAAATGTATATACATATACATATATTTATATATATATATATACATATACATATATTTATATATATATATATATATATATATATATATATATATATATATATATATATATATATATATATATATATATACTTTTTTAAAAATTCCTGCATGTACAGTTTTTTTCTTTACATAGACTTTAGCTGTGCACATAGTATCTGTTAGTATCCAACAGATAGTACTATTTGTATATCATATGCATTTAGTCTGCTGTGTTGCTGTGCATGACGCCAATACGCGGGAGATGTTCTGTTTCAACATTATCAATGCAATATATAATATTTAAAGCAAAATGGAAGCAAGCGGAATATTTTTAAAAAATATATTAAAAGCATGTATATAATGGAAAGAACTACACATTTACAGCCATATAGCATTACTGTAAGATTTATTTCCCTTTTTTCTATAACAAAAATATAATAATGAATTGGTTAAAGTTTCATCTTGATCCGAGAATGAGTGTGGGAGAAACAAAGTGTACAAATTTTGTACCAGACAGAGTGAGTTGATAGAAGCTTTGGGAAAATAAAAAGAGGAAGAGCATGCCACTATTAACATGGCACTTTCATCAAAGTCGAAAGGTGAAAGGTGGTCAAAGACACAATTTAAAAACTCGAGTAAAAATGTTAATCATTTACTTCAAGCTAGAATTTCAAACATGGTTACCTAAGTTGATAGAGCGTGACGCGAATGTGACTTTTTCCCCCCATGATAAATAAAATAGGCGTTTAGTAAAATGTGTCACTTAGCAACTAAAGCCGACAGGTAATTGCATCATTGGATTAAATATTTTCTGATAGGGAGCGAACAAACTGTCATAATAAATGGCTCTAAATCAACACCGATAACAGTAAACTCAGGTGTACCTCAAGGAACAGTTTTAGGTCCACTACTATTTTTAATTTATATAAACGATTTACCAAATTGCATTAGTTTAGGATCCTCTGTTTGGGACCCTTCAACTCAAGAAAACATTAAGAGACTGGAACAGACACAAAATAGAGCAGAGTATATTCACATTTGAGTAGTCACTAGAGTAACAGTAAAATCACTAAATTTAGAAAGCCTTCAGGATAGAACACTTAAAAGCAAAGTAGCAATTATACATAAAACACTGAACCATAATCTTCAGATACAAAAACAGAATTTAATAAAATACTCAGAAAGACACAACGATAAAGACGCATTTCTCGTTCCATATGCTAGGACAAATTTGTACAAATGCTCTTTCTTCTCTAGCGCTATTAGAGCATGGAATGGGTTGCCTGAGCCAGCCAGAAAAACCAGTGACTTGGCAGATTTTAGGTCATTGGTTAATATGCATGACTAGATGCATGACGAGTAGGACGTAATCATCTTCTTTTTTGAAGTAACGTCTGTATTATATAAGATAAGAAGAAGTGAAACTGTTGTGTTTTTTTTTTGTTTTGTTGTATTTTTTGAAACTCATTCTTTTGTTTCTACCTTATAGTAAGTTCGCAATGTCTGTTTTTTTATCAACCTACACATAAATACAAAGAAAACAAGATGTTTTATTTTCTTGATATTTTATTTTCTTAATATTTTATTTTCTTGATATTTTATTTTCTTGACAGTGCATTTCTTTTCTGAGATCGAAAACTAAATGATTAAGGCGCACGCCTTTTTTTTTGACAGGATACAAGACTGCAAAGTAACCAGTGTGAAGTAGCAATTAGATATAAAAAAAACTGAAACATAATTTACAAAACTAAAAAAAAAACTAATAAAATACTCAGAAAAACAAAAAGATGAAGGCACATTTCTTATTCCCAATGCTTGGACAAATTTTTATAAATGCTACTTCTTCCCTGGTACAGTTAGAGCATAGAATGGGTTGCCTGAATCAGCCAGGAAAACCCAATGACTTTGCAAAGTTGAAGTAACTGATTAACATGCATGACTAGATTGAGATGAAATTCGTAGGACATAATTATTTTCTTTTTTGAAGTAACGTCTGTAATTTATGAAATAAAATAAAAATAATGCGGCCCCTAAGATTTCCCTAATTTGTGAATTTATGATACAAAAATGTGCCGACTGAGAAAAGAAAATTATAATATTATCAATGACTTTGTGATCGAAAAGAAAGTTAAGTCTAAATGTGTTTTAGAGTAAAACAGTTTCTTACTTTAAATCAAAAAACTATTTATGCTTTTTTGTGTGTATATAACTTGATCTATTACAATTTTTTAGTTTAACTATCATCGAATACAAATAACATTTTGACCAAGAGATATTCTAGCTCCACGACCGATAAGAAATAAGTTAGTGAGAGTTATGTCCAGTAAACAATCACGTCGCCAAACTTTTGAGACTCGCTGATTTCGAGAGAAAATTGGCGACTCATTCGAGAACTACTTTAGTGACGTCTTCCATCAGTGCTGACGTCACTGGAACAGTTGTTTGATGAGTCAGCAGAGTCATGGCTTGTTCAGCTTCTAATTTCTATGTAAAGAAGATAATTGCTGTCAACTGTTTCATCACTTGTTATTATCTAGTAGTAGTAGTAGTAGTATCATTATACGTTTAAGCATTTGATCTCGATTCTAAGTCATCGATAACGTTGTTTCGAAGCTTGTTGGTGCTCTGATAAACTTGAAGAAGCAGGTTTTTGTTTGTTTGTTTGTAAAATGTTTTACATGTTTCGGATGTTCCTTCAGAGTTGAAGATAGTTTACTTCCAAGTCCAAACCTCCCTCAGGACGACAGGGGATGGGAGCGGGCAAGGTTTGAACCCGGGACCATCGATAAATCCAAACGACAGTCCAGCGCGCAAACCGCGCGACCAGTTGATTGAGAGTATGGAGAAATAAGTCTCTTCAAGCATTATAAAGATCAACTCAGGCTCCATTTCGCCCTCATTGGCATAGAGGAGAGGAATGTAACTGGCAGCAAATGGCGTTGGAGAGAGACAGAGAGTTCTCACAAAGACTCCTGAACAAACATTTGAGACTCAAGAGAAAAGCCATAATTGAAGACAGAAGCAGAAGATGGAAAGAAAACTTAAATAGACCGCCACAGGACAACGGCTTGGCCTGCACGAAATGCGTGAAAAAATATGCAAGTCGCAACTGGGCTTAGTAGTCATATGCAAGTCTGTACTCATTCTTAATCTTCGGAATCGAAGGAATTGCTATTTATTACTATTATATAGCTTGATGAAAAACGTTATCTCGCACTGCTATAAGCTCGCCAATGTGACATAGACTTCTCTTGAACCATAAACATGGACACCCTAAACTGAAGAAGATGTTAATAACCCTTCATCCCAAGGATGTAGATCATTTCAGAAACATTGATACCTTAAGGAGAAAATGACCTTAATAACACTGCGCTCCAGGCTGTAGATGATTTCAGAAACATGGATACCCAAAGATGAAGTTGTACAATATAATCCCCTAGACTGGTTACAATGTACTCTCTTCTGAGAGTTTTGTTCAGTCTTGTCTTTTTCTCAATGATTTGAACATTGAAATACAAAGTACAAAACAATCGAGCTCCATTTCGTAATGCATTTCATGGTAAAAGAAAGAGAAATGTGTATCGTTTGCCGACGTTTGCTCTAATTATACAGTGTTTCCCAAACTGTGTTCCGAGGAACCGTAGTGTTTCGAGAGGACTAAATAAGTGTTCCAAGAACTACTGGAGTACTAATAAGCCACCACATGAATTAATCTCTCTAAAAAAAAATAATGTAAATTGTTTCGCTAATTGCTCAGAATGTGCAAAGTGTTCTGTTAAGGAATAAGTTTGGGAAACACTGGTTTAATAAATAAATAAATAAATAAATATATATATATATAATATATATATATATATATATATATATATATATATATATATATATATAATATAGATATATATATATATATATATATATATATATATATATATATATATATATATATATATATATATATATATATATATATATGTATGTATGTATGTATGTATGTAAATAAATAAATAAATAAATATATATATATGTATGTGTGTGTGTGTGTGTGTGTGTGTGTGTGTGTGTGTGTGTGTGTGTGTGTGTGTGTGTGTGTGTGTGTGTGTGTGTGTGTTGGTGCTTTGATGTAAAATATTTAGCGAATAGAAAGTAGTTGGAAGTCAACTTTTTTTCCTTCTATTTTCTTTTGTGAAAAAAAAAAGGGGGGGGGGGGGGGGGGAAATGCCATTGTGTTTCTTTGAAAAGAAGTTTCTGTTTAAATCCAGATCGTCCTAATCAAAGTCAGGCGTCGAGTTGATTTTCCAAAAAGACGTTTTCTGTTCACGTGTCGGACCAGGGTGAGCATTGTTTCCAAACTTGGCTCTAATTCAATAAGCCGATCAACAGTATCGATCCTGCTGGAAACGAGTATCGATTAAGAGATCTAAAATTAGATTTTTACTAAAACAGGTGCCAATGGTGAGTTGGGGGATACCTTATGTCACAGTGATGTTTGTGTGTTTGTGTACACTAGTGTACAGGTTTATGTTTGTATATGTAAATGCATGAGTCGTGTGTGTTTATGTATGTATGTAATTGTGTGTTTGTCTTCGTAGGTCTATTTGTTTGGATGTGTTTGCTTGATGAGATAGTAATTAGATATGTGAATGTGTGCACTAGCTGAGTGTCGTTAATCTTTGCTGCATAGGCCTGTGTGAGTAGGAGTGTGATGAACTCCAATGTTACTGATTTGAACGTTTGATTTACATAATCACTTTGAAATTAAAGAAAGCGGCTGTGATTCTGAATAGTTCTGATGTTGGAGTATTTTTGGCAGGCGGCTCGTAACTGAATAGTATTGTGGATGACGCAACAGAAAAAAAAGACGTCATAACAATCTATATATATAATTCTCTTCATGGCTCAAGAGTTTGGACACGCAAGAAGAAGTAAAGGAAAGATCATTCTTTTTTTTTTAATTTCTACCTCACGTAAATTTAGCGGCAAAAAATTAGGAGGGGGATGGGGGGAACAAGTAATCTACTTTGTAGTAACTATCGAGGCGACAGAGAGCACGGCTCAGAATAATTCTTAAGCTTTAAAACTACCATTCTGACAGCCAAGTTCGTGTCACCACATCTCAAGTTTGAAAAAAATACTTTGAACTGGTGTCAGAAGACATTTTTAGACAGTTTTCATTCACCCCCATTAAACTGTTGTGTAGCACAAGAATGACAACATTTGAACAAACGTAGTTATTTTATCGTCTATCTCTATTGCGCTATGATCTGGTCTAATACTAGTGACTTGAACTAGGCTCTACTAAAAAATACTGAACTGTGTTAATGCTTGTGATGTTGACTATCAGTTAAAAACATTGTCCAATCGACACTAAAGCATGTAGCTTTTAAAGGCTACTATATATCTGCACTATGCCAATACCATTAGTGAACACTTAAACACTGACTATGAAAGCGTTTCTTTTAACAGATGCTTTTAACATCATTGATCAAATAAAAGTGTGCATCGTATTATATTTTGGTTGTTTTGTTTTTCAACGTTGTTATTTGTATTCCGTTCAGATCAAAATCTTTCTTTTATTTACTTTTTAAAATCGTTTGTTTGTTTGTTGTTGTTGTTGTTTTGTTGCTGGTGCTGATATAAAGGATTTTTTTTTTTAGCGAAGTAGAACGGAGCTACCTTCCTTGACAAGCAATGGCTATGACGTTCTGTGACACATTCAGGATGCCAATGTCACTCTATGGCCTCGTCTAACCATTTGTACATTACAATAGTTTCTTTCGGGACACAAAAAGAAAAAAGGTTACTATATCTCCCACTTCCCATTCTCGCATCAATTTAAAAGTGTGCACAACTCTTCAATGTCCATTACAAAGTACGAATGAATAAAAAATAAAAAAAATTAACCAATGGTTAATTAAGTAGTGGTAATTAGATAATTTTGTTTGATACAAAAAAGGAAAATAAATATTGCAGCGTTGAGATATAACGGTGTATATGTTGAGTACTTCCACTTATATATGCTTTTTGTTGTTGTTTTTGTAAACTTTTTTTTTTCTGTGCGACAATTTTATATTTGTTAACTTACAGTAGTGTCGAAGACTAATGAAATAGGTCATAACAATAACAATCAAGTTCTATTCCTTAGAGCACGCCAAGTTTGTTTGTTTGTTTTTTTAAGAAGAAGAGTTTGAGAGTATTTTTGTAACTATTTGAAAACTACTCTATCTGGAAACTACTGCGTGGTTCATCTCAGATAAAGGATTAGTGACCTGAACCCTCCAACATAATAAAAAATAAGAACAAAGAGGACGAAATTGATTTAAGATTTGAACCGACAAAACTTCCTAATTAAGAAAATAATAACTCGTTTCAGAACCGCCTTAGATAAAAGGCGAAGGAAAGTTGGTGGCCCCAAAATGAAATAAAAAATAAAAGCCTAGTGCGCTCCAAAGATAACACTGGGGACATGTTTCACTATTTCTTCTTTAAAAAAACGTTTTGAGTCCTATGTGAGGTTCCCACCAATCGTATGCCCTAGGAGGCTGCCTAGTTCGCCCATGCGTAAGGCCGGTCCTGCTCGTTTAGTATGAGTAAATAGAGATAGCTAGACTTCAAGGCTTGGGGTAAGCTCGGCCTAGACAAGCAACTGATCAGTTAATCATCAGGCGCAGTGAGATGGTTTTGAGAAACACAATCATTGCTCTGGTAATTTCTATGATCACCCGACATTACATTAATATGAACTAATAAGATAATTATTCACAAATTATGATACAATGTTAGACGTGGCCATCCATGCAGGTGTAGCCTCGAGCAGAAAGTAGACATCGCCCTAGGGCCCAGCAACAATATGCTATATATATCTTCTGTTGTTTCATGTTAGTATTTTGAAATTTAAAACAAGTTTTTAGTTTATTGAATACGTTTACTCATACTCACAGCGATTTGGAAGCATCCTTTTCTTTACTTTGCGACGTCACAATAATTCTTACCATTTCAAAACTTAGAAATATCCAGCATAAATCCAGTAGGTATTATTGCAGAGATCTGTGTCTTCAGTTTTCTTTCAATACCTATCAGACCTGCAACACTTCAATCAAGTGGAACTCTGCCCGAATGCACCAGAATTGAGAGCGTTGTTAAATAACAAACAAAATACAATCACAGCCCCCTAACCCTACAGCCTTTAGAAAAATATTCCAGTGTCATACAGTGTAATAAGACCCCAAAATGTGAATCAATATTTCTATGCACTTTGATGTGTTGTTTTGTTTTCAAAACTGAATTTTCACGTTGTCAGTTCCTATCCCACGTCTGCTCCTAAAGCCTGAACACTCAGTTGGACAAGAGTTACGCTTCTTTCAGAGGCTGTGTGACAGAAAAGAGCGTTAACTCAAGGGCAGCAACTCGGTGGTGGTAAAAATCAATAAAAAGGAGTACATACCCTTCCTTGCTAAACACGAATATTTTTTTTTCTGCCAGACTGCACAATATTGTATTAATATCATTACTCGCAGTCAGTGCTAGATTAATCAATGGGCAGCGTAAGCACGCGCTTAGGGCATTGCAGTGAAAAGGGTCACAGAGAGGATATCAAGCTATGACAATACCTGAATATGCGCTTTTTTTTTAAATAGTATAAATTTATTTTAATTAAACTTTAATCGGGGTAAATGAAATATCTGTTTCAAAATGCTATTAACGTAGTAGAGATTTTTTTTCAAACAATAGTAATTCACGTTTGTGATCACCTATCTAAAATCAAGAAAATATGTCAAAAATAAAAACTAAAACGGGAAACGTTTGACATTCATAAGAATAGCAAACATAAGGAACTACAGGAGAGCCCCCACCAATAGAGAGAGAATGAAAACAAAATTTCTACGAGTTAGAAACTTTAACCTTTCATTTATTCGTTTCAGTTTTTCTTTTCCCCGACAAAACTTTAAGTCTCACGGTTGCAGTGGCGGAGCTGAAACTCGCCATCATTTGGGGGCCTGGGCTTGATCCCCGCATTTTGGGTAATATTTAATGTAAAAACAACATTCATTTGGGGGCACCCTTAAGTGTGGGCAGGGGGGGGGGGATTTTCTAATTCTCCGCTTCCTCCCCTCCTCCTAGCTACGCCTATGCACGGTTGGCATCAAGGTAGTGGGTAAGAAATAACGTTTAGCGTGTACGTAATATACATGCAGCTTCGGATTTACGGCCTTTCCCTCCATAAATGAGGACGTAAAATTTTTTTTTTTTTTACTGAACATATTTTCTTTAAAAGAATGAAACTGGGATTACATTTAAAAGTAGTTCGTATCTCTTTGTCTTCTAAATTATTGCATGCTTTTAAATATAAGTTGAAACGAGTGGATTTTATTATAGCTTAGTGGGAAGCGTGGTCGAGAGGCTAAGTGCGCTTGAACTTAGCTTGGCTTGGCCACCTAGAAGGGGGCTCGAGGTTCGACACCCGACTCAGGGAGAGTTGTGTTTACTGAGCGCCTAAAGGCAGCAGGGAAAACCAAATTCCTAGATACCCCCTCCCCCCACTGGTCCACAAATGAGATTGGACCAAAGCGCTCTGAGCATGCTATAAGTATGAAAGTAGCGCTATATAAAAGCTATAAATATATATAATATAGCTTTCGAAAACGTGTAGGAGACTCCACTTACTTAAAACCGACCCAGACATTAGTAATTAATTTCTTTTTTTTTTTTAAACAAATTAATCGCCTTGAAATAATGAATGTGTTTGGGAAAAGTAAACAACACATTTCTTTTTTAAAATTGTTTTATATAGATCAAGCTCATCTTTCATACTTACAGCCCGCTCAGATCGCTATGGACCAGTTGGGAGATGGTATCTAGGAGAAGGTTTCCTTGCTGCTTTTAGGCACACATCAAACACAATGGCTGCCTGGTCGTGCGGTTTGCGCGCTGGACTGTCGTTCAGATTTATCGACAGTCGAGGGTTCAAACCCTGCCCGCGGGAGGTTTGGACTAAGAAGTAAACTATCTTCAACTCTGAAGGAACATCCGAAACATGTCAAACATTTTACAACAAACAAACAAAACTCGATTCGGGATTCGAATTCAAGCCTCCTTGTTAGGTAGCCAAGCCGTAGCCAAGCGGTTTGGGCGTCTCAGCTACACATCCCGCAAAACTTGAAAGCCTTGCTAATAAGATGGTGAGCATTAAAACGTGGACCATCAAACAGTCTTGACAGGCACTGCTCTTATTGTTAGAGTTATTTTTACAAAGCTTATATCAACTCACGCTGTCTGTCTGGTAAAAAGTGTGTACACATTATTTCTCCCATACCCATTCTTGAATTAAGCTGAAATTTCGCACCATTATTTGTTGGCATAGACAAGATATGAATCAATTTTTGTTAAAGTAACCAATTAGACAATTAATTACTGGTAATTATTTATTTTCTTTGATACCAAAACAAGAGAAACTAATACTTGTGTAAAAAAGGATTTTTAAATATTTTTTCTTTTTTTTTTTCTCCTAAACATGTGAATTTCTTTCACTAAGGAATAAGACGCAAAGAAAGACATTCAAACGAGTCAATGCGGGAGGAAAATAAGGAAGTCCTAACAGAAAATGAAGGCGATTGGAAGGCCTACTACTCTGATTTGAGAAGATAGATTGACTGGAAGTTGTTGGCCCTTGAGAAGGGTAGACTGCACTCATTGAGCACAGAGCTGGTAATAGATGAAAACTTGGGTAGGGAGCTAGTTGAGTGGGTGGAGGACTTTGTGCGTTTTTTTTTTAATTATTTTTTTTTTTATTTTAGAGGAGGGGGCAATCAAATGAAAAAGAAAGAGTAAAAATGTGGAAGTGTTAATGGAAGTGTTAATGTGTTAAAAATAGATGGGGACCGGGGGGGGGGTGGGTATATTTTGAGGGACGTGTGAAATATGGACAATACGCTGGCGTTTTGTGAACTTGGCCAGTGAAGACTTTTAAACAAGAGAGAAATAGGGCTTGGAGGGGAGGGAATGAGGAGATCTATGACTGGGGTAGTATACGAGCAGGCGAGAGAGAGGGGGGGGGGAGCGGACATCGCAAGCAGATGAAAATGTCAGCGAGCGCGCGCAGATCAATAAAACAATGTGACGTACCAAGTGTGAGAATGACAGAGAGAGGAGGAGGAGAGAGAGATGGTGGTGGTCGTATTGAGAGAAGAGCGAAGAGGAGATACAAACACCGAGATACTTCAAACAAGAGACAGGGAAGGGGGTAGGAGTGGGTTTTTAGCGTATTTTTTAAGAAAGAGACAGACAGGGAGGGAGGGAGAGTGCGACTGAAATGAAGAGTAAAACAAAAACAAAGTGGTCGGAGAAGCCTCCCATCTAGGAGTGGAGAGAACAGAGTGGAGAGTACAGGGGAAAGAAAGATAACTAAGAGGAATCCAATTGAAGAATCAGACAAGGGAGCTAAACAGAGAAGTGAAATTGTAAACGTTTGTCTAGATAGAAATACTTGGCCATAAAAACTTGGATGCGTATTTATAGATACAGATTTTTTGTAAGACCCAAAACTATTTCTAATATATAATATTAATTGGTTATTTCTTCCTTCTTCCATAGGAAGGCAGACCATGTTACTCATAAAGACATATACGGCTATATCTAAGCAAGATGCACATGTTAACATTTCTTAACTAGAATACCCAAATACTTAATTTGTAATCTTGGCGTTTTTCTAATTCAACTCTGGGTCTTTTGACCCACACACACGCACACATGCAAGCTATTATGTTTATTGGACCAATTTTGACAACAGTCAATAAGGAAGTTCACAGTGGCACTGATACTCTCCGGCCTTAACTACTGCAATACTGTGCTGAAGGGTATTCATTTCATCTGTCCCTTGACTATTTTTCCTTGAGGTGCTGTGACAGTTCGCGTAACCGAATCCCTCCATTTTTCCCGTCAGCAGCTGTTCTTAGTAGGATATCAAGAGAAAGGCCGGTCCATTCTTTTAAATTGTCCAGCCAGGTTTTCTTTGGACGACCTTTTCTTCGTGCTCCCTACACTTATCTTAAAGGATGACTTTTGAAAATGCATTATGTCTTACATTATGATCAAACCAGCTCAGCCTTCGTCTCGTCACTTTGTTGAAGAGTTCCTCATTGTTTTGTCTGCCAGAATGTTCACATGTTAAAGTGAAAATTCATTGCTCTTCTTTTTCTGGAGAGAAATACATATTGGAAAAGTCTCTAAGCTGCAGCGAATTTTGAACAGCGCTGTAAGAAGATTCCTACGCAAAAATATACGTAATTCTGCTACTGCTCTCTTGCCGATGGAGGCGCGGTGGCTAAGCGGTAAAGGGCTTGACTTTCGAACCGGGGCGCCTCTGAGTCCACCCAGTTCTAAAGGGTATCTGACATTAGTTAGGGAAAAGTAAAGGCGGTTGGTCGTTGTGCTGGCCACATAACACCCTTGTTAACCGTAGGTCACAGAAACAGATGACCTTTACATCATCTGCCCTATAGAAAACAACCTTTTTTTTTCTCTTTTCTCATGGAAGTAGGCTCCCTATGAGTGCAACAATCGACTATTAGGTGACCACTTTTTGTCATCAGTTTTTTATATTAGTCCGGTGTTGTTCAAACCTAATTTAGATTCTTTTGCCATTTTAAATCTTGCTCCTTTTTATGCCTTTTATGGTCGCAATGGGCTTAAGCCTACGTTATATGTTTTGACAGTGCAATGTCAATCAAAATAACTAAATTAAATTATTACATGAAAATTTATTTCAACAAAGTGTCTCTAAATGTGATGATATTTATCAATCCTGTTACTCTAGTTCAATGTGAATATTCATTTGTTATAAATCTCAAGGCTCTAAACAGTAAAAGCCGAATCGACGTCACCAAAACCTCGAGTACCAGGTGAGAGACGGTCATAACAATGTTTTCTTCAACTTTATTTTTTAGGTCAATTTTCTCATACTGCATTTCTATGTTTGAGACGAACGTGTTTTGACCCTTGAAATCTAAATGTGCAGGAACATGATCAAAGTCATAGCGTCTTTGTGTAGATTCTAAAGTAGAGTCTTTGTGTAGATTCTAAAGTAGAGTCTTTGTGTAGATTCTAAAGTAGAGTCTTTGTGTAGATTCTAAAGTAGAGTCTTTGTGTAGATTCTAAAGTAGAGTCTTTGTGTAGATTCTAAAGTAGAGTCTTTGTGTAGATTCTAAAGTAGAGTCTTTGTGTTGACTCATTCTACCACGTCACCCTATTAACCCGAGGTTTCGAGGTTGCTTCAATTTTAGCATAGAATCTAGAAAAAAATGTGCTGAAATTTTAGCTTAGAACCAAAAAACACCTTGAAATTATCAGGCGTTTAATTTTGTTTCTGTTTCCTCGTGTTGTTGATGTACAATGTATTTTTGTTTCTGTTTCCTCGTGTTGTTGATGTACAATGTATTTTTGTTTCTGTTTCCTCGTGTTGTTGATGTACAATGTATTTTTGTTTCTGTTTCCTCGTGTTGTTGATGTACAATGTATTTTTGTTTCTGTTTCCTCGTGTTGTTGATGTACAATGTATTTTTGTTTCTGTTTCCTCGTGTTGTTGATGTACAATGTATTTTTGTTATCAAATGTAATTTTGTAAGATTCGGCCGAGGTTAAAATTGGGAAATTCAAAGCAATTCTTAGTATTGATTGGATGAACAAAAAACATCTCCCCTGAGGAAATTAAGACGGTTAAAAAACTTGAAATAGAAACATTGAGTAATGTATACACCTTATTGGCTCGATAACATGCTCCATACATCTCGAGACTTTACTTATGCTTGTATACTCTACATTGTTTGGGGGGGGGGGGGAATTGAAAGATGTTTTAGTCTAATCAAATATTTAAAACCTTTGTCAGCAACTTTAGTGTTCTGTCATACGAACAAAGAAACTAACAATTAACAATGGGAAGCGTTATAAATTCATCATCGCTAATATAAGGAGCATACGCGAGTAGTCAGAACGAGATCAGTTTTTAATGTTTATCACAAGGAACCAAGATCTCAGATTTCTAAACACACATTCTTTCCTAGGATACCTCAGCTTTTTCACGTCAGTTGTCGAGCTATTTACATCCTAGGAGTTCCTGGGATTTTGCCATAAGTAGCTTTAAAGTATATGTTCCATATAAGTTTCTTATACTCTGCTAACAAAATCAAGTTAATTTCTTTCAGTTTTTTACTTAAGGTTATCTTATTTAAAATATCGCTAGTCCTATGTTGCCCTTCCCATTTAAATTATTTATCACAGTTTCTCTCACACTGGTGAGGTTTGAACACTTCCCAATAATTCTTTGTATATTTTTGTTATTGCCTATCTATCGAATGCAAAAGAATGTTAAGTGAAGGATAAACTTATAATATTAGTTCGCGTATTTCAAAACGTAAACAAATACCATAATATTATATGAAAAAATGTCAACTGACTTAAAAGAAACATGATTTTATATCATAAAGTATTTTTTAATAGTTTAATTATTTATTTTTATCAATTAGTATTTTGATGTTAAGTATTATTGTTATTTCTAAATCTAACAGATGCGTATTTAGCAAAACTCTGACTTATGTAAGGGTTGTCTTCCTTTAAAGGAGTCCACACCACAGTCTCATGAATACATCGATTAGTGATTTCGCTTTTTTCCCCCAGAACGGTTTCATTTCATATTAATAAATATACACTGGATTAAAAGTAAAATGAGAATAAATTTGTAACAGGGACGGACTGGCTATATGGGCGTTCGGTAAAATGTCTGGTAGGCCGATAGGGCCACCGAAAGGGCCACATGAAAGCCAGTAAATTGTTTTAAAATTGTATAATATTCTCTTTAAAAGCAACACTTTGTGCGCCTTGATTTACAAAAAACATCTAATTTGAAGTCTATTACTAATCTAAAGCATTTTCGTAAATACCCTACATCTGTATATAGTGCTTCTACTAGACGTCAATTTCTTATACACACTCAAGGATAAACAAGAAACTGAGGACCTTTATTTCTTTATAGAGATCGACGTGAGTGTGAATAGATACGACATGAAGCTATAAACGGACCAAAAAAAACAACGTCCCAAGACCTATAGATGACATGTCCAGCAGTCACAGGGCGAGTTCTCATAAGTTTTGTGAACTTGTCGCATGATTTCGAGTTGGCTCCGCTGCGAAGTCCTTCGTAAATCCCAATTATTATTTTGAACTGTGTAGCCATGCGTTAATTAGAATCACAATGTAAAAAAATCGAAAAAAAAAAAAAGGAGCAGATAATAAGTGAGTTAAAAAGGAGCAGATAATAAGTGAGTTAAAAAGGAGCAGATAATAAGTGAGTTAAAAAGGAGCAGATAATAAGTGAGTTAAAAAGGAGCAGATAATAAGTGAGTTAAAAAGGAGCAGATAATAAGTGAGTTAAAAAGCAACTGTTTGCTGGAAACATGGGCCAAAAAAAATGTAGTCAAATTATTAATGTTTCCTCGCAAAGCACTAGAGATTCACAAACCTTATTATGACAGCATTTATGAAAGAACAGGCTCAACGCCTTAAGAAACACTAATACGAAAACGACAAAGATAGAGACTTAAGTCGAAATACAACGAGGCTTTGCTAACATAGGAAACAAACTTGACAGCATTTGTTCTACTGAATGTAAGTATATAAAATTACCTTCAAACAAATGGACTTAATATTCTGTTGTGTGTGTAGCCAGCTCTAAGATGCTGACAGGTTTACTAGTTATTTAGAAAGTAGCCAGTAAATAAGCTTGTGAGTATAGATCCTTTCAGACCTTGCATTCTACAGGGCAGAAGATGTTAAGGTCATATTCTTGTAGGGTGTCATGTGGCCAGCACAAATACCAACCGCCTTTACTTTGAGCCATGTTTGATACGCCCCTGCCTAGATAGTAATTACACTAGAAACTGCACACAAAAAAATGTTGAAAACGCTCTGCATCCTGTGGTGAGTTGAAATGACCTCTGACCGTGCACGTACAAAACACGAGAATTGGTCGTAGAACGGATTTATGTTTCAATGTTAAAATGAATTGCTAGGCCTCTAAGTACTTTCATTTCGTTACCAACTGTTACTTTGAAAGATCCATCAATCAACCAACTCCCTGTTAAAAGTTTGTATTTATTGCTATGTTTTCGAGTAATTGTCGGTGTTCTATCCCAAGCCCTCGTATGTTCCCCATCTCTTCACTTGCTTCTCATTTGTAATATCTTTGTGAAATGTTTGACATGTTCCTTCAGAGTTGAAGATACTTCCTAATCCAAACCTCCCGCAGGACGACGTGGGAAGGCAGAGGGCAGGGTATGAACCCTGGACCATCGAGACAACCGAACGACAGTCCAGCGCACATACCGCTCGGCCAGGCAGCAATCCTTTATTATAAAGACTAAAGTATTATTCATTTCAAACAAGAAAAAAAAAAGTAATGTAGCCTGCTAATGAATGTGCAAAGTGGAAAATGTTCTCTGCGTCCAGTGAAATATTTTTAGACCCAGATTTAATGTTAAAACAAAACTCCGGTTGACTAAAAAGAACGACGTTTTCAGGATTGGCTTATTAGTGGTAACTTAAGAGCAACCGTATCAGTAATTCCCTATCTACTGCCCGCGTGTCTTTTCTGGCACGTGACACTTTGCTCTTAGGCTCTTCATTACATCTGCTCACTTTGCATAATTAATTTTATAGGCTCGGTTCTATTTGAGCTCGATTAGTTTGTGTTATAATGGGGCCCGTGACACCAGTGGGGAAAAATATACCCCCCCCCCCCCAGTTCGAAAATGTCGTGCACCCCTGATCAATATATTACAAGAGTTATGCTCCGTTTTCTAAATTAGTAATATCCCTTGTCTAAAGTGTGATTGATAAACAAGATGGATTAATATTAAAGAACATATTGAAGATTGCGTCTCACTTTTTTTTTCTATATTGTATTAACCTTAATTAACAGAAGAAGATTGTATTTTGTACAGTTGTTTATTATCTGAATGAAAAGAAGAGTTGAGGCAAGAGAAAAATGGTTTCTCCATCTGTAATTAGAACTACATGGAGCTAATAAGAGAAACAAAACTAGTCAAAGAGTTTAAAAGACTTGAACGACGCAACGAGTGACGATTATATGAAAACCACAACGCACTGTATCAGTGTATTCCCGTGTAACACTTTAACGGACCATTTCTCACATTCGGGGAATCTAGCGGAACACTTTTTTTTTAGGCTTGTTTATTTTCTTTTTTTTAAATAATAATAATTTCAATTTTAATTAAAACATATTCTAAATTTAACTTTATATTTTTTTAATTATTTATGTGATAAAATTATATTAAAGTACATGTCGGTGCGTAGGTGTCAGGACTGAGTTCTGGTCAGCCTGGGTCTCCTGTTTACTGTAGAGGAGAAGGGGGGGCAATTCAGGTTGTTGACTTCAAAACTGTTATTGTTTTGGGTTGTTTTGATTTGGTGAGATGTTTTTGTTGAAAATAATGTAACTCATAATAAGGCAGTGTGGCTTTGTTCCTAGTCCAGGACAGTTGGACTTTAGGATATAGATATAGTCGAAGTGTGGACTCTAATTATTTCTCTGTGTTGTCACTATTCAGTCTATGGAATATTAAGCTGATATATTTTAAATTGATACTGGATATTTCAAATGTCTAAACTGATTCTGTATTATAGTACAGATAATGTAATAAACATGTTATATGTCTGTGAGTTGGCATTCTGAATATTTGTTCTATCGTTGTATGTGTCGTTGTGGTATTGCCCAGGATTTGGGTACATTTGGTAATACACATATGTATATTAGAGAAGAAATGAGTCTTGACAGTAGGTTATGGCATTCTAGCACCAATGTGTATTAAGTGCACAATTTTTGAACGCACTTTTTTTTTGTTGCCTTGCTTGTAAGCTGATGGAGTGTTTTTGTTATGCTGGTGTAAGGTTTGTTGAGATTCTTCTGTGTTCCCCTGTTTAGGGTGAGTATCTAAGGCATGACTGCGTTTCGCAGTTGTTTCGATGCCATAGTGATAGTCTACTAGACCTTTTTAGTTTGTCTTTACTTTGTCTTTACAGGGAGTTTGTATGGGAGTGGAAGTCTACGCTGGTGACGAGATAGCAGTGTTTTGTGTTGTGGTTTCGAACATTAATGTGTACGTTGTTGGATAGCAAGGTGTAGAATTATTGTTTAATTAATAGATCCACAATATTAGAATGTTCATCATAACTTAAATTCATATCATTAAACATTTACATTATCAACAGTGAGTCACTTATTTATTGTAAGCACGAAGGTGCCTGGTTGAATGTCAGGGGACCGGGCAAACGAACTAAGGCTTTAACATAACCCTGACAGTTGGGGGCTCGAGTCCGGCTGTGACTACCAGTCACAGAACTATAATTTCAATCAGTATATACGTTTTAGTTACTTGATTATGTAGCAGCAGTGTAGACAATACAGTAATTATTTACATAGTATTGCATCACAATCAACTGTACTAATATTGAGTTGTGTACAATTGGCAACGATGTATATCGAAAGTAGCAGATAAATACATTCCTTGTGATATAAGTGATATAACACTATACCTATACTGTACTATATACTATATAACTATTGTATTGCAAGATTGAAACGCATTTGTATTTTCTTGTTTTCTATATTGTGCTTCACCTTCGAACGAGTGTCTTCTCGCTCCCGGCAGCAAGCGAACGTGAGTGTAAAGTGGCTGTTGGTAACTACTGAAGTCTGAGGCTACTATTATTGTATTGGATTGGCAACTATATTTCGACGCTGTGGCCAGAGTGAGGCACTTTCCTCCGACGTGGGATACTGCACAGATAGGTTTCTTTCTTTGCCATTTAACCGCAGGCTCTAGGCTTTAGTTGATCTCTTGTACAATTAGTAGAATTTTTTTTGGTTTCCATATTGTATATAATTTAAATATAATACAGCCAAGTAGTGTACATTATATTTACCATGGAAACTAGACTGACAATTACTGCCCAGTTTATAAGTGATGGTCGTTCTCTGGGGTACGAAGGTGAAAGGTTAGAGAGGTATGTGGCTGAGCAGAAAGAAGACTATGAAAAAGCCAAGAAAGAGGAGTTTGAACGAGAATAGGCTAGGTTTGAGAGAGAGGATAGATTGAAAGCAGGGGCGAAGGCAGAGAAGGCCAGATTTGAACGTGAGGATAAGGCCAAGCGTGAGGAACACGAGAGGTGGAAAGAAAGAGATGCCAGGAAGGAAAGAGGAGATGGAAAGAATGAAGGAAAAGTCAGCAACAGCGGCTGGGACGGCAACACAGGCAGAGGTGCGGCCTAGAAATTTTTTAGATAAACTTGACAAGAGCTTCCAGGGAATGAAGGAAGAAGATCACCTGATGGCATATTTAACACACTTTGAGGCCGTCGCAACAAGATGCAAGATCGATAGAAAGGAATGGCCATTGCTCTTGTCCTATAAACTAACTACCTTTCTAAGAAACTGTATGCTGCGGGACAGTCTGTTTTTGAATGAAAATTATGAGGAAGTGAGGGCTGTGTTACTCCGACATGCCGATATAAACGCGGAAACCTGCCGCAAGAGGTTCCACCGGGTGAAACCACGGCAGAACGATTTTAGAGGTTTTGTGATCTAGAAATAGATCTAAGTCTAGATCTAGAAATAGATCTAAGTCTAGATCTAGATCTGTAACAGATATAGAATCTTAATATAGAATCTACTTGTTTATATTTAGACTAGAACTCGTATGACTTTAGTCTTATTTAGACTGTCAAGTGTATGCCCATATAATGAGGATATGTCAAAACTGCGCGCTATAAAAGTAGTTTGTTATTTTTGAAACTTATAACTAAAACGAAGTTCGTATCAAAATTCTTTTTTAAAAACAACATTTGAATCAGTATTCTATTCCATGAGTTAGTTAATAAATGGAAAATCTATTTGGATATATAAATATATATGATCCATTGATATTTTTTCCATTGTGACCTTAGATGCAATTTTTTTTTTTTACCAATGCTCGAATCTACGAATGAAGCTTGATTTATTATTGAAGAAGTCTGTGACCTTTTTAAAAGACTTACCTCCCCTAAATTTTTTTGTTGGAAAGTGGTGTATTTTTTTGAAAATCTGCTTGCATAGATAATTTAAAAAATTAGATGGTTCACTTTCGGAAAAGAAAAAAGTAGCCGTAGCATCAAAACTTTCAATGATCTAAAATATCATGATGTCCGATTTTCATTTTCCCCTCTAGTTTCTGAGATCTAAATGGGACGGACAGACAAGCCACACAAAACTAATAGCATCTTTTCCCCTTCCGAGGGCCGCTAAAAATAACATATAATGACTTCTCATTAGTATTGTGTCCTTAAAGAGTATTACTTCTTGATATCCGAAACAATACTGGTAAGCTGAATCTCTTGTAAGTTAGAAAATATTGCTTACAAATAAAATAGCTTGTATAGAAGTCAAATAACGTTAGCTTGTTTTGAGATAGAGAAAAACATTTATAAGAAAACTAAACAGATTTTAGAAATAAAATCTACACACGGGTCAGGATTTTGTGATTTTACCATAACAAAAGAGATACAAGAAACTGTAAGCAAAGACAAACAGACTTTAAAATTGTTTTGTTCCCTTATGTGTCATATCATTAAATATAATTCAACTATCTGATATAAACATTTCACATGACATTCTGAGTGAGTCTGGTGTGAATGTATATTTTGGTTTTCTATAGTTATAATGTTTTGTTTGGTGTAATACACAAATTGTAAGACAATTTTCCTTATGGATTATTATTATTATTATGTTAGAAATGATCGAGTAGTCATTCTCTGGCGCTGCCAGGGCCGAGTTACGTTAAAGAGAAACAAAATTCATCGTAGTCCCTTTAACAGTTTTCACTGAGGGATTTTCTGGTGATGTGGCAGGTCTGCAGCAGTATTGCCCTCTGACAGGCAACGAGGATATTCCTAGGAATGTTAAGGGTCTTGAACGTGTCTGTGAGGTCAGTTGTTATTATCCCCTCGGTTGATATAACAATGGGGTATATTGTTATTTTGGACAATTTCCATAGACGTTTAATCTCCAAGCCTAGGTTTTCATATTTTCTTTGTTCAGTTCTGATCGTATTTTTAAAACTTGCGAATGACACAGTTTGAAGAGGTTCTTCAATCCACGGCCTCCACCTTTCCTGGGCAGGTATAACCTTATGGTGGAGGTCTTGGGGTGTAAACATCGAAATTTGGTTAGTAATTTTATCGTGAGCCTGTCTATGTCATGTAGGTCGGTGACAGTCCATTTGATTATTATTATTATTATTATTATTGTGGTACTCTTCAGAGCAACTCGACCAGAAATCATTGAATGGTTAATCCACACGCAGACCTAAATACGATATGAAATGGGTTTATCCGTTCAGCCGATATATTCATATCTCATACTCAAATTAGAGCAAAAATCTAGGTCAGTTCAAAGTTCACAGTTCACAGATTTTTTGTTACCGTTATCGAGAAGAGCTGATAGATACATTTGTATTGTGTCTTCTTTATGTAGTAATAAATTATTTCTTGTTAATTACTCCAATAGGTCGTGAAATATTTATTTGGGCATAGCTTTGGAATCACAACACTACATCAATGTTGTGAAGACAATTTCGCGACTTTTAAAAAGTTACAATCTCACTAAAGCAACATAAATATATTGCATGAATCACTCGGGGTATTATTAGTATAGGTGTGTTTGTTTTTTAACTTCAATTTGTTTAAAAATCCAGGCATATATAAATTCATTAACATCAATCAGCCATATATGCCTGGTGTAAATTTACAGCCCAACAGATAATGTTAATTAAGTGTCATTGTTTTTATCCAATAAAATGTAGAAGGATATGCATTTTTTTAGAATCATAAAAAAATATAAATATTTAAAAATTCATTTATTGACTGCCATGGCTGAAAGAAAATATTCTTTTGTGCCAGATCAATCGGTTATTAAATTACTAGTGGCTTTATCAATTTTATTTTTTAGAGGATGCATTATCAATTATTATTGTTTTACACAATGAATATTAATTATTTTTTTAATGCTTTTAATGGCTTCTGCAACCAGGGTAGGAAATAAAATATATCTTTAAATCACAATAATGATAAGCAATGTAAGTTTAACTTTATTTAAACCAGTTCAGCCATATCACGATTTTCTTGGCCATATCACGATATTCTTGGCCATATCACGAGATCCTTAGCCATATCACGATATTCTCGACTATATCACGACATTCTCGGGTAGTCACAGACTTTTCTGAAAGGAACAGTAGGAGAGGCCGACAAAAAGAAGCGATAGGAAGTCAACTTCAAGAAAAGGACGGGCCTGTCAATGAATTAGATTAGGCAATGTATACAAAACCACAATATCGTTACAAGAAAAGATCATATTTATCTTTCAAAATACTAGAAATATTTAATCTAAAGAACATAATATTCTAATTTTTAAAAGTATTTGAATATCCTTTACATGGATCCTGAACACTTAATTAACAAACACTCAAGAAACATGCGTAATATCGTCTGTACAACTCTGTCCTATTAATTACAATTGAAAATTAACAAATAAATTTTATAAAATAAGTTTGGATCAGTCATGTAATTAAATTTGTAATAGATCTAGACTAATAATATTAAATCTTTGCGATAATAAACATTTTTACAAAGCTTGTATCAACTCACTCAGTCTGTCTGGCAAAAAGTTTGTACACGTTATTTATCCGACACCCAATCTTGGATCGAGCTGAAATTTTGTACAATTATTTCTTTTACCCGACAACACAAGAATCAATATAAAAAAACAACAACAATTAGTTGATTAATTATTGCTAATAATTTACTTTGTTTGGTATCTCAAATAAGGGAAACAATAGTACTGGACTGAAGTGGTGGTATAAGCTGAAGTAGTCCCCTTTATATTAGGGTGCCGTCTCAGGCTTAGTGAACACAGAGATGAAATAGAAACAATTGATAACTATACAATCTTCCATGTTCATAGACTCTTCGCTAACAGAGTGGTTACCGCGTTGGCTTGAGAAGCCTGAGAAGGCTATAGCCCACACATTCGAATTCAGGTCGTTCACTTTAAAAAAAAATACATTTAAAAAGCGATCACCCAGATGCCCCGTTCCTTCTCCCCCATTCCAACTGGTCCAGACAAGTGATAGGATCATAACGTAGTGAGAACGCAAGAAGCATTATTATTGCGCTGAACAAAAACAATTGGTGAAATAATATTTCGTATCGCACACATTTGTTATTGTTAGTCTAGAATAGTCTAGATCTGTTAGAAATTTAATTACATGACTGATCCAAACTAATTAATACATATAAATATTAGCTTTGTTTTTGTTTTGTTTTTTTAAGTTTTTTTTTTATTTTGCTTGTTACCAATTGTTTTTATCTTTATCTGATTTCTGTCTGACTTATGTCTTACATCTGTTCAAAAATAACAGTTGGAAGCGTTATGCTGTCAGTAGAATATAACATGACATTTAAATGGTACATGGATACATTGAACCAGCATGTTCTTATAAGAATTTCTTTCTAATATGTGTCGGAAAATTAAAGTGGAGAAAGACTCAAAGAAAAGATAAATCTTTCTTGTCTTGGTTACATGAATGGAACAGAAAGAGTACACAAACACCAACGATTACTTTTTGAATAGTATCGATTCCCATCTTTAAGAGAAAAATGGAAAAAGGATGCTTTACCAGAATTGACTGGGCTTTATTCGATTACTATTTCGTTAGTTATTTCCCACCGCCGTAACACGCAGCAGTTCATTCCCCATCTGCTTTTATTCACTTCAGCAGGCGGCTTTAGATTCGATTTTTTGGGTCTTGTCTTGTAGGAGCTTTTAAGGAGCTTGTAGAGTATCCTTCCGCTAACCGGGACTATTTACACTGTCAAAGTGGTGTCGCAGGGTGGGGAAGATTGCAGAATGAGCAGATATACTCCACACACGTATAAACCTTGGATTGGAAAGATGTGAGGATCGCATTGGATTGCTGGGTTGAATCGAAGAAAATTAATTCAGCAGAAGGAAATTAATAAGGGAAAAAAAAGTTGGAAGGAGACCATGTGCTGGGTGGGTCAGTGCTTCCGTTTCACTTTGGAAAAAAACACCTAGAATCCAAGAAATAACACCAGAAAAAAATGCTTAGACTAAAGAGTGATAGCATGTTTCTTCTTTGGTGTGGGAAAACTGGTGGGGTAGGTGTGCGAATATGTGTATGGGGTGTGTGTATGAGGTAAGTGTGTGATTTAGAAATTCCGATAGGTGGATGGTATAATCATTTACGTATATGGGTTAAGGTTAAGAGGGAGACGTACTTGGAATAAGCTTGTAAAGTAGATGTTAGTGTGGGGTGGTTGCGTGAGGAAGATGTGTGGCGTGGGTGTTTTAAAGTCTATGCAGGGGCGTAGCTATTAATTTACTATCATTTGGGGGCCCGGGGGCCTAGACCTCTTTGGAGCCCTTTGATTGTGCGTAATAATTAATACTTAATGTAAAAAAAAGCCCACTCATTTGGAGCCCCCTCAAGTGGGGGACCGGGGGGGGGATTTTACAATTCTCCCCCTCCTCCCCCACCCTAGCTACGCCACTGAGTCCATGTGTGTGGTATAATCTGTATAAAGTTGTGACTCCTGTGTGTTGTTAGTGAACTCTTTAGTTGGACGTTAGGACTTTTATGATTTCTTTTTTTTCATCTCATGGAACAGCTTGGCTCTTAAACTCTTCAACTACATCCTGTATAAAATATACAAACTTATAGGCATTTTTTTTTATTTGCATAAGTCCATAATGCAGAGTAGGGCCATTTATTATTGATTTTAACTGCCATTTTTTTAAACAAATGTTTACATTGAATTATTTCCCAAAAGGTCGTTGTAGATATATTGTTGTTGTTGGTGTTTGTTTTTAATAGTAGATTTCTAAATGTTACCATTTGGAATTATTAGAACAAAGGGGGAAAACTGCCAATAATGCCCTGCAAATATTTTAGCGTCAGAACTAATTTCTTTGTGTGGGATAAAGCTGTGTCCTATGACAATTGCTATTTAGTCACTTAGAAACTCATTCAGTTAACGAGCCTTAGTTTATAGGTTGATTAGCCTTTTTAAAAAAAATACGCTGGGAATGCCAACGGAAAAAAAAAACACATATCTTGTGGGAAAATACCCAACGGCGGAAGCTCTCGTGGTGCTGGCTGCTAAGTGTCTCAATAACATCATTAATGTTTTCTTGTATCTGTGGGCGTTAATTTAAAAGAATGTTTGACGGGGCGGGGTGGGGGATTTGAGCGATGATACTTGCAAGTGGGGGGGGGGGTGTGAAAGGAAGCAGTTGGGAAAGAAGGTAACAAAAGAAAAAGCTGTTCTCTAGTTTCTTATTATTTAGGAGTTGGTTTTTTTTTTCCCCCGGTTCTTTCCCCTTTTTCTTCCATTCCCAGGTCACTTTACAGTGTCAGACGATGTCCTGTGACATTTCTTCAAGTGTATAGAAGGAGAAGAACGGTTGTAGAGAGAACAAGACAAGATATAGAGAACATACACGCACACAAACAAATAGAATGAACATACTTCATAGGGCGTCATAGGCTAATGGAAAGAACAGGCAAATAGAAAGAACATACATATATAGGCAAGAAGAAAGAACGTAGACAAATAGAGGGAACACACATGAATAGGCAACTAAAAGGAACACACATAAATAGGCAACTAAAAGGAACGCACATAAATAGGCAAATAAAAGGAAAATACATAAATATGCGAATAAAAGGAACATACATGAATAGACAAATAGAAAGAACATAGATAAATAGACAAATAGAAAGAACATAGACAAATAGAGGAAACACACACGAATATGCAAACAGAAAGAAGATACAAATATAGGCAAATAGAAGGAACATGCATAAATATAAAAAATGTAAGGAACACGCATAAATAGGCTAAAACATTGATGCTCAACCTAATTCGATCTTCGGGCCATTTTAGGTCTTGACACTCGTGTCGCGGGCCATATGATCGAAAATATTCAAAAACGAAATGAAATTGAGCTGAAACAATTTTATGAGAAACGTGTGGATCTAGCACTTACATTAATTAATGGGATAGTGGAAGGTTATCTTTTTTTTTTTTAACTCGACGGAAAGCTGCTTCACTTCTCTAATGAGAATGTAGCAACATTTTAGTCTATAGCTTTACCAACGACTCATTTTCTGTTCTCTTTTAGGAAAATATTCCCATCACTCCTTCAATCTCTAGGTCTAAGCGTAGTTAAACAATATTAGAATTCGCTGCTCAAACCAAGAATGCCGCCATATTTGGTTTATAATGCCGTTTTTTTATGTTATTGGGTTTTTTTTTAACCGCTAAATTTTCTTTATAAAACAAATACCTTGTCTTATTTTGTTCCACAAACAAGTCAAGGTCCGTTCACTTTTCCTGGTAGATGAAGCATTCAGAGTCCACTTGTTAGTTTCTTTGGTTCTCCCTTTTCCCGTTTCGTAAACGTACAAATGTTACATGTCAGGGTACCAAGCCACCAGAGAAAAAGTCAGGGCCCTAAGTTAGGTAAGATAACATTTTTCAACCTCTAAAAAAATATGGGGTGGGAATGTATTTTCTACACTTTGTGCTGACGTTTCGGCGGGCCGGATGAAACCACGTCGCGGGCCGGATCTGGCCCGCGGGCCGTATTTTGGGCATTACTGGGCTGAAAGAATGAACATATATAAATAGACAAATAAAAAAATACATAAATAGGCAAATAGAAAGAACAAACATAAATAGGCAAATAGAAAAAAAACGTAAATAGGTAATAGAAAGAGCAAATGTAAATAAACAAATGGAAAGAACATACTTAAATAGGCAAATAGAAGGAGCATACATAAATGGGCAAATAGAATGTTTCATCTAGTATTGATTTATCCTTTTATTTACCTATCGTCTATGTCATTGACTTAAATGGACTTGTACAGAAAGGCACGTTTTGACATGGGATAACATCACATACCATAGATGTGATCAATTCTAAACAGACAGTTTGTGTAAAAGCAAATCGCAATCACCGAGAATGGCTGGATGTGCCGTGTGATTAAAAAAAACAACACAACTATTTCATGCATTCACTTGATTTACTTGATTGAGCCCTTTAGTGTACACATATTTCTACAAATCACATATTTCTAGGATTTAATTCAAGATTTGAATGTGTGATATGCTCACAAAATGTCAGGTTGGACTCTTCTACTAGGGCGAGATTATTTTTTTAAAGATCTCCAACTGCTTTGTTCGTAAGCTGCCTGCATATATGTTTCTCTCTTCTATGTAAGTTTGAGCAAGATCTCGCCTAAGCGGCGCCTTTAGGCGTATTCGGGAGTCACCTTTGTTGCATCTATCAGCTTTCAGATTGCCAAGGTAATTGCCCTTGCGCAGGGTCGTTCCTAATGCAGAATGTATGCTCTGCCTAGCGTAACTGTCGAAAATAGGCATCTTTCTACGCCACTGACTAGGAAGAAATGCATTTTTGCCACACTTCTATGGATATCTTATGTAGGTCTATTTAAAATAGGGTTAAGCTTACATGAAGCTAGTTATTGGCAAGTGTACATAATTCCTTTTTTTAACCAAAATTGTTACAATACATTTGTACAGGGCAACTTTAACTACCATTCGCCTTTCAACAGGTTTTTTTTTTTGAGGTACTTATCTATAGTAATAGTTGTTTCCCTGTCCACCTGAAAAATAGTGGTATGTTCTATATACGCACGAAAAATGCCAAATTTTGCTATTAAAATGTCCATAGAGTTCTCTATATCATTGTACTACGAAAATAATCTACCGAAAGGTCATCGTCAAAGGCTGATTACTGTTGGAAAAAGATGCAATCTATTTTCAGTTTAAATAAAAAGTACTAGTTTTTCAATTTTAAATGTCAACAACATATAACATTGTCTTTTCTTTTACTAAACTGTTTTATATCAAATCTAATGTTTTAAATTTGATAAATTTCATCATTTTGAGGAAATATTGAAGTAATATTTTGTAAAATAGTATAGAAAAATTCGGAGATATATCTTTTTAAAGAAAAAAATTAATTCAAAGTATGTTTATATAAACTCAATTTGATATATATGTATATCGTTCCTGTGGTATGTACATTGACTGTTGGCTTTTAGAGCCAAAGGTACCTGCTTCAAAGTCTCGTGGTCGCATTCTTTTTTTAATTCTTTTTTTTTAATTTTCTTTTGTGTGTATGTGTATATACAAATTTAGAAACTGTACTACGATAAACTTAAAAATTATAATTTTGTCTGAATAAATATTGTTACGAATCTCATTATCCAGGCTCTCTGCAAACTGCACCATACACCACCAACTTAAAGAACTTGACAACTCAGGACTCCAAAGTAACATAACACTTTAATAGTTGAATAAATAACAGCCAATACTGTACAATTGGCAAAACATGCACTGTACAAATATCTCTCCGATAACACCGTACCGCCGTATCAACTCTTGCACTTGCCTCTCCGTCTCGTTGCACTGGGTTCAACAGTTCAGGACTGACTTCACACACTAGGCTCGTTGTGTCGGACTCGATCGCAGACCAAGATCAAGACGCCAGCCGTCTCAGCTGTACTTGACAGTACTCCCCACTGAACCGTCGTAATACTCCGTACAGAACCACACCGCTGAACTGTGCTGTAGTCGACCGGACTGTAGTGGACCTTCTGTCGTCAACCTCCTTTCTGAACCTCGCTGTATTGAGCTCTTTTTCTCCACCGTCTTGACTGCGACACCTCCGCTCTTATATAGGGTCCCTACTGGCCTTCTCGAACCGGACAGAACGCCGCTCGACGTTTCTAGATGGTCAGATGACTACAACTCTCGTGACGCTCCTGAGCTCTGTTCACGACGGCGATCCTTCCCGAACCATCCTGTTGACACTCGACTCGGCTGACCGTCGTAGCTCGTCACGGTTGACCGCTCGTCTAGCGCTGGCCTGGGGCGATTTGCGTCGGCTGACTACACACACACCACTGCCCCCATTAGTGCCACCACCAGGTTTATAACCATATTATTTTTTAGCTTTAAAAATATGAAGCTATAAAACTAGACTAACTTGCGCCCAAATTTCCACAGTTATTTTTTTATTCCTATTTGCATCAATATTTTCAATATGGATAAAACGTCCATCTCTTTTACTCTTTAGTTCCTAAAACAGTTGGTACAATTATCTGAACTCATGTCACTGTTCAATCTATGGAGATAGATCCAGTCAGCGAGGCTGAAGTGGTATAAAATAAATCTATTTTAGTCAGCAGGACTTTAATAAAAGTTAGAAGCTAACAAGTTTCTTACGAAATGGGGAAAGGGAGACTACTGTGACTAAATTTTGTGTTGGAATTGTTACAGCTCGATTGCGTACAAATTGCACGAAGTGGAATAGTTGAGATATGGGGAGTGATTCGGATAAACTTTAGAAATTAGAAATTTCTTGGGTTGTCTCGCTTTGTACATGTATTTCGAAATGTATCCTGAGTTGAATTCATATTTTTTAAAGTAAATTAAATCGGAAAATAAATTAAATCGGATGACAAAAATACGATTCAAAGTAATTAATAATGATGTATTTCGTACGTAAAATCATCCATCTTTTTATTACTTTAATGACCTGCTCCATTTCCCGCTGAGCTGGTTTGGTCATATTGTAAGACATAACTCACTAGCAGAAGTCATTCTTCAAGGTACAGTGGAGAAAGCACGAAGAAAGGGTGGTCCAAAGAAATGCCTGGCTGGATAATATAAAAGAATGGACCGGCCTCTCTCTCTTGATATCCAGCTAAGTACAGCTGCTGAAAAGTGGAATGATTTGGTTATGTGAACTGTCACAGAAATAGTGCTTGGAGGCGGGGCTACTACCCGCGCTGGGGAGCTCCCAGAAGCTCCCAGCGCTCCCCCAAACCCCCTTGCTAGCAAGGACGGGGAGTCTATAATTTTTCCACTAACTCCAGGAAGAACCTATTCTAGAGTACAATAAACGTCATCCAAAAGAATGAAGGGTCAGAATGTAATAAAGATTAATTATACACACACACACACACACACACACACACGTATATTTTTTCCCCGCTCGGGGGTGGGGGCTGAGGGGGGAGATAAAAAAAAACTCCCCCTCCCCACCGAAAAAAAAAACCCGACTATGCCCATAAAATATAGATAGATAGATTATAGATGATAGATAGATAGATAGATAGATAGATAGATAGATAGATAGATAGATAGATAGATAGATAGATAGATAGATAGATAGATAGATAGATAGATAGATAGATAGATAGATAGATAGATAGATAGATAGATAGATAGATAGATAGATAGATAGATAGATAGATAGATAGATAGATAGATAGATAGATAGATAGATAGATAGATAGATAGATAGATAGATAGATAGATAGATAGATAGATAGATAGATAGATAGATAGATAGATAGATAGATAGATAGATAGATAGATAGATAGATAGATAGATAGATAGATAGATAGATAGATAGATAGATAGATAGATAGATAGATAGATAGATAGATAGATAGATAGATAGATAGATAGATAGATAGATAGATAGATAGATAGATAGATAGATAGATAGATAGATAGATAGATAGATAGATAGATAGATAGATAGATAGATAGATAGATAGATAGATAGATAGATAGATAGATAGATAGATAGATAGATAGATAGATAGATAGATAGATAGATAGATAGATAGATAGATAGATAGATAGATAGATAGATAGATAGATAGATAGATAGATAGATAGATAGATAGATAGATAGATAGATAGATAGATAGATAGATAGATAGATAGATAGATAGATAGATAGATAGATAGATAGATAGATAGATAGATAGATAGATAGATAGATAGATAGATAGATAGATAGATAGATAGATAGATAGATAGATAGATAGATAGATAGATAGATAGATAGATAGATAGATAGATAGATAGATAGATAGATAGGATAGGATAGGATAGGATAGGATAGGATAGGATAGGATAGGATAGGATAGGATAGGATAGGATAGGATAGGATAGGATAGGATAGGATAGGATAGGATAGGATAGGATAGGATAGGATAGGATAGGATAGGATAGGATAGGATAGGATAGGATAGGATAGGATAGGATAGGATAGGATAGGATAGGATAGGATAGGATAGGATAGGATAGGATAGGATAGGATAGGATAGGATAGGATAGGATAGGATAGGATAGGATAGGATAGGATAGGATAGGATAGGATAGGATAGATAGATAGGATAGGATAGGATAGGATAGGATAGGATAGGATAGGATAGGATAGGATAGGATAGGATAGGATAGGATAGGATAGGATAGGATAGGATAGGATAGGATAGGATAGGATAGGATAGGATAGGATAGGATAGATAGATAGATAGATAGATAGATAGATAGATAGATAGATAGATAGATAGATAGATAGATAGATAGATAGATAGATAGATAGATAGATAGATAGATAGATAGATAGATAGATAGATAGATAGATAGGATAGGATAGGATAGGATAGGATAGGATAGGATAGATAGATAGATAGATAGATAGATAGATAGATAGATAGATAGATAGATAGATAGATAGATAGATAGATAGATAGATAGATAGATAGATAGATAGATAGATAGATAGATAGATAGATAGATAGGATAGGATAGATAGATAGATAGATAGATAGATAGATAGATAGATAGATAGATAGATAGATAGATAGATAGATAGATAGATAGATAGATAGATAGATAGATAGATAGATAGATAGATAGATAGATAGATAGATAGATAGATAGATAGATAGATAGATAGATAGATAGATAGATAGATAGATAGATAGATAGATAGATAGATAGATAGATAGATAGATAGATAGATATAGTATTATATATAGAGTGTCACGTATTACAAATTGAATTCTACTTTTAAATGGCTTGCCTAGGGGAACGTGACAATAGAAAAAGGTAGTTGTGTCACTTATCTTAAGTCTGAATTTAATCAGAGACTTACAATGAATAACAAAAAAAAAATGACACAAGAAATCGGAAGGTAAAATATCAACTTAAGGTTTAATAAAATATAACTCAATACAAAATGGAAGGGTTGACCAAAACCCTTTTACAAAAATGGTATGTAAAAATATTACAATACAAGAGTTTGAAAATATAATTACAAATACAAGCAAGGCCTTGAAAAAAAAAATCTTAACTTACACGATCAATTGGTATACCACGCACGGGTCACGCAATGTCTCCGCTATTCTGTCTCACGGCTGTCTCCGTATGTCTGTCCGTCAACGTTACGCGAGCGGTCTTTATATAATCTACCGCGCGTCGATATCTAGCAACTTCCAGAACAGAAAGTCATCAACACCCAAATCTAGAACGCTCTTCAAAGAGACAGAAGAAAAGAAAAAAAAAAACCACCCTCCTTTCAACCAGAGGTACACACATAGGTCAAGGACCGGTCACTGTCTGTGTGGCTTGACTCTTGAAGAATAAAATAAAAAAAAACTTATTACACAAAGGGGCAGACAACCTACAGGTCAAGAAAAAAAAACATTAGTATCTAGGCATTGTTACCTA
The DNA here is from genome assembly GCA_030265305.1 of Biomphalaria pfeifferi. Lineage (NCBI taxonomy): Eukaryota > Metazoa > Mollusca > Gastropoda > Planorbidae > Biomphalaria > Biomphalaria pfeifferi. The sequence goes on from JASAOG010000221.1 coordinate 753,993, forward strand.
GATACGTAACACCTCCCTCCTAAAAATAAAAAGTTTACATTTCCACGAAATGGAAATCTTTTTAGAATAATTACAAAAATGATATTTACATTACAGAATGTATTTATCATGATATATAAAAAAAATATATACATCAAAATACTTTTTACAATCTAGATAAGGCATCGGCGATAACATTTTCGCTGCCTTTTATGTGTTTAAGATCTAGGTTGTACTCTTGTAAAAATAAACTCCACCTGAGAAGTCGTTGATTCTTGCCAGACATTTTGTGGATAAATGTAAGGGGATTGTGGTCAGTAAATACAACCAGTGGCCATCTGGACCCACTGATATAAAAATCAAAGTGTTGTATAGAAAGAATCAACCCAAGACATTCTTTTTCCACAGTAGAATAATTTCTTTGATGTCTATTAAATTTCTTGGAAAAGAAACAAATAGGATGCTCTACTTGGAAATTATCTTCTTGGTAAAGGACTGACCCAACACCTGTGTCACTGGCGTCAATAGCTAACCTAAAAGGTTTTCCGAAATCAGGAGCCATCAAAATGGGGGAGCTAGATAATATCTGCTTAATTTGATTAAAGGCTTTCTGACATTCATCCGTCCAAGTAAATCGGACGTTCTTTCTCAGGAGGTTTGTTAAAGGACTGGCAATGACAGAAAAATTTTCGCAAAATTTTCTATAATATCCAGACATTCCCAAAAATCTTCGGAGTTGTTTCCGATCAGCAGGAATAGGGAAAGCTTGGATAGCTTCTACTTTGGCCATTACAGGTTTCACCTGGCCTTGTCCTACAATATGGCCTAAGTATTGGATGGAAGCCTGGCAAAAATCACTCTTACTCAGGTTTACAGTAATTTTTGCATGTAAAAGTTTAGTAAAAAGACAATGCAGTTGTTTACAATGGCTAGAAAAATCTTGGCTAAAAATTACTACATCGTCTATGTATGCGTGGCAATTCTCCATGTCAGCAAGCAGGGCATTTATCATTCTCTGGAAAGTGGCAGGAGCATTCTTCATGCCAAATGGCATCACTTTGTATTGGTACAGACCATCAGGGGTGACAAAGGCGGAGATTTCCTTTGCCCTATCAGTCAGGGGAACCTGCCAATAACCTGAAAGTAGGTCTATTTTGGTGATGTACTTAGCGTCACCAATACGATCTATGAGATCGTCTATCCTAGGGATAGGAAACGAATCGGTCTTTGTTACAGCATTTACCTTACGGTAGTCTGTACAAAAACGATAAGTCTTGTCCTGTTTAGGTATCAAGACACATGGGGAGCTCCAGCTACTGGAACTTGGTTCAATGAGGTCATTTTCAAGCATATACTTGATTTCTGACCTAAGTATGGCAAGTTTTTCAGGGTTAACCCTGTAAGGATGCTGCTTGACTGGAGTAGCCTCGCCAACATCTACATCATGCATTATAACATTAGTCTGTTTTGGTACATCAGAAAAAATGTCATTAAATTCATTAATGAGTTTCATGATAACTGGCCTTTCTGTCGAAGACAGATGAGACAGTTTTACATCCAAATTCTGTAATACAAAAGAATTAGGTATTTTGTATTGTCCAAATTTCTCCTTTACAATATCATCATCAATAGGAGAAACATGGCTATTTGAACAACTTTTGACTGTATTTAAAACACAATTACTCTTCTCTGAGTGATCTGGCCGAGATACATAAGGCTTCAGCATGTTTATATGACATAGCTGAGTCTTTTTCCTACGGTCAGGGGTTTTGATTGTGTAATTGAGGTCACTAATTTTGGTCTCAATTTCATAGGGACCAAAATATCTGGCTTGCAAGGGTTGACCTGGTATGGGCAAAAATACAAGCACCTTATCCCCGGTAGAAAATTCTCTAACACGGGCCTTTCTATCATACCAGCGTTTCATGCTGGATTGGGTGTTTTGTAAGTTATTTTTGGCCAGAACACAAGCATCATAAAGTCTAGTTTTAAACTTACTTACATAGTCTAAAAGTCCTTCAGTGGCTGTTGGTGACAACAAAGTCTCTTTTATACATTTCAAGGGACCGCGCACCGAATGGCCAAAGACTAAGTCAAAAGGGCTGAATCCCAACGATTCCTGGACGGATTCACGGGTTGCAAACAGCAGCATGTGGATTCCTTCGTCCCAGTCTTTTTCGTGCTCAAAGCAATAGGTTCGGATCATGTTCTTGAGAGTCTGATGGAATCGCTCAAGAGCGCCTTGCGACTCGGCATGATACGCACTCGACATGCAGTGTTTGATGCCCAACTGAGTCATGATTTGCTTGAAAAGATTGGCCGTGAAATTCGTTCCTTGGTCCGATTGGATGGACTTTGGTAGACCAAATAGAGTAAAGAACTTGATTAAGGCCTTTACAATGTTTGATGCTTTTATGTTCCTTAGAGGAATAGCCTCGGGAAAACGAGTTGAAGCACACATAATGGTCAACAGGTATTGGTTGCCAGCTTTTGTCCTTGGGAGAGGACCAACACAGTCAATAAGTACTCTGCTGAAAGGTTCTTCAAAGGCTGGAATCGGCTTCAGAGGAGCAACAGGGATCTTTTGATTTGGCTTGCCAACCATCTGACAGGCATGACAAGATCGGCAGTACTGGATGACATCTTTCTTCAAACGTGGCCAGAAGAAGTGTGACATAATCTTGTGGTATGTCTTGTGGATGCCGAGATGACCTGACATTGGTGTGTCATGAGCCAGATTCATGATGTACGCTCGGTATCTTTCTGGTAACACGATTTGATGGCATATTCTCCATTCTTCTTCGTTGGATGCGTCTGGAGGTTTCCATTTCCTGAAGAGCATATCATCTTGGATGTAGTAGCACGTTGATGCTAGCTCTGCCTCTTGTGATGTCATTGCGGTTTCTCGGAGTTTGGCGAGCTCTGGATCCTTCTTTTGGTCCTCAATCAACTGTTTTCGAGTTGATGCCGGCTTTTCAGAATTTGGCGTTGGTTCTTCTTCAAGAGAAGCAAAGAATGTGGTGCTCAAGTCCACATCATCGTGGTTACTGTTGGCTTTGATGACGTTCTCTTCTTGAGATGCTTTCAACCTCATTGCCCTTGTTACTGCACACGCTGGATATAACTCTAGGTCTTCCTCGGGTGTGGCAGATAAGTCGGGTGTTTGAGTGACGATGGGTTCGGCTATCACCTTTCCACCTGCTAAGTCATTGCCTAACAGCAATGAGATGCCTTCCAATGGTAATGTTGGTCGGACACCTACAACAACCGGTCCAGTAATGAGATTTGACTTTATGTCGATTAGATGTAGAGGCACATCTATACATCCAAGCTCTACGCCTCGTAACAGGATGCTCTTCCCAGTCGATGATGATTTTGACAAGGGCAAGATACCCTCTAAAAGTAGCGATTGTGAGGCACCTGTGTCTCTCAAAATGGTGATAGGTCGTAGACTGGTAGAATCACCGGGTAGTGATACGAATCCTTCCGAAATGAAAGGCTTAAAATCCTCTAATAAAACATCAATTTTGGTTGATGCAGACTGGACTTGGATCGAACTCTCGCTGGAGTCATTGACATCTCTAGGAGACGCAGTGGAGAAACTCTTTCTTGAGTCAGTAGAACATCTTTTGGATGTATTTGGAGAACTCTTGATGGAGTCATTAGAACATCGGGGTGATGTCTTATGGGAACTCTTGATAGAGTCATGGGAACATCGGGATGATGTATTATGGGAACTCTGGATAGAGTCATTGGAACATCGGGATGATGTATTATGGGAACTCTGGATAGAGTCATTGGAACATCGGGATGATGTATTATGGGAACTCTGGATAGAGTCATTGGAACATCGGGGTGATGTATTATGGGAACTCTGGATAGAGTCATTGGAACATCGCTGTGATGTATTTGAAAAACTCTTGTTTGAGTCATTAGAACATCGGCTTGATGTATTTGAAAAACTCTTGTTTGAGTCATTAGAACATCGGCTTGATGTATTTGAAAAACTCTTGTTTGAGTCATTGGAACATCGGCTTGATGTATTTGAAAAACTCTTGTTTGAGTCATTGGAACATCGTGGAGACATTTTCGGAGAGTCTTGTACAGTCAATACATTTGAAACAGGTGGTGTCGAGGTATTCTTGATATGACTTGATGATGAGGGAGTAAACCTCGACGACCACTGTACTGTGCAAGCGCTGACTTTTGAAGGAGCTTTTTCGTTTCTCTTCCTCAATTTCCAGCAATCGTCAATTTTATGGCCTTCTCGTTTGCAGTAGGAACAAGTAGCTTTACTTGTAGTAGGTTTTCTGTCATTTGTACTGCTGTTCTTGATGGAGTTGCTAGCAATGGACTCAGGCTGTTTGACTTGTTTTGGCTTGACATCCGTCGTATACTTGGCAAATTGATGTGATATTATATAATCGTCTGCCAACACTGCAGCCTTGTGCACATCTTCCTCGCCACGATCAGCTATATGCGTACGGACGTCCAGCCGCACACAACTCTTGAACTCTTCCATCAGCATTAGGTTCTTGAATTTTGCAGTGCCGATTTCCCTGGAAGTGAGCCATTTCTCAAAGCGTCGCTCCTTTTCCCGCAGGAATTCTACATGGGTTTGGCCATCCGATTTGCGACAATCCCTGAACTGCTTTCGGTAAGCTTCCGGAACAAGTTCATATGCCTTAAGAATTAAGGCCTTAACAACATTATAATCTTTTTGTTGTTCAATGGTCAAAGAACAAAATACCTCTGCAGCTCTACCAGTCAAAACTGTTTGCAGCAAAGTGGGCCACAAAGTTTCAGGTACATTAAAATTTTTCACAGCAAGTTCAAATTGTGGAAAATAATTGTCAATTGTGGCTTCATTAAAGCGTGGAATTATTTTCAAAAATTTTGTTGCTTCAGCAGTATGACTGGCAGGGGAAGAATCTGGTCTTACATTAGCAGCTAACTCTAATTTTTTTAACTCTATTTGTAATTTCATTTCCATTTCTTTCTGCTCTCTAGCCGCTGCAAGCTCTAATTCTTTTTGTTTAATTTCTTGCTCTCTAGCCGCTGCAAGCTCTAATTCTTTTTGTTTAATTTCTTTCTGCTCTCTAGCCGCTGCAAGCTCTAATTCTTTTTGTTTAATTTCTTTCTGGGCTTCTATTTCCATCTGTTTTAATTTTATCTGAAGTTCTAAATCTGATTTACCCTCATCGGGTCTAAGGGTTTCTAAAAGGTCTTCAGAAAACACTTCCTCGTCTACATAATGGATTACAATGTTATCTCTGATTTCTTGTTTAAGGGCATTTGATTTTATTTTTAACCCTAAATGTTTAGAAATAAGGACCAGTTCCTTCCTAGTACAAGCATCAAGCTCTTCCACAGAGGGATTTGCAAGAAAAACCTGAATATCCATGACTAACTAACAACTATTACAAGCAAAAAATATGTATACAATGTAAATATACAGTACAAAATCAGTACAACAAAAAAACCTTAAGAGAGTTTGGTCAATACTATTGATACTTTACTTCCGACTCTTTGACACAAAAAAAAATTTTTTGTTAAAGTCAACTTCGCCTTTACAAAATTACTCAAGTAAGACGAAAATAGGTTCAGAAAAATATCCGGGACGAAAGCCCTCAAACTTCTTTTGTCACGTATTACAAATTGAATTCTACTTTTAAATGGCTTGCCTAGGGGAACGTGACAATAGAAAAAGGTAGTTGTGTCACTTATCTTAAGTCTGAATTTAATCAGAGACTTACAATGAATAACACAAAAAAAATGACACAAGAAATCGGAAGGTAAAATATCAACTTAAGGTTTAATAAAATATAACTCAATACAAAATGGAAGGGTTGACCAAAACCCTTTTACAAAAATGGTATGTAAAAATATTACAATACAAGAGTTTGAAAATATAATTACAAATACAAGCAAGGCCTTGAAAAAAAAAATCTTAACTTACACGATCAATTGGTATACCACGCACGGGTCACGCAATGTCTCCGCTATTCTGTCTCACGGCTGTCTCCGTATGTCTGTCCGTCAACGTTACGCGAGCGGTCTTTATATAATCTACCGCGCGTCGATATCTAGCAACTTCCAGAACAGAAAGTCATCAACACCCAAATCTAGAACGCTCTTCAAAGAGACAGAAGAAAAGAAAAAAAAAAACCACCCTCCTTTCAACCAGAGGTACACACATAGGTCAAGGACCGGTCACTGTCTGTGTGGCTTGACTCTTGAAGAATAAAATAAAAAAAAACTTATTACACAAAGGGGCAGACAACCTACAGGTCAAGAAAAAAAAACATTAGTATCTAGGCATTGTTACCTAGATACGTAACAAGAGAGATAAATATGCATGTATGTGTGTTTGTGTAAATGTGGAGTTGTAAATAAATAGATTGGTTTCAGATTGGTTCTATCCCACAGGTTCTCACTAAGTTAGGGCAAGTTTTTAAAATTGAAATAGATCTTCGGAGCTATAGAAGAAAGATGCTTGGAACCGAGTTAAAATATTAGAGTATAAAATAAATAATTAGTTCAGGGCCTAACCTGCTATTGTCAGAGAAATCATAATTTTAAAAAAATTATATAAATAATAGATTCCTGAAAATAGTGATTCTCTGAAAGAAATAAAAAAAAACCTGCAGGTATCAAGACATCTAGTTGGTAAGCATGCTAAAGTACATGAACATCAGTCGTAGTACAAACAGAGCTTTGTATAGAGAAATGATGAGACTGGTCATAATGTAGGTCAGAATTGGTAGGTCAATGATAATGTAGGTCAGAATTGGTAGGTCAATGATAAATATTACTAGAATGTTAAAAGAATAAGATCGAACCGTAGGCATACAGTCGGATGATTATATCTATATAGGTCTAGTTCAACCCCGCCTCCCCCCCCCCCCCAAAAAAAAAGTTTGTTATAGTTTAATTAACTTTCATTAGTTTAGTTTCATTACCACATGTGCCACATGTCGCGACTGGCACAAGAAAAACTGGTCGCCCCCACCTCCGTTACATAGATGTAATAAAACGGGACCTCAAATCAGTGAACATCAATACTGACACTTGGGAAGACATAGCTCTAGACCGCAACAGGTGGAGAGAGACAGTGACCAAGAAAGCTATGGACAGTGAAAGTACATGGGTCTCAGCCCAGGAAGAAAAACGCACAAACCGAAAAACGGCCAGCTCCCCTACCACCGAAGCAAAAGCCAAGGTGACCCTAGCCTGCGCTATCTGTGGACGGGAGTGTCTCTCCAAAATAGGGCTCCACAGCCACATGAGGAAGTGTGCTCTGAGATGAACCATAGTCGTCCTACGACTGAAGGAGGCCAATGATGTGCCACATGATAAACTAATAGTTTCACTACTTTATTTTAGTTGAAAACTATTTTTAGTTTAACTTTTAAAAGTTAGTTTAGTTCCCATCACTAGGTTTAAATGGATACATACTATGGAGATTCGCCAACAGAGCCCGAACTTTGAAGAAATAGAACAGATTGAACTAAATTGAAAAAAACTAAATCCCTGAATGATTTGTGGATCTAAGGAAGTAAAGAAGATCCAACTTATGCTTTGTGGGATAAAATCCAACTGAGAAAAAAAAAAAAAGACAACCTTCTAGTCAATGTTAATTGTTGAGTTATTTCCCTTCAAACGCGCCTGACACTGAGGACCAAGTCACAACGTGCACGAAGGAAGAACAGCGCATTAAAGGGAAAGATACAAGGACAGCGTTGGATAAATGTGATGAAGGAGTTTAGTAATTAATGAACTAATTCTGTGGAATGAAATCCTGGACATCAAAATGTAAACTTCGTATCAAGAAAACATTTTGTTTTTTAATTTTGTAATTATCCTTTTTTTTTTTTAAAGGGCAGATCGATAAAGAGATTATAGACTGTTATAAGAAGACTGTGTTTATAATCTTACTTGGGCTACAGTGTTAGGGGGGCATAGAGGGAATGACAGAAGGTTTAAAAATGGGAAGATGGGGGGGGGGTAACTTTACATTTTGATTGTATAATTTGTAGCAAAATAGAAGCAAATTAGGCCTACATGATGCTATTAAAGATTCTATAATATCAAAAACAATGCACTCCTCCCAGATAGTTCGACACGAAGACAAGCTTTATTATCATTTCTAATGCACGTACGCAAATATTTTTTTATCATAATAATTTCATCTGTTGTAGACCTGAGGATGGTCATTGTGAGGATCGTCAGTGTGAGGATGGTCATTGTGAGGATGGTCAGGGTGAGGATGGTCTTGTGAGGTTGGTCAGTGTGAGAATGGTCATTGTGAGGATGGTCAGTGTGAGTTCGTCAGTGTGAGTATGGTCAGTGTGAGTATGGTCAGTGTCTTAAAATAAAGGTATTGAGGTAGTCAAAGTTGTTACAGTCAATGCATTTAAAAAAATTAGTGTCACTGAAGTGCAATTAATGACCAAACCTTGGCCTACATCGCTAGTATCGAATGGGTTTTGTTTCAACCACCAAGAAGCTAAGGGCCATTTCCAAAACAAAATGACAAATACAAGTACAAAATATTTATGCTTCCAAGTATCTCTAGAAGAGTTCGCTTCAACTACCGACATCAACCGCGGGCTGGATCAATACAGCAGATTTCGTGGTCAGCGATGAAGTAGATAACTGCTTGGTCACTGGAGAATTAAGTTAACTACACACGACCAACGGACAATTGGGCGTTTTCCCTAGTCAGCACACGTTCAAATTGGTTCCACCTATCAGGTTTTCTACCTTACCGGACACCAATATCTGTTGACCCATATGAACCCGTCGCCTTCGGTACTAAACTGGAACTCGCACAAACTTTATAGCCGTGGCCAGATACGAATCTTTTAATCTTGGAGACTTTTTCTTAAACATGAGTCATTTGGACCTCTTTAACAAAATTTTAACTACGAAAGCTTTAGCTTCTTGTTTCATATTTTCGTGGGGTGCAGAGCTAGTGCAGACGATTAGTGTAAAGCGATACCATTTTACCGCCCCACAGACATGTCCCTTCCTCGCCTGCCCCCTCCTTGTGCCTTAACATCTCTTTAACCAGGAGGCGAAACACAAGAAAACACCAACTCACGCACGCACCGACAATCACCAACACACGCACGCACTCTCATACACAGTGTCAATAAAATGACATTTTGCTTAGCGCCCCCCCCCTTTTTTTAAATTCAGTTAAACCCTCCTTTCTCGGCGCCTCAGTCACGTGATGAAATACTCCTCGTCTAGTTTTTCCCTTGTTTTTTTTTGTCAAACCATTATCGTAATCAGATCTTATTTCCAGTTATCTTCTTCTCCATGGGCGAACCAGCGACTGCTGTCGGATGGGGCGCTCTTCGAAGGAGGTCAGGATACCCACGGCACTAGCCGCTTGGACGACTAACTTGCGCCCCTCCCTCCCCTGCCGTCTCCATGTGTGACACGAGTGCGTACTGTTTTCCCCCCACAGACTTTAAAGCTTAATTAGGGCCTGCTAATCGCCATTCCTATCCGACCTCAAATGACACCCGGAAACGCCCCGGGGCGCCAGAAGTGTGCTGTAATGGACGACAGGCGCAGTGATCAGCGGAACAAATCCTGAATCTTGACTTTATTTTGGTGCAGAGCTAACACCTTAAAGATGTTTGTCCAGTTGGGGTCTGATCTCTAGATAGGACTTGGTCATCCGAGACTAATGCAACAGCTGACATTTCATAATTGCGTGTCTTCAACACAGCATTTCGACTTCCCAAAAAAAACAACAACGTATAACTCTTGATTGCAAAAACTGCGTAGACATGAAACCAGATGTCATTGAATTAAAATAGTTTCAAGTAATGTATCTTTTTTTCTGAACTAATTTTTCTTGTCAAATATTTACTTCTAACATTCCCTCTATGTACAGACTACACACACACACACACACACACACACACACACACACACACACACACACACACACACACACACACACACACACACACACACACACGCACGCACGCACACACACACACACAAAATATTCAAGTGAGTTTGGATTATCATGAATCCTAATGCTTTTGTTAAGATAAAATTTTAATTGATCTACATACTTCTTAATTATATAGCACTTTAACCCTCTAGTATCCGAAAATCATATTTAGCACGGACATATAATATTTTGAATGTATAAATGGGCCCCATATCTCAAAAAGCTTAGAGCCTTATCAAATGTTCACCCTACCCATTCCCTTTGAGAACGTTGAGATTGAAGGGCCATTCTAAAGGTATTTACCTCGGTGTCCAATTTTTACGTCTTTGTTCTATGCCCAGAACAGACAAGACACCAGACTGTCTTTGGTTCAAGCCAAACATGTTTTGTATTAACTGATAAATCAACATTATCTAAAAAGTAATTTTGAAGACGTTTTTACATATTGTCATATACATATTGACAAATAGATATTGCTGTATACATATTCCTGTATACATATTTAGCTATATACATACAGGTATCTACATATTGCTGCTATCTACATATGGCTATATGCAGGGCCGGATTTACTGCAGTATTTACAACAAGACTGTGCATTCGTCCAGGGCTGAACTGTAAAAATATTAGAGGGGGGGGGGGGGTTTCGCATAATTTCAAAAATATATAATTTATAAGAAAATATACATAATACGCGTAAATACAAGGGAAATTAGATTAAATTTACAAGTTCTCTCTTTCCTCACAACAATGACTTGCTCTGAGATGTATTTGTATTATTCTGTACATTTATATTGAACCTTGATAAGAATAGGGCATCCACTAACTAAAGTCCGGCATTGTAGCTATGTATACATGTGTTTAACGTTTCATTGATTGAACTGAAAGCAAGACTCATTCCAATGCTTCATGAGATTAGAAAGGCACTACAGTCTACAGCAACAAACTCGAAGCTTGGCTGACCGGCACAAATCAGTTTTTATCACACAAACATAAAGACACTAAATGTATTTTGTTTCGTACATAGTATCAGGTTGCAGTCCATGCAACTACCTCAGCCTGGTCTTTGAATGTTTTAGTTGTTTATAGACATTAAAATATAACTCAAAAATTGTTTGTATTGGTAGTAGGCCTAGACTAAGTCTGAATCGTAAAAACGAAACAAATAATTACTAAACTGAGGTATAATTAACAAACAAAAAATATTTTTATTTGCACTGGCGGAATAAAGATATAAAAGAGGGATATTGTTTAACAGTAGATAAAATTTTTGAAAAAGATTAGATCTCTCTGCACATATATACCGTTTGTCTTTGACATTTGCTTCCGGGTATTTCTAATAAATCACTAACAGACTGCGCTGTGGTTCCCAGTTCATCAATGTTGCATCATCCAGTTATCTTTTCCTGTGTCTGTCTCGGTCAAGGGGAGCGTAGCTCTCGAAGATCTCCCCGGGTCAAATCGTTCACGCTGTGTGGGCACTTGGTTAGCTTCTACCTTTTCTTGGCGTATTTTCGCTGACCGCTGCGTGTTTGTAATGTATCACTAGTTATCTTCCCCTGCCCTACAGTGGGTTACTCTGGTTGTCGGACATCAATCGAATTATGTCCCTTTTTGATCCACGCCCTGTACCTAAACCACCTGCTGCATGGAGAATGCAAAGATGAAATGAGTCAAAATTTCTAAGAATTGACATAACAACGTACTGTGAATGTTTTGGACTAATTGGATGTAACCACCTGAAGTTTTGTCAATATAGTATCTGATCCCATTTACTACTCTAAATTTACCTACTTCCAAACGGAGGAAACTATGGTCTATTGCCTCTATATGTTGTGGACGCCTTTGACTTGTAGCACCAAACTGCTGGTAAACAACTAATCCGCTGTAGGCGTATTAAATCTTGCAAACAATAAGCTACTAAGTTTATTACAATATAGACAAAATCAACTTGAGATGAAATAAAATGTAGTAGACTTAAGATATAAGATATATAAAATATACTATATGTTGTGTTTGAACCAAATCTGAACTCACTACAATTACTGTAACAGTCTGGTATTCTAGAGTCGTCTCTCCCACCCCAAGACTGACGACAACATTGCCTAACATCTTGCATCATTCACAACCAAACGCCCCCCTCCTCCTACCATCACCATGGAAACACAAACATGCCAGTAAAATGTCTCTTTGGACGTGTGATTTAAAAAAAAAAAAAACTTTCACACTTTAAATAGCCGTCTAAAGAATAAAAAAAAGAAATAAGATAAAAAGCAAGTATTAATAGAATTCTGTGCAAAAAAAATAAATAAATTTAAAAATGTAGTAAAATTAGGAATGTTTTTTCGCAAGCACTGGAGATTCACCAACGTCCTGATGACAGCATGTATGAATGAACAGGCTAAACACCTTAAGACGACAAAGATATAGACTTAGGTCGAAATACATAGAGGGTTCGTTAAAATATGAAATAATCTTGACAGGATTAGTTATACTGAACGTAAGTATATTAAAATACCATCAAACAGGAAGACTTGATGAGCTTGATGTTCTGTTGTGTATATAGCCAGCTCTAAGATGCTGACAGTCAAACTGGGTTTCCGGGTTATTGAGAAAGCAGTATTTGGCCTTGCGAGTTACGTAAACTTCCCCTTTCGGACCTTGCGATCTATAGGGCAGATGATGTTAATCTGTTTCTTTGGCCAATGGTTTGAGAGCAGCAGCACAACGACCAACAGCCCTTGCTTACCTCAACTAAAGTCAGGTACCCGTTAGAGTTGGGCGGACTCAGGGGCACCTTAAAAATCCAGAAATTCAAAATATAATGTACATATTGCCTTCTGAACTGCATTGAAGAGCATATGCTGAACAGTGGTGTGTCTTTTTTTTTAAATTTTTTTTTATTTCGATCCTTTAAATTCTGCGTTGCCATGCAACCATATTGTAAGCTATGAAAGTAAAGGTTGCTCAATTTAGTATTCGCTTTATCTATTTATATTAGAGGTGCACCGGTTAGAACTTTTTGATATTCGCCTCCCCCCACTCCAAAGTTCTGTATCCGCTAGTGCAATTAGTAGGCTTCATCCTTTAAGGGATATAGACATCACTATATGCATGCGTAAAGTTATCGATACATTATCAAACTTAACAAAATGATTTTTATGGTGGGTAGAACTAGAATTGGATGCCTTTCGTGTGATATACAAGTTATTGGTCGATTTTGACACCTGCTCAAAACCACTACTGGTCACTGTTTCTTAAAACTGAGCCCATCTCAACATTAGTGGCAACCTAGAAAGAAAAGGGTAAGGACTTAATAAGATACATATTACGAAAAATTTTGAAATAATTATACAACAAAAAATACATTCCAGGACGCTATTCTGAAAGATTACTGTTTGTAACAAAATAATTATAACTACTATGTGCTAAAAGAGAGAGAGCTAAAACATTTTCTTCTGTAGTGCTAAAAAGTAACGGAAAAAAATTAATATACTCCCATTGAATAAAGATAGCTCACAAATAGCTCCGTATTCTGTAATTCGATAAACCAAAAAGCTTGCTATTTGTCTTCGATGACGAAAATCTCCCGTGACAGGAAAATGCATTTATATAAATATATATCCTTTGAATAGAAATAAAACTTAGTAATAAATTAAAATGAAAGGTGGTGCTGTTTTTACGAGTGGTTTTCTTATTTCATTGAACAATATGCTTGCTCTAAACGTCTGTCAGGAAATGTCTAGATCTTAAAGCTCTAAACGTCTGTCAGGAAATGTCTAGATCTTAAAGCTCTAAACGTCTGTCAGGAAATGTCTAGATCTTTTAGCTCTAAACGTCTGTCAGGAAATGTCTAGATCTTTAAGCTCTAAACGTCTGTCAGGAAATGTCTAGATCTTTAAGCTCTAAACGTCTGTCAGGAAATGTCTAGATCTTTTAGCTCTAAACGTCTGTCAGGAAATGTCTAGATCTTTAAGCCATTGTGGGGCCAATTATTTGAATGAAGAAGTAAAAAGTAAGAGCAAAGTAAAACCCTTTCATCTTCTTCTTCTTCGTTCTCATTGATAATGTTGGAGTGTTCAGATGACTAGACCAATACATGAGATGAAATGCGCAGTGGTTTCCAGATCAGGGAGCTCTCCATATAGTTTCTTTTCTATTGGGGTGATTTGGGGCCAATGTCTTATACGGGCCTCTTGATATAGAGAACAGTTTTGGAGGACGTGGTCTGTATTCTCTGGTGATTCTCCACATGGGCAGATTTCACTGGTTCCAATTTTGAGCTTCCGGTACATGTGTTGTCGCATTCTGTTGTGTCCGGTCCTGAGTCGAAAGATTAGACGTTGGTCTTGTTGAGATAGCTTATAGTAAGCGTCATCTTTCTTGTGATTTGGATGAGAGCTCGTCCATTTCTCATTTATTTTATTTACGATTAATTTCTTCAATTCTTCTGGATAGAGTGCAGAGTTTATTAGTGTGTTAATTCTCCCACTCTTGGCGAGTGAGTCAGCCTTCTCATTTCCTTCTAGTTCTATATGAGCTGGGATCCATTGAATTACAGTTTTTTTGCTGTTGTTGTTGAGGTTTGTAAGTGCTGTTTGTTTTGAGGTTATTAATATATGAGGAATCAGAGTTTTGCAGGCTTTGGAGGGTTGTTTTTGCATCGGTTAGTAAGACAATCTGACTGTGTGGGGAACTTGGATGATTTGCTAGGATGGTAGCAGCTAGTGCTAGTGCTTCCCTTTCTGCTCTGTGACTGTCAGAGAGCTCTCCAGTTGCAATGGATTTTTCTAGTTTTCCTCCATCTGGCCATTCGATAAGTATTCCAGCTCCTCCATTTGTGGTGGCTTTATGGGTTGAGCCATCCGTGTAAACTCTGATCCACTGATTGCTAGGATAATTAGTATATACTAAAGCACGGCAAACCAAGAAACAAACTGGATAGCTACCGCCCCATCAGCCTCACTAGCTGTTCCTGCAAATTGATGGAAAGAGTGATAAATAGAAGGCTGACATGGATCCTTGAGTCAAATAACCTACTCACTGAAGCCCAGGCTGGCTTTAGAAAAGGCAGATCAACAGAAGATCAAATCGCCTTCATCACACAAGAAATAGAAGATGGCTTTCAAGAAAAGAAACCAACAACAATTGTGTGGGTTGACTTAGAAAAAGCATTTGACAAAGTCTGGGAACAAGGTCTCTTGCTCAAACTAATCCAGCATCACATATCCCACAGAATGTACAACTAGATAAAGAAATATCTAAATAATAGAAAAGCCTTAGTTTGCATGCAAGGACAAAGAAGCCACTCAGTGGGTATAAAAAATGGTGTCCCCCAAGGAGGAGTCCTATCCCCAACACTTTTCCTAATATTCATAAACGATCTAAATCAAAACCTACCAAGAAAAGTTAAAAGCAGCATGTATGCAGATGACCTTGCCTTAATTAGCACAGAAGAATATGTAGGAACATCGAAATTTCGATTACAAGATGCTCTCGATATACTCAATAATTGGTCCAAAGACTGGGGCATGTCCATCAACACAAAAAAGACAACATATACCATATTCTCATTGTCAACAAAACAGCAAACAATAAAATTAACATTAGATAAGGAAGCTTTAGAAAAAAATGACAGCCCTACATACCTTGGAGTCACCTATGACCCGAGACTAACCTGGAAAAGCCAAATAGATAAAACACAGAGTAAAGGCATCCAAAGACTATCCCTCTTGAAAAAATTAGCTGGCACAGATTGGGGAGCAAATCATAACATCCTGAAAAAGACCTATACCAGTTACGTGAGACCTGTACTAGAATATGGTGCCACAGCATGGGGCTCAGCAGCCCAAACCAACCTAAGAAAAATAGACAAGGTTCAAAATATTGGTCTAAGGATAATGACAGGAGCAATCAAAACAACACCCATAAGAGCTATGGAGGAAACCGCTGCCCTGATCTCTCTGGATGAAAGAAGAGAAAACCCTTTCAGATCTCGCCCATTTATAGGTCATCTATTTCTATGGCCCACGTTGACGAGGATGTCATGTGGCCAAAACATCGACCAACCACCTTTATTTTTTCTCAACTAATATCAGGTACCTAAACAAGGCATGAAGCCCTCCTCCACCCCCACCCCCCCCCCAAAAAAAAAAGAGGCGTAAACATCTAGCCTGCACACATGTCACCCGTCCATCTGTTATACACGCTCATGCAATTCTATAAATAGACTATTCGTCATAGTACCCGCTTCTATAAATAGACTATTCGTCATAGTACATGTGTTACTTCATTCGATACACACACACACTCCATATGAAGCAGGTTGATACAATTTTTTTCTTAAAAATGAATTTCAAACCAGGTCACACTATGATCTTCTAACTAACCAAAATGAACCAATAACTACAAAGCCATAAAACATTTCTTGTGAAGAAGTGACGAGGACGCCACGCGTCAAACGAAAGTGAAATGCAGTTGTTTCCGTAAACTACAAAGAGGACACCAAACTTTAGGGCTACATAGAAGTGAAGTGAAGCATTGCCAACTTAAATGTCTTCCCTCCTATAGTTAAGTAGACACCAAACTGTACGGCTACATAGGATAGAAGTGAAGCATTGCCAACTTAAATGTCTTCCCTCCTATAGCTAAGTAGACACCAAACTGTACGGCTACATAGGATAGAAGTGAAGCATTGCCAACTTAAATGTCTTCCCTCCTATAGTTAAGTAGACACCAAAAAAAAAAAAAAAACTTTGCCCGCGACATGAACAGCTTCAAGCGAAACTGAAGACACCCGACTCCCCCTACCCGAATCAGCGCCTTTGCCCTAATGCTGTTTGTATTGAGGGCGAGCCATCGGCACGTGAGCCCGTGACGTGGACCAAATCTCGCGCGTGGTGCGTGACTTCCGCTGACAACAAGCAAAGAGAAGGGACTAATTTTTTTTTATGGCTTTCTTATCCACGTGAACATCTTTTGTAACCTGCCGCCTCACCAAGGGTGCCCGTCGCCACCCTCACCCCCATTTCTATTTTCCATTTTTTGTTTTTCCTCTTCCCTTTACATCTAACACTCTTTAGAAAGCGAAATTTCGAAAAGTTTTTAATATGAAGAACCAAAAAAAAAAATGGCCAATAGCTATTTGACTTGGATCGCCATCTTACTTTGCGTCGTCCTCTAGCGTCACACTACCCGCATCACTTCTGGAATGTCCTATTGAACAGCAGACGTGATCATGAAATAGACACAATTTCAATAACCTAGAGCCCTTCGCCCCCTACTCACTGAACCCACTATGATATTAGCGATGAACTAAAGTCACTCTAGAGAGGGGCAAGAACTCCGACATTCAACATTGTCTAGCAGACGTCTCTCTTAGTTTTCAAGAAATGAGATTTTAAGAAAAAAGGAGAGGGATGTGGGAATATGGCGCCTCTTAAAAATAAGGGACACGAGGCATTTCTGCCGTTGTTTTAGGAATTACTCGCGTTCTTCCCTTATTGATACAAGAATAGCCATTTTGAATTCTATCCTAAGCTTATTATGTGTGCGTGTGACTTTTGCCGCCCCAAAAAAATGCTATTGTGGGTAAAGGTCGGGTAGAAACATGATAATGATTTGTTTGTGGGTGGGTGGGAAGGTTTTATTTCCCATATCTTTGGCTGAATCCAAACAGAATCAAATGGGATTATCCGACTTATAATGTGGGATTTATTATTGGAATCATATTTCTATAACTCTAAATCTCCTTAGGAGTGCTGACGGAAGAGTTAAGAAGGAAATGCTGAACAGATTTGAGGTGAACTAAAGAGAGATGGCTGGCAAAAGAGGAGAGAAAGAGAGAGAGAGTGAAAAAAGAGGAAGAGATGTGTATTTGCTATCCTCACTACTTTTCCCCTCCACATCGCTAATCTCTAGCCCCCGGGCGCAGCTGGTCAGTCGCCACAACTTCTCGTTTGGAGCTAGCGCCACGTGCAGACTAGAACTGTGCCCGTAATAGCCAGCGGTCATCGAGATTAATTCAGGGTAAAACACTGGCTTCAAACAAATGCGATCTTTTTTTTTTTTTTTGATGAATTATCTCCTCGTTGTAGGCATCCTCGCACTCTGATGTTATGATAATATAGAATACAATTATCGTTTAACTTTATATATATCCTCTTAACTGTGAATGTATACATTTTATAAACTTTTCTTGGAAATGCTTGTAAACTTTTTTTTGTTTTATATTACTAGATTGTCGCTATGCGCTACAATGAAACCCAAATTATGATATTACAAATCCACTAAGCAAGAATGATGGAACCTTTCGGGGTCGAAAGACAGTGCCACCATCCTCATCTGCCCCCACCTCACCCTTTTCTTTTAATATTCTTAGGCGGGAGAGGGAGACTAGTCTAGTTTCTTGATCATTGAAGCTTGTTAAGTAGCGTACAATCAAATACTATTAAATACATCTGTTTGGAGCAGGGGGACACTGACATTTCTACACCAAACATCGTTGGGGGGGTATTTAAATCAATGTCTAACAACTGCAAATAGTAGAATGAGCCTACAAAATCCTTAGTACAATGCCGCTAGTCTTCACTTGATTTATTCTTACAGACTGCTTCTACTTAACACTAGCGGTGACTAGCCGATTAATTAATTGAACGTTTGCCTACCTGATTATAAAGGTTATATCAACTCACTCTGTCTGGTAAAAAATGTGTACACGTTATTTCTCCCACACCCAGTCTCAAGATCAAGCTAAAATTTTGTTCAATTATTTCTTTTACCTGACAACACAACAATCAATTTCTTTAAAAAGCAATTAGTCCATTAACTATTGGTAATTAATTCTTTTGTTTGGTATGTTGAACTGTTTTAATTTGGTGATATAGATCCAGACTTGGAACAATAAAGACAGTATTCAAGACTGATTTCTACATAAGATGGTGCGCAAAATGTTCCTGAACATCTATTTGTTTATGTAAGTCTTTAGTAAATATACGCGGGAATTTCCATTGACGTGTGTTACAGATATAGATCTCCGGACCAAGTTTAATTTTAAGATAAGTATATTTTGAAAAATTATAACGGTCAAACTGTGTGGTCAATAAGCTTGTAATTTTTTTCCCCAAAAAGAAATCGTACTTGACAGATAAGGTGATATAAGTAGAATAAGTCCCCTTGAAGACTCGAGCCCTGAGTAAACTTTTTTTTTTAATGTATTTATGTAAACATTCACCAAGATACCCCTTTCTTCCCTCCCCCTTTGACAACTGGTCCAGTTCTAACAAACTAAATTTTAAATGTCGATAAAACTTTCTCAGATAGTTGCGAGGCCTCCGGGCCGTGAAATGTCCTTAGAGTCAACACATTTATCAACTTAGTAGAAGTATTTTCTTGGCTGATTATTATTTCGTCAATGCAAATTGAAAATGAATGGGCAGACAACTTTCAACTATTCTTGTTTAGTTTAGCAGCGTTCATTGAAGCGGCATTGCTTATCTCAACTGATGGCTTTGAACCTTTTCCTCATTCGGTGCTGCTCTTCTCTATGTTGTCTCATCTACCTTGCCCTTCCCACCTTTTCCCCATTTCTCTTTTTTTCTTGTCGGAGGCATAATATTTACAGAAATGCCCACGTTGACCACTGGTCTCACCCTTGTGTAAGCTTGACCTGCTCGCCTTGACACTCTGATTATCAGGTTGGTTCAACGGCGGTGTCCGGTTGAGTGCGTTAAAGAGAGCATTGCAGGAGTCATCCTCCATTCAAGCGTAGACGGGAGGGGTCGGGGTCCAGAGGAGGGGTCGGGTCGGAGATACAAACCGTGAGTACTGTTGTTGTTATTGTTTTCTCTGAGTGAGTAACATGATACAGATTGCAGAGGAGGACTGGCCAGTGGGCGCAGTCTAGGAGTACTTGAGTATGCTACATGGTTTTGTATGAGCGTGCCTGGTGATCGGACATGCCCAGGCTATTTATACCCAGGCAGAGGGCACTCTTGTGTTTGATCAACTCTGTGTTATTTTAGATTCTAAAGTTGTGTTATGAAAGAAGAGTATCCTTAGCAACTTTGCCTGCATTGATGACAGGCGATTAAAATGTCATGTAGCGTGTTCTACCCACAATTCCGTTCTGTCATTCGTCCGCTCTCCTCGCGACAAAGAGGTATTGAAAATATACAAGAAACTCTGTTACAGTTATAATAAAAATTATATAATCCTCAATCCTATGTTCCTTGTTTGCTATATTCTCTGCAGAAATGTATTTTAAGTATCAAAATAAAAATAAGCAATTAACACGATGCTAATTCTATTAATGTTAGATTATTTCTTTGATCTACTGTATTAATACGTTGAAGACACACAAATAACGCATATATATATTGTAGTGCTATTTGATTGAACGTGTCCGTGATCAAACATCATTATAAAATAAAATACAATAATACAATTCCTCCTTTAGGAAATTAATGACACTTTGTAAGTGCGATAACTTTGTTCCGAATAAATAATGATTAATAGATATAAAAAATTAACTTTTTCCCCCCATCCCAATTCACTCTTCTCCTCTCCGAAAAAAATCCTGTAGTCACAAAGGTATAAACATACTCAAGAGAATATAAAATTCTGCGTAAGTTATAGAGATTCAGACTTGGTAGCACTAAACTATAGCAGTATAGAATACAGGAACTAGTTAGAGATATGGTACAGAAGATTTTAATTTGGTGATATAGATCCAGACTTGGAACAATAAAGACAGTATTCAAGACTGATCTCTACATAAGATGGTGCGCAAATGTTCCTGAACATCTATTTGTTTATATAAGTCTTTAGTAAATATTCGCGGGAATTTCCATTGACGTGTGTTACAGATATAGATCTCCGGACCAAGTTTAATTTTAAGATAAGTATATTTTGAAAAATTATAACGGTCAAACTGTGTGGTCAATAAGCTTGTATTTTTTTCCCCCAAAATATACATAAACATAGACTAATTTCTATGAAAGTCGTTAGATTCATGTCGAGGTTTTTTGTCGTTGTTTTTGGACCTCATGAAGAATTTACAAGCTGTTAAGAGGAATTGTAGAAACGCTATTTATTACACCCCTTCCGAAAGAAATATATGCATAAATAAATAAGTAAAATGAAAATAAAATGTAAAAGTACCCTTTCAGCCCTTGCGACATATGGGGTAAATTATGTAAAGGTCATCTGTTTCTGGGCCGATTGTCATTGGAGGTCATTGCAACCACAACAGCCTATTGCCTTTACTTTCCCCCAACTAAATTCAACTACATCCATTAGAGTTGGTTGGACTTAAAAATTACGAAATTCAAAATCCCAGTGTTCATCAAGATTCAAACCCGAGACCCCTTGGATTGGAAGCCAGGCGCTTTATCAGTCCGCCACCACGACCCAAAAGTTAAAGTAATGAAGTAGTTTTTTACATGCACGACTTGGACACAACGTGTAGGACGTAAAATATTTTTCGCTGTAATTTACAAGAACAAGCAAAAAATTTTTTTTAAATCCTTAAAAAATAAAGTGTATCTAATGGGAAAAAACTCCGCACTTACAACTATCTATCTCTCAATAATATTTCCATTTTTCGATATCAAAAAAATTAGTTAACAATAATTGTTATGAATCCCACTGCTCTATTTTGTGTTTGTTCCAGTTTCTTTATGCTTTCTTGAGTTGAGGGGTCCCAAACGGTGGATGCATATTCTATTATTGGCCTAACCAAGGTTAAATAACATTTTAGTTTTATGTTCTTATTTGATTTATAGAAATTTCTTGTAATAAATCCTAATGCTTTGTTGGATTTTTTTAATAGATTTAGATCTAAAACTAGGTCTAGATCTATGTCTAGTTTGACAAATGACAACGGAGATGGGGAAAGTCTTGTTAAGTCATTTGTACCCAATGGACTTTATTCACCAATCGTAAACAAATAACATTTAGCCATGTGATTCTATACACCTTCAAAACAAATTATGTAATCCATAAAGGCTGTCACGTGATACGTATTTTTCATTGTTTTAACAATATTATGACATGGCTAAACGTGTTTATTTACGATTGGTGAATGAGGTCCATTGTAGCTTAAAGTAGGTCAAAAATATCTTTTTTTGTGTTGCCAATTTATCTAATTTTTTTAGAAGAATAAATCTTTTTTAGTTTCTCTTTATTACATGTAACATGTTATTAATTTTGAATGTATGGTTAAGGTTAATAATTATTATTTTTTAAAAATATAAGTGTACGCTAGATGAATATATGGAGATGCTGTGGATGAGGGGTTAAGCACTTGGAACCGGAAGTCCCGTGTTCGAATCCTGGTGAAGGCTCTAGGTAGACCACTTCGGGGGCCTATTTTGAGTTTGTGTTCTCGCACAAACTGTCTTTGTAACCTTGTTTAATTAATTAATTTAGTATTAACTATAAATAGTTATTTTAAGTTTCAATTTCATCAATGAATGGGTGTGGGAAAAATACCGAGTTCAAACTTTTTTTCCAGACAGGCAGAGTAATATAAGCTTTGTAAAAAAAAATAATCCTGCAACGCCTATCTGATTACTTTTATTTCCCACTAACACATCCTTATATTCAACAGGTTTTTTAAAGGGATGGGAAAGAATGTGGGAGGGGTGAGGGGCAAATATGAAAATTTGACCAAAAAAAATAAAACAAACAAAAAACACCAGGACGATATTTGTTATCTCCACTCGTAGAGATGAAAGATGAAATCAATCACAGCCAATGGCAATATGTACGAGTGTTGAGCTGTAATTTCTAAGTATTTATAAAGGCGCGCCTTTGACCAGGGTTAATTAGAATATTTCCTAAACTACACAAAGAGGTCATTCAGGGAGGGCACAACTAGAGTCTTGTTTGATGATAGCTCGAGTCACTGCGCACCCACAACATCAGCGATGTCTTGTTCATGGTGGCTACCCCTTCTTGAAAAGCCAGAATATAGGGGAGCACTCTATTAAGCTAGCAACTAATTCTCTCCCCCTTGCCTCTACTCGAGTCTCTTGAGAGGGGAGTTAATATTTCGCGGGTCTCACTAACACGACTAAACCAGGCATGAAGGAGGTTGCAGTGCATCGAAGGAGAGAGAGAGAGTGGGGAGGGGAGTCAGGGGGCGGCACGAAAATTGGAGGGTGACAGAAGAAGCTGTCATCTTGAGTTTGACGTCCACTGTGGGTCTCACGTTCGAATTGTGACAGCTGATTATCTAATACAATACACTGGGCGAATGTACGAACAAGGCGGTGAGAGGCTGTGTGATGCATAATAAGGGCAGCGTATCTATACAGAGATAATAGCCATTGAAGTGCCCATTGGTCACTCAACTACACTACATCAACACCAAATCTTCAAAAATTTCAGATCATCAACCAAAGTGACCTTTTCCTGAGCATACAGGGCGATAGCTTCATCTCTGCCAGTTTATAACGCTAAACAAAACATAACACTCTAGGACAGGGGTTCTCAGCCTGTGGGTCGCGACCCCCTTGGGCGTCGATTTACGATTTGCCAGGGGTCGCCTAAGACCATCGAAATATGGAATTTTTTTGTCTATTCTTCTAGTGTTGTATGTGAAGGGGGGGGGGGGCGCGGCAGACTGGGGGATTGTAAAAAGCGGTCACCGAGCTTAAAAGGTTGAGAACCGCTGCTCTAGGACGTTACAGTTAATGTAATCTTAACTAAAACTAATAAGTTTATATAATATAACATTTCTATCAATTCCTACTATATGTAGCTGATGATTAAGATCTAAGTTCACAGTCAGCAATAAGCAAACAACTACCATTAGTGTCATGGAGGAAGCAATACTTTATTATTTTGAACGCGTGCACCTTTGCACACCATATCAACATCCCCATTTTCTTTAAAAAAAAATAAATAAATAAATAAACATTTCGGGGAGTATCATAAAAAAAAACAACATAAACAGCATTCCTCTTTCCATATGCTAGGACAAATTTGTACAAATGATCCTTTTTCCCTAGTGCTATTAGAGCATGGAATGGGTTGCCTGAGCTAGCCAGGAAAACCAGTGACTTGGCAGAATTTAAGTCATTGGTTAATATGCATGACTGAATGCCTGACGCTTAAGACGTAATCAGCTTCTTTTTTGAAGTAACGTCTGTATCATATAAGATAAGATAAGATTTTTCATTTATTTATTGTCATGCTTCCTGATGTAAAGGAGTCTATACAATAAGCTTTGCACAATGAAGTTTTGTTATGAGTGTCTATATGAGTGGTTGGTTTTAAACCATATTATTGACTGAAATTAATATATTTTTTTCCTGTTATAAATAAGGGTTCCAGTATTTTAATATTCATGAGTTTCTTGCCTAAGCTGCTCAACATTTATCAGTTTCATACATTTTCAGTCCAACTTTTACCATAAATGTCTATCTCTCCTCCCATAAAGAGAGAGTAACTAAAAGTAGGAATTGAAAAAAATAAAGAAAGAAAGAAAAAAAGCAATTAAATATGCATAAATTAACATTTTATTGTCATTCTACAAAAATATTCATACAGTGGTCAGTTTTGTTTTTTAAAATGCACAAATATTTAGAATTATCTTATTATGGCCAGCTGTTTGAAACAATATCATCATAAACACATACACTCAACGGAAACATTAATAAGTAAACACAAATATATAATAATAATAATATTAATAATAATAATAATAAACAATTATGATAATAATAATAATAATAAACAGTTTCACATATTCTTTCCTGATAATATTAAATATGACTATAAAATAATACAAATAATATACTAAAACCTTAAACTCAACATTATACTCTTAAAGAAAATTTATGATATTATCATTCTACCAGAATAAACTTACTTATGTTGTCTATTGTAATAACTCCGAATGCTAACGCTCATTATTTCTACTAGAGCGGAACTCTAATAACAAGCTGAGATTGCAATCCTGTGACGTATAGGCAATGTCCCAAACAAATGAGAACGAACCCGTTCTCTAGTAATCCCTTGTCACATTGTCAGCATTTTTAAAACAAATTATTATTTTACTATATTGTTGGCGCCCCCTCCCTCAAAAGGAGAAACGCCGCAATCAAGGGCGAACTGGGTGTCAAAATAGGCTTGGACATTTCTATACCATGCGGCCCACAAACTGTATATTATAAGATGGGCATCCAATCATACCTGTCCTTGAAATCATTATGTTAAGTTTTATAACTGTACGCAGCGATCTCTATATCTTTACAAGAAAAATAGGCCTTACATTGCTTTTTTGATCGCTAAGTGTGTAGGCCCTAAAAGGAAGAATCCTAATAGTAGCACTGTCTACGGATGAAAGCTATTACATTATTTCGTAAAACGTGTTACATTAAACTAGTATTAGACTGTAGTGTAGAGCACGCAAAAGATTTTTTTTAACACGACTCTCAGAGGCACCTTTTATAAGAGAATATAATAAAACCTTTAAAATTTTAATACGAGCCATAGTGGTATCCTAGAGGCCCTTTCGTTGGCCATACCGGCCCATTTGGGTAACGGCTCACCGGGCATTAGCCCGAATGCCCATTTAGCCAGTACGCCCCTGGCCGCAATTTATCTAATATATTCCTTACATGCTGAAAACGATTACGTCTTTAAATATTTTTATCGCTCTTTACTATCAATGCTCTTTGCCTGTCATGATTCCCTTGAGTGTTGTTTTGGAAGACACATTTTGTTTATTTTGAATCATCTTCAATTAGAAAAAAAACTCTTAGTTCGTCAGTTGCTAAATAGCGACCTTCACCTTGAAAACCAATGCGTAGAAAAAGATAATGTTATTAGGTAATGCCTTTCTATTTGTTCTCTAGCAGCGGCAATGTCTCCCTTCAAAAAAATAGTATGCAACATCTTCAATAACAATTTTAATAGACAATTTATCTCAGTAGAATTATGCATGGAAGGAATATGCTAAATTTGACCTTTTATTAAGTATGGAAGGAATATTTTATGCTTACAGTTAAGTGCAGAGAAACATGATTTCTACTTTAAGGCCCGTTGCACACGACACGGTTTTCGTCGTACGAAAGAAAAAAAAAACACGAAAAAACTTAAGGCTACAACTGGAGGGGGGGGGGGGGGAGAACAAAAGAGAAATGGCACCGGGGGGCATTCACATTAGCCGTGACAGTCAGATAGCCGTACGGCGCTTTGAAACTGGACCCCCACAGTCGCCATACAGCAGCATCAGACTTAATGATTTAACTTGCCAGATGGCCCATTTCAGACTAAACGCTTTTCAACAGTACAGCTACAAGAAATGAACCAATCACGAAGCAGTATTTTGTTTACGATTAATCTTTCAAAACAATTCACGAAAATTAAATTTAAAAAAAAAAAAAAAGGAATAAATAAATACGGCAAAAGAAAAATGCCGCCCAAAGCGTATCCTCAACGAAAGGGAGAAAAAAAGTTCTTTTCTCTGCATGTCCAAAACCGTGTAATGTGCAAGGAACTTAAAGGTTTTGGTTGGACGAGGAAAAGTCGAAGGGTACAGAAAGAATTTAAGTATGTCGTGTTTCTGACCTGGTCCTTGTGCAAAGAATGGAGAGAAAGGGGGGGGGGGGGAAGGGGGGTGGCTAGTTTACATTTTAAGCCATTCATTATGACTGATACATGTTTAGAAGTAAATTAACAAGAGGTCGAGAAATACCAAAACTTTGAAAGCGCAAAATTGCTTTTACACATTATACTCAATTATAACTTAGTATTGAAAAATAAATCATTATTCTATTTACACACACACCCAAACACACACACATACAAACACACAAAATGAGATCTTCAAAAAAATCACAATAAAATATAATTGTGAAAAATATTGATACATAGCAAATGACTGGAACACAATAATGAATGTTATTGCGGAATGTTTGTAAACTTTTAATTATATTTTTTTAAGGAATTTTCTTCTTACACATTTTCGCTTTGTACTCAAGGTAAAAAAAAACAACTTCAAAGAATGTTATGTGTAGCTAATGCTCCAAATAATCTGTGTATACTTGGATGACTTGTGTTAATTCGAAAACGATTCAAAGGCAATATTTGTGTCACTTGTGGTACTTTTTTTTTTTTTTATGTTATTTTAATGGGCATTTCTTAAATGCCTTATGGTGGTCTGTGTGACTTTATCCTGTAAAAATTTAGATTTTAAAGTGCATTTTTATTTGTGCATAATATTATTTTGTATTATTACACTACATATCGATTGACAGTGACTATACTTTGTCAATAATACATATATTGCTTTTGTACTCCAGGAATGCAGTTTTCCACATGATATAAAGTCCGTGACTTCTGGGAGAGTCAATCGAGCGTGTAAACAGAACTCACATGGAGCCACTCAACAAGTTTCCTCGTTAGCCTAATTTATAGCTTGAATGCACATTATAAGCTGCTCAGATATTCCTGATTAGCTATTGGTTCAGGCTTGGCCAGTTAAATAAACGTTCGATTGCGTCATCAAATTATGCGTTGCTGGAGTGAACCCGCATGTGCCGGTTGAGATTTCCCGACTGAGAAAATCGCAGGAGGCAGAGCTTGCACTGGTACGGTTTTTCCCCGCTGTGAATCCGTAAGTGTTTTGTGAGGGTAGAGCTGTCAGAGAAAGCCTTCTTGCACATGCGGCAGCGATAAGGTCGCTCGCCGGAATGCGTCCTCATGTGTGTCGTAACGGAGGAGCTCTGCGAAAAGCGACGCTCGCACACAGGGCAGCGAAACGGCTTCTCGCCCGAGTGTGTTCGAAGATGCGCGGTCAGATTCGCCGCTTGGGAGAAGGACTTACTGCAGGTGCTGCACTTGTACGGCTTTTCGCCGGAATGTGTCCGGAGGTGCGTTTTGAGAGTGCTGGGCCGGGCGTAAGTTTTACCGCAAATGCGACAGAGATTCGTCTTGACGAGACCAGCGTCGAGCGCCGACGATGC
This sequence comes from Biomphalaria pfeifferi, assembly GCA_030265305.1. Classification (NCBI taxonomy): domain Eukaryota; kingdom Metazoa; phylum Mollusca; class Gastropoda; family Planorbidae; genus Biomphalaria; species Biomphalaria pfeifferi. The sequence continues at coordinate 781,929 of JASAOG010000221.1, forward strand.
TGAAAGGGACCGCTCGGACCCGAACCTGGCTCTTTTGAGGACGTGCTCGTGATGGTGGTGGTGGTGGTGGTGGTGATTGACCTGACAGAACTTGCTCTCCTTGAAGGTCTCTGCGACAGGCTTGTAGTAGACCGTGGCCCTGTGTTCCGGAGGGACCGGCCGGTAGTCTGAATTAAAGTGGCTGAAGGCGTGCGGCTGCGATGCGGAGTAACCGTTGCAGTAGGGCTGGAGGTTGGAGGATCCTGCTGGGTGGTATTGGGATAACACTGTCGGAGGAGGGGGAGGCATTGGCGGGCTCGTTGGTGGGAGGTTCCAGTTTTGGCTAGGACCCCCGACATTAGTCCCCCCGCCTCCGCCGCAGTTGTACTGTCCAGGTCCCAGGTTTGGGGTCATCCCAACATTCATGCTCATGGAAACGTTGACGCTCATGGAAGGGAAGTGAACGTTTGTCGTCTGCACCGAGTGTTGAATGCCGGGACTGGGGCACTGGTCGTACTGAGCATATTGGTGCGGAGGGCCCATGTTCTGGGGCCCGTAGGATGCTTGCACCGATGGCGTGTTGTGGTTCATCGAGTAGGCCAACCCTTGCGGGGCGGAATGTCCATGCGAGTAGTGTCCGTGGGTGTAGTGATGGGGGCCAGGGGAAGGAATGCCGTATCCGGTCATGTGTTGCCCAGGGTAGTGCGTGGAGCCGAAGTGAGGCATCGTCTGTGGCGGCGGGGGAGGTGTTGGAGGTGACAGGGGCCCCCTGAGGTCAGGATGGACGACAGCGTGCTTCAAGGACAGCAGAGCGTCGGCGATGTCATGAGGCCCTTTAGGTGGATATTCTCTGCGAATATAGAATTAATATTGAATTAAAGCAATGAAAAAAATACCGCAAAAAATAAACTAAACTTTTGAAAAATAGGATTTAATCACCAAAAAAAAGTTATAAATAAACACATAGAAATTAAATTTAGTTCAAACTGTAAATAGAAATGAAAATGTCAGAGTTTTGTTTCGATGCAATAGTAACTTGAAAAACGATGTATGGATTGGACACACTATATATCGATCTTTGACAATTTGCATAGTGTTGTCGGACACTTTATAGATAAGTGGTACATGCTGTATGGTCTAGAAACACACTTTATGATTCTGTCTAAACGTGACACATTTCTTAGATGTGTCACACTATATAAATATGACACATTTTACAAAACTTATTCACAAGTGATCATGGAACAAATTTATTTTAGCGTGACACATATGCGCGTCTAAATACCACTACAAAATATTAAGGAACAATGCCATTTTAATGATGTATTAAGAGTCTGACTGTACATCCAACGTACATGTGAACCCTGCACAAGTTGCACATTTTCGAGTCCTCTACTCTGCATTATGGAATAAAATTACCATCAGTTAAATTCAAAGTGGTGCTTAGTTAATAGAATGCGTTGGTTCTTTCTTTCTTGTTCTTCTTTATTTACGTGACTAAACTTAGTCTAGAAATCTATCAAACTATTTGCACTCAATTTTTTAATAAATGTAATTCATGGAAAACAAGTTAAAATTTCACAAAAACCTTCAGAAAAGTTTAGTGTTGAATAAATGACCAGAAATTACATCATTGTCCAAACTTACCGGTTAGCGTCATATTATGAACATTATTTCCTTTCAGTGCAACGAGTATTGTAAAAGAGCTGAACTTTTAATTTTACCCAAGTCTTCAATGTTTTACTTATTCTAGAGACTTCCCTGTAGACTAAGAGACGAAGTCCAATTGTGCTGACATGTTCCGTAGTAGCGGGCTATTGGGTGACTTGTTGACATATTGAGTGTTTCAAATCTTTTGACCCCCACCAAACCCCTTTCCGGGCTGACATATTTTAACTAGAACTGTAGGTCAAGGGGGGTGGGGTCTTTTTATTTTCATGGGGATAGATAGGGAAGTAATTATATCTATCATAGAGACTAAGGAAATTGTTAAAATTATTTAATAATCACTATTGATACACATTGCCTTGCGACTATATTAAACACTTTGGATACATCGAAATGAAACCTTCTAAACTAATAATGCAATTAATGCGATACATGAGCGAATATTTAGTTTTAGCTTAAATTAATAAATTATAAATTACAAACTTCAAAATGAATCAGATAACGGTAACTGGACATTATAGTAACTTTGTTACGGATCTTTGGTTAGGCTCAGAATAGTGTACTTACATTTAATATTTATGCATGACAAGACTCAATCAAGTCATTGCGAAAATAAAGCGTGGTATTTAGTTTGTAAAATAATTTGTGTCCGAAATAAGAAAACATGGATTAGATTTCGTTTTCGTAACGTTATTTAAACTCTAGAACAAATTGTTAGTTTTTTTTAAAGATAGCTTTAGATTGAATATCTCTTCTGTATATCTTAATGACAGCGGGGTTTTCACACTCAATCTAGTCTTTGTTACGGTTTGATTTTTTAAGAACCCGTTTAAGTGGGGTTTATTTTAACCAATAAAATACAAGAAAAATAGAAAAAGACGAGAAAGAAATAAGAAGAAATGCGGAGGTGATGTAATGGAACCTAAAGATGAACGTAAGAAAAGAAAAAGAATGAGATTTCTAAATAAATAGATAAAACAAAATAAACAAGATCAACTACGATTTATTGAGAGACCAATGTCGTTATCGGCATAATAAAATTACTTTGTGCTATAAGCGAAAGAATTTACAAATCAAATTCTAAGGTGCTGAAAAGTGCAAAGAAATAATTCTTTGATGTATTTTAAAATGTTTCGAAAGATTCCATTAGTGTAAATGATTGCATGCTTTTTTTTTTTGTTGGGTTTTATTCGGGAAGAAGTTTTGACGTTCAAAGACTGAAGGAGGTCAAACAGCATTCTAGAAAAGTTTGTCGGTGGATCTACTTGTTAATGGTTGGTACTAAATGACAAGTCTACGTTTGGGTTTGAAGGTAGAAAATTGAAAAACGCTGGTTTAAGGTATACATTTGTTTATAGTATACATAGTATACACAGAATTGGAAAATGCTCATATCAAGGGAGATAATCACATGCAAATTATTATGAATCTAATAAGACCTATCGCATTTTCACGCATATACCCGCACATGCGTATAACCCGCACAAATTACAAAATAAAGCAAAAATAAAATGGTACTGTCAGAACCCCGCATGTGCATAGAGAGACCTAAACTACCGATATAGAAAATACTATCATCGGTACTATTTGTTTTCTTGAGGTTTAGTATGGATGTTCATAAGGCTTTCACAACCACACAGTGAACTGTAGGAGGTATAAAGACCCACCGGCGTGTCTATAGTTTCTGTTATGTTATGTTTATGAGTAAAATGAATTACGCATACCCCGCACATCTACCATTCTGTTTGTAAATATTTTAAGCCTGCGGGTTATATGCGCAAAAATACGGTGTTATGTTTTCTACAACTTCTTGACATACAAAGTTGGCACCATATTCTCACTTTCCTTAAGTTCAGGAGAGTCTAATGTGAGATTGCTATCACACAATTTGGATAGTACTAACTTCGCCCCCTTATTAAGAGGCGTTGAAATATTAAACTTCTTTTAATTTCATCATTAGGAATCAAATAATTTAAGTATTTTAGATATAAATATAAACTTTTATGTAATAAAATTGTAGTTTCATTAAAGCTAATCCAAGTAGAACGTGTATATTTATACATTTCATTTTTAAATTAAAATAAATTAGTTAGACTTTCTTTTTCTGTTAAATTATAACTTTTAGAAGGCAGAGAGCTTAGGAATTAATTCTTCAATACTGAAAAGTTGACAAAAATGATAAGGCCTTACGATTCTGTATACTGGGTATCAGTGGTGTAGCTAGCAATGTGCGGGTGGTGCGGGCCGCACGGGACATCAAGTGGTGGGGGGCATCTAACTGAGGTATTGCGTCCACAGTAAAAATACACATTGTAATTACATAAATAAAGACAATTACATTAATTTATTTTGTTCCTTTGTTATGTCCTATATTCTTTCTTAAATTCAATTAAATATAAGCTGTAGATCAGCTTGAATCAAATTTTACCAGATTCGTTTATATCTCTGAAGGCGACGCACTTTATTTGAAGCCTTACATGATGTTACTTCATTGTTCTATGCACTGGTTATGGACAAAATTATAATGGGTGTGTACTTATTAATTACTAAAAAGTAATGGTCCAATCTCTTTTGTGGACTAGTGGGAGAAGGGGGTATCTCAGCAAATACATCGCTGATAGAGTCGGGATTCGAACTCAACCCGCCTTGTAAGGTGGCCAAGCCGCAACCAAGCGGTTTTAACCTCTCGGCTACACATCACTTGCTTGGAGGGAAGTTTGTGACTAGGCAACAATATTGACTGCAAGGCTCAAGATTTAAATAAGCTAGAGGAGAAAATGTGGAGAGATTATCTGTAGAGAATCTTGGACATCATGCGTTGTCTCTTCAAGCAGAATCTGGCACCCAATCTGGCCACACGATCGAGTTGAAGAAGGATTGGTAGAAGAAGTGGCAGTACAAAATCAAAGAAATATCCTTGAGTGAAATTACGATCCATCCCTGAGTGATCGAATAAGTACATATGTCCCAACAAAATAAAAACCAGTTATTGTAATATGAGTGCTCACGAAAACAAAACAAAAAAAAAACATCATACAGAAAGTTTAAAGCTAATATTTTCTCCATTATTTTCCACAGTACACCTAACATTTAAATTCTGGATCAAAGTTTTATGGTACATTGTCATGCAAAGCATCAAAGACGTATTGGTCACATGAACAAATTGCCAGACGAAAAAAGATGAAGATTTTCTATCAACACACAAGAAAGAGCTACTGGTGGAAATACCTTCCTTGAAGCGTATTGTTCATGAAATAATAACCCCATAAGAACAACGTCCTGATAAATATGAATTTTAATCGCCTCTATTGAATCCTCGGAAATCCATTCTGATGGTTCTCCCAGCGACATAGACAAAAACTAATTTGTCTGGGGGCTTCAGATAATTGTCGCAGTTTCTCCAGAAGTCTGCGAAATTGCAAAACAAGAATCTATTATGCTTTAGAGTATATAAAAAAAAAGTCAGTCCCCGAATATTGCCTTCTTGATTCGCATATCTTTTATACTATTGTGGTAAGTGTGGCTACATGCAAGCAAAGTTTTTCAAACTTGCTTTTTGAAGAAATACATACAATCAACGATGACGAATTTACGACTTACTAATTTGGCGATTTCGTCAATTGAACAAAACATCATGAGAAACTTCCGCGAGGGGCATCAAATACCATAGATACTCCACTGCTGTGTATACCGTTAAGCTATTTATGAATTCGACTCTTTGTATGATATTATCCAGTACATTTGCAGTATATATTTTATTCTACCACGAAATGTTTCACTATTGTGAAATTGTTGACTTCAAACAGAGAGAAATATTTGAAGTCTATGCTATTTGGTTGCTTCAAGATGTCTCAGATTGTGAGCCGAAAATGTGAATATATCGCGTGTGAATCGTGAAACAGTGTTATGTTAGATTGTTCATATTTCTTTCTAATGAAATCATTGAAAACAAAAAACAAACGTCTATAGTATCATATTGTTCATTACCATTGAACCATGTTCACTTTGATCCGAGAATGAGCGTGGGAGAAATAACGTGTTCAAAATGTTTACCAGCAGACAGAGTTGATATTAAAAAAAAAGAAAAAAGAATAAATTGCATGAAATTCTTTTGAGCCAACTGCTACAAGCTATTTTAAAGAATAAGAGTGAATCGTCCCGATAACTTAATCGTGTTTGTTTACCAATGATCAGCGTTTCTCAAACCGTGGAGCCCGACCTACCCCCCCCCCCCCATCGATGAGGGCGACGTCCTGACAAGGAAGGCGCGATGTCCTAACAACAAATGGGGTACGAGGCCGGTCAATATTTTTTAAATGGACTAAAGAATGTTGTATTTTTATTGCAGTCCTCAATCAATGTTTCGAGATTGACAAAGTCAAAAGCTAATGGTATTAACAAATAATTTCAATTAATAGATATTGTTTTATAGTCTAAGTCGGACATTTAAATAATGTCTACCTTTTTTCGCAAGAGGCGTCTACAATAATATCAACGGATAACTTTTAAAAGAGACATTTCGAAGCGTCTCTGCTAACGCGATCTTTCTCGACTCTGTCGTAACTGTTAATGGATTTCTACGGACTGTTGGATATTGCTATGATGTACGACTTGTAACCCCCAAAAAGGTTTGTCCGCGACAAGACGTCTTGCTTATCACGACTATGTTCTTACGACGATTAGTCCCATTACAAACTTACGATTATCTATCGCATAATAGTTTTCCCCCAATACTGTCTCCTTCTTTATTAGACTTGATTTGACTTGCGTATTGGCCCGGCTCTCTCTTTGTAACTTTTCTTTTCAGTAAAATGGCATCTGCTTATTGTGAGAAGACAAAAATAGGTGTGTTTTAGGCGCCAGGAGCATGAATATTTGATACTCAGAAGACATAAAAAAAGCTTGGCCAGTCCCCATTGCTGGAAGGGAAAAGGTTGTCCTACAATACTATCTACAGAAATTTTGTTTTTTGCATACAAATCATTTTAAAAATTACTAAAATGTTTAGACGGACTAACGTAACTAAACATTCGTTGACCTAATTTGGATTTCAAACATTAAACTTATAGGAAATGTAGAAAGAAACGAAAAAAGAGTGAAAATTTCATTACTACAGAATACAGCGCTATCTCTGGCCGCCTAGGTGACGTTACAGAATACAGCGCTATCTCTGGCCGCCTAGGTGACGTTACAGAATACAGCGCTATCTCTGGCCGCCTAGGTGACGTTACAGAATACAGCGCTATCTCTGGCCGCCTAGGTGACGTTACAGAATACAGCGCTATCTCTGGCCGCCTAGGTGACGTTACAGAATACAGCGCTATCTCTGGCCGCCTAGGTGACGTTACAGAATACAGCGCTATCTCTGGCCGCCTAGGTGACGTTACAGAATACAGCGCTATCTCTGGCCGCCTAGGTGACGTTACAGAATACAGCGCTATCTCTGGCCGCCTAGGTGACGTTACAGAATACAGCGCTATCTCTGGCCGCCTAGGTGACGTTACAGAATACAGCGCTATCTCTGGCCGCCTAGGTGACGTTACAGAATACAGCGCTATCTCTGGCCGCCTAGGTGACGTTACAGAATACAGCGCTATCTCTGGCCGCCTAGGTGACGTTACAGAATACAGCGCTATCTCTGGCCGCCTAGGTGACGTTACAGAATACAGCGCTATCTCTGGCCGCCTAGGTGACGTTACAGAATACAGCGCTATCTCTGGCCGCCTAGGTGACGTTACAGAATACAGCGCTATCTCTGGCCGCCTAGGTGACGTTACAGAATACAGCGCTATCTCTGGCCGCCTAGGTGACGTTACAGAATACAGCGCTATCTCTGGCCGCCTAGGTGACGTTACAGAATACAGCGCTATCTCTGGCCGCCTAGGTGACGTTACAGAATACAGCGCTATCTCTGGCCGCCTAGGTGACGTTACAGAATACAGCGCTATCTCTGGCCGCCTAGGTGACGTTACAGAATACAGCGCTATCTCTGGCCGCCTAGGTGACGTTACAGAATACAGCGCTATCTCTGGCCGCCTAGGTGACGTTACAGAATACAGCGCTATCTCTGGCCGCCTAGGTGACGTTACAGAATACAGCGCTATCTCTGGCCGCCTAGGTGACGTTACAGAATACAGCGCTATCTCTGGCCGCCTAGGTGACGTTACAGAATACAGCGCTATCTCTGGCCGCCTAGGTGACGTTACAGAATACAGCGCTATCTCTGGCCGCCTAGGTGACGTTACAGAATACAGCGCTATCTCTGGCCGCCTAGGTGACGTTACAGAATACAGCGCTATCTCTGGCCGCCTAGGTGACGTTACAGAATACAGCGCTATCTCTGGCCGCCTAGGTGACGTTACAGAATACAGCGCTATCTCTGGCCGCCTAGGTGACGTTACAGAATACAGCGCTATCTCTGGCCGCCTAGGTGGCCGCCTAGGTGACGTTACAGAATACAGCGCTATCTCTGGCCGCCTAGGTGACGTTACAGAATACAGCGCTATCTCTGGGCGCCTAGGTGACGTTACAGAATACAGCGCTATCTCTGGGCGCCTAGGTGGCCGCCTAGGTGACGTTACAGAATACAGCGCTATCTCTGGCCGCCTAGGTGACGTTACAGAATACAGCGCTATCTCTGGGCGCCTAGGTGACGTTACAGAATACAGCGCTATCTCTGGGCGCCTAGGTGACATTACAGAATACAGCGCTATCTCTGGGCGCCTAGGTGACATTACAGAATACAGCGCTATCTCTGGCCGCCTAGGTGACGTTACAGAATACAGCGCTATCTCTGGCCGCCTAGGTGACGTTACAGAATACAGCGCTATCTCTGGCCGCCTAGGTGACGTTACAGAATACAGCGCTATCTCTGGCCGCCTAGGTGACGTTACAGAATACAGCGCTATCTCTGGGCGCCTAGGTGACGTTACAGAATACAGCGCTATCTCTGGCCGCCTAGGTGACGTTACAGAATACAGCGCTATCTCTGGCCGCCTAGGTGACGTTACAGAATACAGCGCTATCTCTGGGCGCCTAGGTGACGTTACAGAATACAGCGCTATCTCTGGCCGCCTAGGTGACGTTACAGAATACAGCGCTATCTCTGGGCGCCTAGGTGACGTTACAGAATACAGCGCTATCTCTGGGCGCCTAGGTGACGTTACAGAATACAGCGCTATCTCTGGCCGCCTAGGTGACGTTACAGAATACAGCGCTATCTCTGGGCGCCTAGGTGACGTTACAGAATACAGCGCTATCTCTGGGCGCCTAGGTGACGTTACAGAATACAGCGCTATCTCTGGGCGCCTAGGTGACGTTACAGAATACAGCGCTATCTCTGGGCGCCTAGGTGACGTTACAGAATACAGCGCTATCTCTGGCCGCATAGGTGACGTTACAGAATACAGCGCTATCTCTGGCCGCCTAGGTGACGTTACAGAATACAGCGCTATCTCTGGGCGCCTAGGTGAAGCGAACGACAATTTTCTTATTTTGGGGTGGGCGCCACTGGTAAAAGTTTAAGAATTACTGATCGATGTAATTTTTTTTTCTGAACACCATAATGGCATTGACTGTAGAAACTTGAATTAAGTGATGAACTGAGCAATCTCTAAGTGATTGCCGGCGTATGTGACCATGCTACCCTTTTGTCTTTTAAATATTGTCTTAATGCTTTTAAGTTTCGCTAGCGTAATTGAAAAATGTATTTTGTATTATACTTGCATAATACTATATAGCCCTTTCATACATAAAGTACAAAATTCAAAAATATTTACCTGTTTAAAAATATTATTTAAGCTTAATAGTGTTAAGCCGAAAAAAAAATCTTTTTGCTAGTGTTATTCCGAATTATTACCGCCTTCGTATTTGGACTTCTAAATATTTTTACTACATTTTTTTGCGTGGTTTTATTATATTTTTTTTTTATAATCATTTTTTCGATAAGCTAAAAAAAACAAAACAGTGTGTTTAAAAATGTTTTCATTGCTTCACTGACATAGATCTATTTATCGTACTTACAATATCTTGATGTTTTCTAGCAAACATTTCTGCTACTTCTTATATAAATAATCGTTTAGTATTCGGCTGGTTCTTCAGCTTGTGCGTTAATTAGATTTTAAAATGCAAAATGAATTGGAAATAATGAAGTCAAAATTGGAATACACGCTCGTAATGATCAGTGATAAGCTCTCTTCTTCAAGATTCTATTTTTATTAACAAGTAAATTGAAGGAATTGATGATTGCGGTGTTATAAGGTTTTTTTGAGTATTGCTATATTCATCTTCATCTATCCCTTAGTCTGTTAGTCTGGGGCACCACGCAAGATTTGTCGACCGTGTTACTCCATTCCTCTCTGTCTTTTGCCTTGGATAGAACCTCTTTAAACGGCAGAGCCGTCCAGTCTTTTATGGTGTCTTCTAATCGTTTCCTATATCTTCTGCCTCTTCTTCTTTTTCCAGGCACTGTTCCCTGAATGAAGGTCTTTGCGAGCCCCGAAGACCTTGTAATATGGCAATAGAGTTTTAACTTGCGTTTTATTTTTTACAATAGTTAGTGTCAAGTGGGTTTTGTCGCTTAGGTATGATATTATGGTCCCGTACCCTAACCTGAACAGAGTAACGCAAGAACCTAAAGGCAACAGCAATGTACAGTATTTAACAACAATATTGTACGTTAACAATTTAATGAATATATGATATGATGAAGCGTACATTATGAATAATTATCAATAAAATTTATAAAGCAATTCAAAGTACATTCAGAGGAACTATAGCACACATTAAGCTCGGTGCCATAGTCGATCAGGCCTCTCAACACCAACTCAACGCCACGGGCACTAGTCAACTACCAAGTCCACAGCTCAGACTTGACTCCAGCAGAGTCCCAAGCCTGCGTCCCTAGATAAGAAAAATACATACTCCTTTGAGACCGCCATTCTCACGATTATAATTGCAACGATTTTAGATCTACGACATTTAGAAGTTAGTAAAATAAACTAACTTACCCAATACTGGGGAAGAAAACCCATACAAGAAACTCACAGGAGATCTAGCCTCATCACACAACAGCAGCCAACACAAGTAAGCAAAAAAAAGACATCAACAAAAGCGCGTTCCTAGAAACCAAAACTCACAATCTCTTATGATACACAAAGGAAAACACCAAAGAAGATGCGCATGACAGTTAGCAGGTCATCGTGGGGTCGCTATGTTAGAGCAATCAACGATTAAAAGGTTTAATAATTGCTGCATTAAAGGAATTAATTATTTCCTAACGGGGTTGGGAATCACTGCGTTCAAGGGAGTTTTAGCCATCTCGGTCTTTTGTACTTGTTTCGGTCGATTTAAATCACAATAGATTTCTTGGTCTTCCTTTCACTTCTATCAAGTGGAAATTTTTTTTTTGAAATAGAGGCAAAGCCATATATTGTCGTAATAAACATGATCCTATCAATATTCATAACCATTTCTCAAAACTAGCAAAAACAAAAATCTGAGCTTCGAGGTTTAGTCTCAGTTCGGATGTTCACATTTTTGTTTATCGAAATAACCGACACAGAAAATCTGACGCCTGGTCAGTTCGCACGTGTCAAGACGTGTCGGAAAAAAAAAAACCTGTGTAGGTAGCTCCAGGCCCACTTGTCCAGGTTAATTATAGCTCCCATAAAGTATGTGTCTTTAATATAAAATGTCAATATTGACAACACGAGCTCCGTTTTAGTGTTACACTTGCCAGATTTCTCTGCTAAGACGAGCCAAGACCAGTTGCAATAACACATTGCCGCCGGCTCCGAAACTTAAGAAAAAAAATGTTCTCCCAGTTCGTTCCTTAGTTGCACACGTCACTAGATCCTTTCACTCTGGTCTCCAGCCGTTACCTTTAAATACCAAGCCATGCTGACCAGCACTATATGCTTTAGTCAGTTAATGACCAGTGAGGAGAGAAAATAAGAATTAGAGAGAGAGAGAGAGAGAGAGGAGAGAGAGAGAGAGGAGAGAGAGAGAGGAGAGAGAGAGAGAGGAGAAAGAGAGAGAGAGAGAGGAGAAAGAGAGAGAGAGAGAGAGAGGAAGCCGAAGCCAAAACATCTTCCTTAACCAATATATTTATGGTATTGATTCCTACTGATTATTTCACACGTAGACTTTATGTTCTGTTTGATTGGAATAAAAACTTATTAAATTATAATTCCTTTTCTTATTTGCAAAATTTCGCAAAACACAGAACCGGCCTTAGGCCACTGCAACCTATGCGGCTGCAGTGCGCCCTGCACTTTCATAGGCCCCCTGTTAATTCTAGGTCTAAATTATTAAATTAAACCTTTATAACTTATATATATATATATATAAACAGCGTTTCCGCTGCCTCCTGATTTTCCAGGGCCTCCTGAAAATCTCATGAAATCGCAAAATATAATCATAATCCCATTATTAAAATCTGAAAACTAATTAAAATATCCTGAAAAATAGACAAAATTGTCCTTTTGGAGGGCCAATCCTATGTGCGATTTTAAAAAAAAAAGGATTGTCGGGTTACATTTAATAAAATTTATTGCAAAGACGAATTTATTTTCTAATACAAATTCTTAATTTTGACATTATTCTTATCCCTAACCAGACTGGGCCCCGCGCTATCCGTTTCGCATAGGGACCCGCAATTGTTAGGTCACATCTGCTATCACATTAATAATAATAATCATGTTTTTTATAAATGACAATGTCTTCGAGTCCGAAGATTATGGATCAGTGCAGTGTTTCACAAGACTACGCAAAGCCAGTTTCAATCTGCATATTTTTCCGAAACTTATGCCGATAAAGCAGTTGTCCGTTTTGAGGGGCATTGAGATTCATTGAAAGAAAACAAAATTGAGCATCTTATACGTAACTGTGTCCTGAGGAGTTTGGGCCTACATATGATATGGTCGGTATGTTCTCCTTTCATATCATTATCTTACATTCAATGACGCGTGACAAAGATGTTTTAAATATTGAGAATATTTTATTTTATTTTACACAAATGTTTTGTAATACTTATTTTTGAAATTAATATATTTTCTTCGTAATATCTTGCAATGCCGTTAAGGGTAAATAAATTGATAACTGATATAATAATTATGTTAATAATTAGTATTTTAATTTTAATAAGAACTGTCCTCGAGTCGTGCAGTATTCCATCTTTCCACGCAGTCCTAGCAGTGACCTACATATTTAGCCACAACCAGCGCAGACATAAACGTTGTCTGCCGGTGATCGGCTTAGGTTCTCTTTTCGGCGTCTTCGCGTGCTTTAGTCTTCGATGTGTATCCCGCGGCCTTTGTAATTATTACACTCTAATTATGCAATAAAGTGTAGGTTGTCTATCTTATTGATTATGGCACATTTGGTGTGTGTGTGTGTTTGTGTGTGTATATTATTCATTGTCCGGATTTCGTTTTATATCAATATATATCATGTTTGTGTTTAATCAATGACATGTTTTAGATTGTAACTGATAACGAATGTATTTGATACATGGTTTAACTAAAAACCTATCTAACGTGATTTTTAAACAACGAGCCTTAAGCCTTGAAATTACCCATGATGCCTTTTTTTTAAAGATAGTTCGTAAAGTGGAAAAAAAAATTAAATTTAAGTTCTAAATTGAAAAAGAATACTTTCGTCTCCACGCAGTTGCTGGCAGGTTAGAATACCGACTTGTCCATTACGGCCTATTGGTCTGGCCATGTTTGTATAAGCAGTAGCTTAAGTCAACACTCCAGACATAGGGCCAGGCGTAATACGATATACCTCCAGCTACTTTGTACCTATACCAGGTAAACATTCGCCCTACTTCTCTATACAGACATCAAGTCCTCGCTAATAGGGATCACGGTGGTTCTCAAACTTGAACATCATATCAAAAAGGAGGTCTCTACAGACTAAAAGCCTGGAGTTATTAGTTATTGGAGAAATACCTTCAAAGCATGAAGTTTAGGCCGCTTCTAAGCATACTAGTATATTAGTAAAATACAAAAATTAAGACAAGAAAAAAAAACGAGAAATACACCTTTTTTTTGTGATTGTTTTATAGTCAGGCCTCTAACCCTCACGACTAGGCCGAAACCTGGATACACGCAGGACTAAATAATGTTCCCTTTTTTTAAACTTATTTTGTAACTTATAAGATAAGAAGATTATTTATCGGTCCTTATTTTTCTTGTAAGTTGATCAGTTATAGGACTTACGAAACATATACAACCTAAAACCTTCCGTGATCCTAAGCAAATGTTAGGGCCTCTGGTAAAATCCACGTCCACTGAATGGGCCTTCAAATTAAATTTTAATCAAAGCAGTCTTTAAACAACTGTACTTCTTACCTGTCAGACAGATGCCCATACTTGTATGGGGCACACGGAGGCAGGGAGAAAAAGTTGGGCAGCTGCTCCAGCTCCATGGGGCTGAGGCCTAGGGAGGCCATATTTCCTTCGCCCCCGTGGTCCCGCGGGGTCAGGTCAAAGAAGATGTTGGGCGGTGGACTCTGGTCATCTAAGTCTGTCCTCCAAGGGTCCACGTTAGAACTGGACGTTGTGTATGGGGAGTCCATGGTGGCGCTGGGACACAAGAGCAGAACAAGCGTTATGTTATGATGACTTAGAAGTAAAAATGACGTCAATAAAAATAGCCCCCACACACAAAGGTTAGGGTTAGGGTTAGTTAGTTAGTTAGTTAGTCAAAGTAGGCAGCCTCCTAAGGCCTCCGATTGGCGGAGGCCTCGCGCAAGACTCAAAGTAAACGATTTTTTGAGTGAAAAACTTGCGAAACATGGATCGAATTTTAAGCAAAGCAGAACTCTATGAATACTAGCCTAGCTCTAAGTCTGTACTACGATTCAAGTTCTATTCACTGAAGCTTAAGATCTATTTGTTAGACTACACATTTCTTCCTTTTGGTGAAATGTCAAAACATTATTAGTCCTACTAGTCTGGTGATCATGAATCGTCCATGAATCACATTCATGCTATGTAAATTTAATTGAATTGTTGATTTAGATATAGACACAGGAAGGTTGTTAACCCAGTGCCTATTTTTCTGTATTGTTTTTTTTTTTTTTCAATTTCACTTGGGGCCACCATATTTACTCTGGCTAGGGCCTCAATGACCTCAAGCAGGCCCTGACACAACTTATAAATATTTAGCTTGCTGAATGAGTTTCAAAAAAAGAAATATGTCGCGAGAAGCTGCAAACTGAATAACGTCTCTCCTCTCTTTTTAATTTGTGAATATCTTTGTGCAGTCATTTATTCGGCTGCCTACCTTGGAACATTAAACGTAATGAACCCTAACCTCCGTCATCTTGCGGCTAAAGCCTGTCAGGGGCAGGTATGGTGAAAGGGAACGTGTTATTTCTTTGTTACTATTAAAGTATGAAAGAGTAATATCCCTTTGTTTTATTTTCCTCAGACATGAATGTGAACAGTATACACGTGATGGGTTTAAATGTGAGTTTCCGTTGGATGATAGAGTGAAATTGGTAGTCAGTTGTTTCTGTTTTCCTGGACTGGTGTTTTTGTGTATTAAATATCTATTGAACTTGATGTCATTATTTGTGCTCCTTTGGATATCATTAAAGTATTAAAGTATCCTTGTTTTTTCTTGGAAAGTATTATTGCTATTCATGGAGCTCTTTATTAATAATAAATAATAATAAGTAATCAAGTGACGAGCCTAATGAGCCAAGACAAGACAAAGCAAAGCAAGAAAGGAACCCTGACAAACCCAAACAGTGAAAAGGATTCGGGAGTCAATCCTGAGAAAAGAACAGGAGCTGGTGGAGCTTAGGCAGCTTTTAGAACAATGTACTACACTCTGGCAGACCCTGCTGGTCCTAAACTGTGTGGAGAAGGGGGGGGGACTGCTCTGTGTATGTGACAACGTTCTGACTAAGCTTCGGGCCATAGCTCATGTCCAGGCTTTCATCTCGTTCAATGCCCCAACCTCTAAGACAGTGTTTCCCACACTTTGTTCCGCGGAACTCTAGTGTTCTTCGAGGCCTGAATAGGTGTTCCGTGAACTACTGGAATAATTAACACCACGTGAAAATAAGCAAAGTGTTCTGTTAAATATTCAGAATGTGCGAAGTGTTCCGTTAAGGAAAAAGGTAGGAAAACACTGCTCTATGAGATGAACCACTATTGAGCTACGACTGAAGGGGGTCAATGAATTTTAATTTTTAATGTTACAGAATTTGGCAGAATTTTGGTCATTGGTTAATATGCATGGCTAAATGCATGAGGCATAGGACGTAAACATCTTCCTTTTTGAAGTAAGGTATGTATTATATAAGATAAGTTGTAGGTCTAGCTTTAGTCTTAGTTCTAGATCTAAATTTAGTTCTAGGTTCAAGATCTAGTTTTAGATCTATAACTAGTTAGATCTAGTTTGTATGATAAATGGAATGGAGATATTAATTTTTATTAGCAAGGGGAAAGTCTGTCAAGTCATTTCTAGCTAGCACACTACCTAAAGTAGGTCAAGAATATTTTTTTTCTTGTTGCAAATTTTTATAATTTAGTAAGAAGAATAAATCTTTAGAAGTTTCTCTTTAATACAATGTTACATGTTATTAATTTTGAATGTATGGATAAGGATAATAATTATTATTTTAAAAAATATAAGTGTACGCTAAATGAATATAAGGAGATGCTCTGGCTGAGGGGTAAAGCACTTGGAACCGGAAGTCCCGTGTTCGAATCATGGTGAAGACACTAGGTGGACCACTTTGGGGGCCGATATTGAGTTTGTGTTTCCACACAAACTGTCTTTGTAACCTTGTATATACTCTAGACTCGAAGTAGATTTATACTTTCGCCTAACCAGGATGTTTTTGGTTTGGAGAGGAAATTGGGTCAGGGTAGAAAATTTTCCATTTTTCTTTAAATGTATCATTCATTGGTTATTATGAGTAAAATAGTTGCTCTTTAGAGACTGTCTGCAGCTTCTTAAAGAAGGATTTTTTATCACTCGTTCTGATACAAGTAGGTACTAACTTATCAGAAAACAGACTTGTTTCTGAAAAGTTGAATTGAAATTATGAACACTCTTTGCTCTGTATATAAAACGCATCGTCATGTAAATTATATTTCAATTTTGTTTGTTATTTTTTAGCTATGTATATTCACTTTTATTTTATCTTATTTTTACTTTAAAGGCTCTCTTTTTTTTTTTATTCAGATTTTTTGGGTGAACCGATTTCATTTTTGTTTTCAGTAATTACCTTGAACAATCACTCAGTTTATTGGCTTAATTGTTGGAAGCTGCCGTTAAGAACATCATGTATGCCATGTGTATATTTAAGGTCATTGACCCTTTCAAGCACTTAAATACTACAATAGGACTACATCAGTACTACAACTATTATATGGTTCAAATGTGTGTTGTACATTATTTACAAGTTTTTTAATGTTCTTCTTTCGTAAAAGGGAAGAAAAAAAAGTTTTCTTAAAACGGTTCTAACGTTTTACAGAAAGCGTAAACTGCTACATTAAGGCCAGCAGGTAAGTTAGTGTTTGGTGTAGGGCAGTGTAATCGATCCGTGGCAGAAGTCAACAGAATTCTCCTCAAATTGAAGGGTACACTCTCCCCTGCTCACATCTACATAACAATAACAACTACATAACAACTGCATATCAACTACATAACAATGTATATCAACTCCATATCTACATACACTAACAAGGCACCCTTCATTAATTCTACTATTGTCACTTCTGCAATGCACATCTACAAATTTCTCTCGATAAAAATTCTAGAAGTGTGCCATTGGAGATTTTCATCTATGGCTGATAACTAAACGGCTAGCTATTTAGGTATTTTCTGGTGATGCGGCAGGTCTGCAGCAGTACCGCCCTCGGATAAGCAACGAGAATCTTCATAGGAATGTTAAGGGCCTTCAACGTATATAGTATTAATATTATTTTGCATTTTTTTCACACCGTAAAATCAAACATTTTTAAAACTATTTGCTTGTAGAGCAAAGTAATTTTTATCATTTGCTTGGAAAATTTGAGCACTCCACACAGCGACCTTGACATAGACAAAGTGAGAGGATATAAGCTTCGTAAAAAAAAAAAAGACTTTTCGACACTACATAGATAGTGTCCACAATGAGATTGGAAAGAAAATAAAAGTGAAGATAGTTAGATATTAACAATCAAAATGGATATATAGTTTGCATGACGATGACATTTATTACATGGATGCTATGCATGTTTGTAAATATTTTACGAAACAGGTCTGTCTTCTGAAAAGTTGTTACCCATTTGTAATAAAACGAAAAATTCCTCCCTTTAGAAGATAATGACTTTTGTAAGAGCGAATATTTTAGTCTTAATAATCAACGATGATAGATTTTTGTTTACAAAAATTTATCATTTTCTACCCCGCCCAAATTTCCACCTCTCTACGGAAAAAAATCTTGGTTAAGCGTACATATATGTGTAGGCCTACAGTACTCTGAGTCAGAGTATTTAAAATTTAATTTCTTTAACTTTGGACAATGGTTAACGAGGGTATCATGTTTCCGACACAACGACCAAACCCTTCATTTTCCCCAACTGTCAGGTACCCATTTCAGTTGGGTGGAGTTTCGGATGTCCTGAAATTTCCGAGGCTCAAAATTTAAGCATTTACCTAGATTCGAACCCCACGGTTCTGAAGCTAAACGTTTTACCTCTCAACCACTACTCCTCAAAGAAAGAGAAAAATACAGTGTTTCAAATTTATTTTTAAAACTCTTAAAGATGTCTTTTAAGCCGACTCAAATTTTGTGTCAGAAATGGGCGCTATTTCATAACGCGTAGGACGTAATCATCTTCTTTTTTAAGTAACGTCTGTAAGAAGATAAGAAATTTTGATATTTTCTATTTTTAAAAACAAGAAGATCTATGCATTAAAAAAAATGTTTTTGTTGAGATATAAAGATGGACAGGAGTGTGTATATTGTGGAGTCATTTCTTTTTACAGGAACCGATTAAATAAACAAATCATAATTTTGAAGTTGGTGTTCATAACAAGTGAAATATATTTTTAAAATTCCTTTTACGGAAAAAAATCTTGGTTAAGCGTATGTATAAAGAAGCCTTACTTAGTATAACAGTTAATTAAAAAAATTAAATGGTTCGCTTTCAAACAAAAAAAAACAACAAAGTAGCCGTTGCATCAAACCTTTTTGTAAGATCTAAAATATCATGATATCAGATTTTCATTATCTTTATGAGTATTTGCAATCGAAACGGGACGGACAGATAAACGGACACACAGACCACGCAAAAGCTAGTAGTGGCTTTTTTCTCCTTTTCCGGGGCCGCTAATAAAATCAATTTCATGTTACTTATAATTCATTTAGTCTTATAAGTAAAAAAAAAAAAAAAAAAAAAAAGGCTGGGATTATATTTGAAATAATTTTTCATGTGTAAGATTAACTTACAAGCAGCTTTTTTTTTTTTTTGTTCAAGTCTTGAGAAATGTATTTTATAAAGTCTCTAGAGAAAATGACTCCAACCTTCGTTACGTCTGTGTTTTGTTTGTGTTCAGTACGAATCAGATCAATGTTAAATACATAGGATCACAGTCCAGCAGGGCCTCACCAAGACATGTCTTGCTTATTGGTAAGAAAATAATAGTAACAAAACCAATTAGTTTCATTGAATGGATATGTTATTTATTTTTTAAAGAAAAGAGAATATGTTATTCAAACTATCAAGGATATTGTACATTAGTAGTGTTTACAATTTTTAATTTTGTATCCGATAAGTTTACTTTTGCTGATTTAAAAATAAAAATTTTTCCTTTAAATCTATTCTTACTGAAAAAAGCTGATAGTGGTCAATAATTTGAATAATTTATTGTCTAATGTTGTCTTCTAATGTTTTACCTTCACAGGGGATATAACCGCTGAAACCGTGTGACCTGACCGTGATTGACTTCTTCTTTGGCTTCATTCGGAACAATTTATTTGATTTAAAAAACGTAATCCAAATTTAGTTTTTAGATGATTAAATATTTCTAAAACGATGACAGTCAATTTAGCGAGTGATTTTTATTCCCAAAGATGAACAAGAACAGGCAAATTTCTAGTACACTCGTTTGAGACTTGTTCGAAATACATGAACATTTTTCCTTCTATCTTTTTCCTTGTCGCCATGAAGCGAGAACAAAGTTATAGAGTAAGAAAAACAAATAGATAAGGAGACAATGGAAAGTGGGAAGAACCTCTAGCTGTGAATGCATCGGCAGATCGTACAATAAAAATTTTTCTAGAAGTGAGATTTAAAATAACTTCGCGCCAGCTATCGTGTTATTCAAATCTTGACTTATGGGTCGGTTCATGTTCTGTAGTTTAAAACAATTATGATATTTTAGAATGCAATCAATCAAAGCAAAACTATCACTCTACCACTTTTCAACTGTTTGTATCATTCTTATAGCCTGGCACATTTTTAAGACCCAGAGAAAAATAATATTAAAGACATACCTTGAAAAGAGAATTTAAATCAGGCCCTAGCATACAATGGCCTTGCCTGCGTTAGATGTGAATGAATAATATGTAGTGATGGATTTACCTATAGGCAACATAAGCTTTAGTTTATTGTCCCCACTTGATTTTGAGTCCCCCCAAAAAACTGTCCCAGTGATACTTTCAATTGCCTTATGTTAAAAGGGGCCCCATATCTCAAAAAAGGATTGGGCCTTATGAAGTCTAACTCCAGTCCTGATAATATGTATGTCAAAAATCGGTCTGCTATGCATTGAACTTTTCTTTAATCATGAGACTTCTTATTTTAATAATTATTGCAAATAAAACTGCTTTGTGGCGTGGTAGAACAATACTTTTGCCTATCGTTTGCTGATGTGTTATAAGTTGCTATCGTCTGCTGATGTGTTATAAGTTGCTATCGTTTGCTGATGTGTTATAAGTTGCGATGTTTTCAAAATGTCTTCTGGACAGAAAATTTATTTGAAGGCTACAAAAATTATTTCAGCTTTTCTTCATTTCGCCGTAACGTCTGGTAGATGTATAGAACAAAAGAGAGACAACTCTACCCTTCCAGGTCATTCTCAATTCGATAACTGCAAACTTGGTCGACTTTTTTTAGTGGCTGACTTCGCAACTTTACCAAAGATAGTCTAAATGCAAAAGAGTTCAGTTCAAAAACTTCGATAAGACCATTTGTGTAAAAGTTTACAACAAATGTAGGCTTATTTTTCTTTAGTTTTCGGAAATATTATTTATTATCACTAGCGTTAATTCAGTTACCGACCTTAAAAGGTATCTCCCGAAATCTTTACGCGAGGAAAAATCGACAGTTTGAAAAGAACTATCAAGAACTTAAGTATTTATTTATAAACTCAGTCCAACATGAAACACAGATTATATACAGAAAGTAAAGACACGTAGAGATACAAATAATTAGATGTGTCTCTTAGAAAATATATGTAATAAGTGTTAATATTTCTTACTAATAGCTTGGAAGCCTACACTGTTAAATGGTATTATTTTACATTTGTAAAAGTAAAGTTCCCCTTTCAGATCTATAGGGCAGATGATGTAAAGGTCGTCTGTTTCTGTGGCCCACAGGTAAATAGGGTGCCATGTGGCAGCACATCGACCAACAGCCTTTAATTTCCCCTACTAATGTCAGGTTCCCATTAGAGCTGAATGGACTCAGAAGAGCCCAAAGATTTCGAAATCAAACATTTTCACCAGGATTCGAACCCGGGACCCCGGGTCGGAAGCCAAGCGATTACCGCTAAGCCACCGTACCTCTTTACATTGTAATGCTTTAAAATATAATAATAAGATTAGTCGGAGGAGTGTAATATATCATGTGGTTACGCAGTCCTATCAGGGATCTACATATTTTACCATAATCAATGCAGACAAAACCGTTGGTTGGTTTAGGTTCTTTTCCCCCAGTCTACCTCTGTCCGCGTTCGTAGATTTCATTTTGATCTCAAATGTGTATCCCGCTGTCTTTTTAAGAAATCTCCAGCTGTCTAGTTCGGAAATTATTTATTTAAAATGTCATTTATTTTAAAGTGTATTTATTGCGCATGTATGTGTGGGGGGTGGGTGGAGGGGATATAACTTCTAAACAAACGGAAATCCTTTTTAAACAAAAGGAATCTTATATGAGCTTCTATTATAATAAAGGTGTTTGCAGATTGAAAAACAATTAATTCACTTAAGTACTATAAGGCACCACAGGATCATTGCCGAAACATTTTAAGAATTAGTCCCATGCAAGAATTCGAACTCACCAATTCAATAAGTAGCCGTATCCAGTCCCAAGACGAATTGTGGATATTCGCGTAGATACCAGTTAAGGTCATGGCGTCTCGCGACTGCATAAAAAATAAAATGGTGCTGTTTAAATATCGTTCAAAGTCGTCACAGGACTCGTGCCGAGCTCGCGGGGTCAACTTGTAACCTAACTCGTGGATTCCTTTCAAACGTGTCACTATCCATTGTGGACACACGTAGAGAACACTGTCGTTTGGTGTTTTGACTTGTTCCTCTTGCTTTCCCGCTCTTTCCTGGAACGTCTGTAAGGATTCTGCATCAGTCTGACACACGCGCTTTCTTGTCAATTTTTTGCCTTCTCGATCTGATCGCAATTTTATTTTTTTTTTACAAATTTTCCCCGCTGTTTTATGTTTGAGTGACGACTTCCTTAGCAACTGTCCCCCGTCTCTGCCAGTCTTTTCTGGTATCCTTAGAAACTTAAACCGGAAGCTGGAGCGGCAGAACGCGGCGACGAAAGAGGTAGCAGACGAATCGTGTTGTAGTCAACTTCAAATCATTCAAACCTTTTCGTTGCCTCGTTCTCAAAATCAGAAAGCGATAATCATTTTACAAGTATTTAAGAGAGAGGGTGGGGGACGTAGAGTGAAGGGGAGAGGAGGGGGGAGTTAGGGCGGGAGAAAGACGTGAAGAACAAGACGAGGAGCTGGGGGGGGGGGGGGGAATCAAGGAGGAATCCAAATTTTCAGAAACAAAAAAAAATGGCGACATGGAGTAAAGAGTGTAAAAATAGAAATCAATCGTAAGAAAATGATTGGAGAAAGAAGGGAAGGGGGGGGGGGGGAAGCCATGGAAAGCGCCACTGAGGGCGCTGTACGTCTATTTGAGTTCCGTAGACTTGGAAGCCCAACGAGTGAGCGAAGCTTGGGCCCTGGTGTCGGCACGTGCCGTGCTAGGGACGCCCTTCAAGTTTCACGAGCTCGGCTTCACTCGGCGAGGAAGGGGACGTAGAGAAAAGGAAAAGAAAGAAAAGAAAATGGTGAGGGGTGGGGGCTTTAAGAGGAGGAGGAAGCTTGGCAAGGTCAGAGGGCGTGGCTAACTCAGCAATGAAGTGCTTGGGACTAGCCAATAGGGAAGCAGTTTCTCTTTCGACAGTTTTCTGGTATCAATCAATAAAATTCCTACTTTCAGAGAGATGGAGGGGAAGAAACTCCATCGTTTAATTATGTACCAGGGGGAGAGAACCATTCCTTAACACTGTAGTCTATTTAGCCCCACCTTCGCTTTTTGAATTATCGACATAAATTACTTTGAACCAAATCAGGACAACGCTGTTTCAATTGTTGACACACAATATAAGTCAAATGTTCAGTTAGAGAAATAACTCGCTCGTCTCTCTTTGATTTGATTCATGACTGTAAATAGAAAATGTAACCTTTTTTTTGTTCGGAAACGAAATATAATAAATATAATTGGATCTCGTCCAGTAATTAAAAATGAATTATTGAATGCACTCAACCTTCATATTTGAAGTCATCACAAATTTGTTTTAAAGGAACATTAAAATATAATTCTGCGTTAGCCTTTTATTTCTTTGATAAGATGCACTTCTTTGCTGGGGAAAATATTAATAGAACAACTATAATTCCTCATTAGACTTTGACACTACAATGAATTTTGTTTTCGTTTGGCAACTCCCGATCCTGGCAATGCAAGAGTATGAGTCTAAGTTTATACATTTTTAATAAGGATAATTTATTATCTTGATATAATTCACTACATTATCTTATAATAAACATTGGTTTAATGGAAGGCTATAAATTTTATAAGTAACAAAAAACAAGGAAAATGTTTTGAATCAAAGGCCGTGGAAGACCTTCACAGTCTTCCTATAGTTTGAAGACATTCAGTTTTCTAAATAACTGTAACATTTCTTCAATGTTACATAATAATGAATGAATATTAGTTCGTTTTTCACATAACAAGAAGAGGAAGAAGAAGAAACCGCTACCATTATTGACATCGCCGTACCACTGTCTCATAGTTTAAGAAAAACTTAAAATATAAAAACAAACATAAGATGGGAACCTAGGCTTGGGAATTTGGCGTTTATGGAAGCTATCCAAAATAACAATATACCCCATTGTTATATCAATGGAGGGGGATAATAACAACTGAACTCACAGATATCTTCAATGTCCTTAACATTCCTAGGAACATTCTTGTTGCCGGTCATAGGGCGGTACTGTTGCAGCCTGCCACATCACCAGAAAATTTCTCAGTGAGAACTTAAAGGGACTACGATGATTTGTTTTTCTCTTCACCGAAAGTCGAACCTGGCAGCGCCAGAGAATGAATACTCGTTCGCAGGGCCGCCGCGAGGGTTGTGGCCGCCTGCGTGCGAAATTAAAAAATGCCGCCCACCCCCTCTTTTTTTTTTTTTTTTTAGAAAAAAAAAATTCATTAAGACTGAGCTGGACACTGTACCTAAAGCGCTCTTTGATTTAAAATCCATTTTTGTACCATTCCTTTTTCTTTTCATATTCGCATCGTTGTCGTATCCCCATTCTCTCTAAGATGTTTTATTTTCAATTTTAACTTTGCATGTTTGTAAAGAATGAAATGAAAAAGAAAAAAAACTTAGTCTTAATTATAACATACTTTTTAGGTTTTATTTTTCATTTATATTTTTAACACTATGTATTGAATCCAAATTTAGGGAATGAAATTTCACTAAAATGAGTCAGTTTCACAGCTCAAGTTGGCAAGGGTTTTGATTCCAGGCGGGACACGGCGCTAAGCGTCTTCTGGCCTTTTTCTCTTAGTAAGAAGAGATAATTTTAAAAAGGTTAATATTGATGTGTTTTCTTTTAGAGCGCACTATTCATCCTAAAAAAAAACGTAGAGGGCCATGTTAAATCTAATAATAAAGAGGCAGCCCTGGCCAATATTACGTCTACATATTGCGCTCGTACGTCTGTAATGGTCGTGATCTTTTTAAAAATATTCTTCGTGTTAAGTAAGACGTCTCTGTCGTGGATGTTTTTTGTCACAAAGAAGTCACTAATATAAAGTGCAAATTGGCGGAAGAAATTCGACTATTCTGAGACCACACAAAACAGCTAGGTCAAGTGAACCAATGAAGGCGTTTTATATTTTTACTAAATAAGCTTTAAATAACTTGAACAAACTTCTTATGTGAACAAAAAATCAAAATAACTGTTATTACAATTTTCACAGATTTAATTTTAGAGATCTAATATTAATGAAATTTACTGATATTTAAACGAAATCCAGCTCACCACAAAATAACGTCTATATTCTTTCATGTCTCAAGATTGTCTGACATTTTACAATTGCACTTCCGGTATGCAAATTTCATCATCTTAAATGCCTAATCACCAATCAATCGCTTAACCTCTTCTTACCTCCGCCTAGGAAACACACACTCTCTATAACACCTCTTTTTGTCAGGAAGTTGCCCCCTCCCAATTCGATGTACAACGTGACAATGTTTTAAAATTGGCTTTCTAATTTCTTGATCTACTTACAGGGCGGGCTATTCAACTCGAAACAAATATTACAAACAACCTGCGAAAATTCAAGATCAGTAAATAGTCGGCGCTTATGAAAAAATCCGTGGGGATATCTCGCGCGCCGCTTTTTTTTTCTTCTTAAGTTTCCAAAATAATTTCTTATTGTGCAAATATCGTCTGTCTCCACCCCCCCCCCCCCCCCCCGAGTTTTCAAAGGGTAATGGAATCAATAGAATTAAAATAAAATATTTAAGTTTTTTTTTTTTATTAAACCAAAAATGATTCTTGGAATAATGTTTTGGCCGCCCCTTACATTCGGCCGCCTGCGTGCAATGCACACATTGCACAATAGGTAGCGGCGGCCCTGCTCGTTCGTTTCCAACATAATAATAATAAAAAAATAATATGGTAACCTAAGCTTAATGATTAAGTGGCTTGGAAGTTGTCTAAAATAATAATCGTGACAAGAGGGACAATAAGGGTAGCTACTTTTGTATTCAATAAGAGTTAGTCCCCTTTAATTTTTTAATTAAGTCCCTGTTAACTGTTTACCATTGCCTCTCTTGAGTCTTTGAGCTGACCAGTGTAGTTTGATCTAAATCTCTATAATGTTTAACTTAACTAATACTTGTGTAGTTGTATTATTACTGTGTTACTCAAGACTTACTCAAGAGGAGTGTGCCACTGTCATGGGGAGAGTGTTTCGATAATGAGCTAAGTAGACTTTATTTATTTGTTAGTAATAAGTTGGTTTATGTAAATATTATGTCTACTTAGTCTATTATCCTTTCCTGTATGTTGTTTTTTGTAAAAGACATCTTTTGTTTTGATACGAGACAGTAGTGTGTCTCATGGATGACGTCATTTCATTGTTAGTGTATGTATGATATTATTGTAAACCATCGTTTTGGTTTTTGACATAAGACACTACTGTACCTATGTGGTGGTGGTTCTTAAATCATTTTGACCTGAACCTGTTTTCCTACTGTGATTTGTTTCATTATTTCATTTTCTTTTGGGAACATTTATTTCAATATACACATTCCATGATCTTTTCTTTTGTTTCTAAATAAACTCTTTTTTTTTTTGTTGTTGCAACTGAAATCTCAGAATTATTACATGTCTGTCTCAGTAATTTTGTATATCTAGAGTTAATAGCCTAGATAATGTAATTTGGGACCACAAAGTACCACTGGACTAACTTGCCAGTACAGCAGAAGTCACTGGTCTTATGACCTATCCTAATACAAGGTCACAACAATACACCCTGTTGTTACTGAGGGGACAATGACAACCGACCTCGCAGACGTACCGCGCCCGCTAATGATTCCTAAGAGAATCCTTATCGCCCGTCGAAGGACAGTACTGCTGCAGACCTGCCACATAGTCAGGTAATGTCTCAGTGGATACTGTTTGGGGACAACGATGAATTTTGTTTCCCTTTAACGAAGTCCGAATCTGGCAGTGAATAAAAATTAAATTATTATTTATAATAATAATATTGTATAACTAAATGTGATTCTTTAAAAAATCGCTTGGAAGTTGTTTTGAGTGAGGGTTTGAACTTCCAATGCAATGCCCGAGTCTGTCCACTTCTTATTACTTCATTACTGGAGTATTTTTTGGCAACCTTTCCTTGCTGCACAATGAACACTACTTTCTATGGCCGCCTCTTGCACCACGACTTAGGAAGTATTTATCTCCAACATTTCCCTGACTGACCGCATCACGACTTTCGCATATTGCGAAGTCCTACCGCTGAAAAAAATAAATCGTTAAGAAAATAAAACCCAAACATAACAACGTGTGTTGCCCCTGTGTTCAGTGTGCTAGAGTCATTCATCTTAGTTTCTTACAAGACGTTCACAAAACAAATGACTGAATAGGAGAATGGAGTATACCCCCTCTCCCCGGCTCTACCTTGTACATGTTTTCTTTCCTTATTGTCCTATATTTAGAATGTGGCAGACGTCACTGCTTACAGATGAACGCGCCACTATGAGTCTGAAAATAAGCTTTGATATGTGGGATATTCATCAATGGATGCAGATCTATAAATAGCTTTTTTTGGGGGGGGGGGTATAAACAGAATTATTAAAAAGGTTTGTATTTAAAAGGCAGTTTGTTTGTTGTTGTTGGTTCTATCACTGCGTAATCAATCTTCACCGGAACTAACCAATTCTAAGATTTTACAAGGCAGATAACAACGATATATTTGGAGTTTTGCAGATTTAATGAATAACAGAAACAAAACTTGTGTTTTGTTTTAGTAAAATATAATACAACTTTGTAATTATTTCGTTCCTCCTACGGGGCCTCTCTGACCATGCTACATTGGAGTCTAATATTATGTCATGGAAATCACGATTTTTTTTCATTTACATACAATATGAATATAGTCTCTAAATAAACATACATTTGGTCCCATTAGCAAAATACATAAAATAGGCTGAACAGAATTTAAAATTCATAATTAGAACAGACGTGGTAATCTTTAGGTCACTCAGACGGATTTAAAAAAAAAGATTCCCACAGAGCCGCCCGAGTAGCTGAACGAGCCGTACCGAGCAGGAAGGAAGCAGACCTCAATCTTATTTAAAAGGATTTAATGAGATAAGTATCTCAGTAGCGAGCTTAATGTGGAGTCGAATGTGGAGGAGCAGAAGAGGCTAATATGAGGGCAGCGATTTTAGAGAAATGGATATGGGAGACAGGGGGGAGAAGAGGTCGGAGAGAAAGGAAATAACAAGGCGAAGCTTATGGAATACATCTCTGAAACCCAGTTTCGCCATGAGCTTTATATAATTATTTATGTATTTCATATAAATATAGCTCTTGTTATCAAACTCGACGTATTAGAAGGAGTTCAGTAATTCACCTCGCTATGCAGACCTAACTGTGACCTACATTTTGCCACAATCAATACAGACAAAACCGTTGTCTGTAGTTCGCTAATTAATTTACGTTCTCTTTTCGCCGCAGTGTACATATATGTCTACTGCTGCTTTCCTCTTTTATATATATATATATATATATAATGTAATAAATAAAAATAAGGGAGGCAACTCAACGAGGACACGTTCCCAGGACATCACAAACACATAATAACAAGCTCTGACTTGATCGCAGCTTCTACTCAAGATCCTAGACCCATGCGGAACTCCGTTGTTTCTGTCTAATGTCAAATTAGTTAAAAACAAATTGTACCAATGCTCTTTCTTCCCTAGTGCTAGTAGAGCATGGAATGGGTTGCCTGAGCCAGCCAGGAAAACCAGTGACTTGCCAGAATTTAAGTCATTGGTTAACATGCATGACTAGATGCATGACGAGTAAGACGTAATCATCATCTTTTTTTTTTAAAAGTTACGTCTGAAATTTATATAAGAAGAAATGGTGTCAACATCCTTCTCTTATATCTGTTCATACCTTTCGTCTCTCAGCGCGATGGTACGCACCATTTGAGTCCGTGTAGGAGCAGAGTTATAATCAAACATACAACGTTTACAAAGGTTCAACCTTGTCAAAAATATTAGAGGTCCAGGACTTAACAAAAATGTAAATCTTGATCTATGACAAATTGGTATTACAAAGTAACAGGTCTAAACATGAATAGACTAAATACAATAATACATTTTGCGATTTAACTTAATGTCTTATGGTACTAGGGACCCCAAAACGATTTTTTCAGAAATGGCCTTGTAGTTGTTTTTTTTTTTATCCAATCAGATGGAGCTCGTGGTCGTAAAACCGGGATACTAAATTTATTACTTTAGCTCAGATATTAAAAAAATTATGCATATTTTAAATGCTGAATTTTTGCTATTTTTTGCCATCCTCTAATTCCGTAGTTTAAAGAACAGTCAAAAAAAAAATAACACATCCACAAACAAAATGTATTAAAAGTATCCACACAGAGAACAGGCTTACTGTTCTTTAGTATAAATAACGCCTTGATTTTATTTTGCTATGCTAAATGTTGCATTTTATTTTCACATTTTTCAAAGGGAGTCAAAATACACAAAAATTGCGTGTTTTCAAAAGTACTTATAAAATAACTATAACAATTATTGACATGTGCCATATGTCGAAATGCGGGACATTGTTATATTTAAGTGGCCGAAATTATGATAATTAATAATATTTTATTTCAATTTTATACGGTATCCAATAAATATTTGAAAAATTATTTTCTTACAATAACATGCTAATTGAAAAAACAACAACAGATTAATAATAATTAATAGCATAATAATGAACTGCATTAGATATTTATTTGGAATTTTTACTTTGGAAGGAAAAAAAACAGGAGTTTGTAGTTTCGTTACACATCAATCATTTAAGCAAAAACCCCCCAAAAAAAAAAAAAAAATTATTACTGCTCATTCCAATGAGGCAATGAGGCGAGCCGCCAGCTGTCATTCCGGGTCCATAGTTCTGTTTCTCCTCCTCTCTTGATAAAGATATTATATAAAGAAAATACAATAAACATATAAATAGGAATAAAAGGTCTGCATCTGATTTTGACGAGAGTGCAGCCACGTGATTTCGATGGCTGTCCATCCGAGTGCAGCAGCGAGTGTAAGTTTGTCAGTGCAAACAGTTTAATCACATGACTTGATGCTTTGTTCCAGAAACAGAGACGTCACAAGATTTCCTGATATTTTACTTCTTAGATTTAAAACCACTTCATAAATTTACCTCGTTAGTTGTAACTGTCCTGACAGCTGACAGACTAAATATTTTTAAATTAAAAAAAAAATTACCATACATTGTTAAAACATCACCTTGGAAGTCTCTAAATCATCGCCTTGGCATTCCCTAAAGCATGTTCCAGGCATTCCCTAAAATATGGAATTGGAATTAACTTAAACATGGCCTTGGCGTTTCCTAAAATATAACATTCACATAACATTTTATTTTCTACACTTTTTGCATCATGATCCTCCAGAAAGCCTGCACTATGAGTAGTGTTAGAGAGGCGAGCTTCTAAGGCCGCGCGTCCAACGATGGCCTCGCTATTAGGGAACATGTATTTTTGTATTGTATAGCAGCATAGTGCTAAACTGAACATGGTTTCTAGGCCTCACAATGGTCACCAAAGTTTAGATTTTGATTGATCACTCTTCATAGCAGCAGTTAACTGACTTGTAACTTTCGGACGTCCATTCAACAATGAAGAATATGACGTCCTAGCCCAAAAGGGTTTAGGGACGTAACGAAACTGGAGCGGGCCGGTTCTGATCCCGGTCCATCGGGAGGATCATTAGACAGCCAGACGACCATAAAATTTATTTTTTTCAATATGTTCTATACACCGGATGCCCACACAATTTTTTTTTTATTTATGGGTTTTTCTTTCTATTTCAACGCTTCTATACACTGGATACACCAAATAAAAAGCCATTGTATGGAATTTTTACTTTATTTTTCAATGCTTCCATGTGATGTATACACCAACCAAAAAAAAGCTATTTATTTGAAAATCTCCAATAGCACTATAGAATTGATTGTTTGCATTTCGTATCGATTTCCCCTTTAGTTGCCTACATACAACCGACTCCAGTGTACGTTACACTATAGAAACAGTTTAACACAAGGCTATACATGAACTAAAGTCTAAGTCACAAGTTTAGAGCTTTTTTGAAGTTGATGTCCAGGATTGTGTCCGCGTCAACTTAGACTCTGTCAAGGTTGTCAAGCTTGTCAAAATGCTTTCAACGTTCTGTCTACCTTGACCAAAAGTCACGTGTCGAGTCCTACAAGTGACGTCAAAAGTGGCTCGAGGTGTATGACGTTTGTTAGTGGACGATATAAGTTTGTGTATGTGTGTGTGTTCTTTTTTGTGTGTGCTAGTATAGAAAGAAGAGGTTTACACTAAGGCACTAGTCAACTCCAGAAAGTGATGCTAACAAAACAACTTATTTCAAGAGGTGGGAGGTTGGCAGCGCAACAACTAGGATTCTATTTCTTTCATTTCGGCCTAACTGAACTTCATGCCCTTAGTGAAAGATCTAATTCTCTACACAAGGCTTAGCTTAGTTGGACCTGTTGTCTTCTTATAAATCAGAATTAATTAATTTTTTCCTTGATTCATGTGTTGTCATCGACAATGAATAATTGTGTAAAAATTTCAGTATGATGCGAGAATGAGAAATGCGAGAAATAACATAGATCTATGAGATTCCACCTAGGCCTAGACCGAGTGCGTTGATAAAAGCTCTGTAAAAAATATGTCAATGTGTAAAGAAGTCAATTTTATTTTTCAGTTGACCGAAATTTTACGAACTTAGCCCATGAGAAAACGCCATTCAGTCATGAAAGGGCGGGAACAATTTTCTTTTTTGGTCTACGCGACATCACTCCAAGGAATGCGAGAGATTAATGCCGTGCGTGACGTATGTAGATAGTGTGAATTATCTGCCCTTGTTGTTCCATAGAATCTCGATCCGACTGCTATCAATTACTGTGGACTCAAGCGTGACTTTTTTTTTTCTGGGTGAGCTTCCGGGACAAAATTAGAATTGCTGTCAAGGTAGAAAAGTAGTTTATGTATTTGTATTAAATGGAGGTTGTATTTCTTTTATAAACAGGATCAAAGGTGATTATATCAATTTATACATGGCGAACTCATAATACGGACTAATAGAAACATTACAATTTTAGACACTTTAAACGTTGAAAGACAAAAAGGGTGGGGGCAGGTAGAAGAGGTTTTAAGACTGCGATTCTCAACCTGTGAAGACTCCATGATTAGGGGGCGCGTGGGCGGAAATTACAAAATAAAGGTACTGACATGTTCTATTGGCAAAGCTTGAATCGTACATTCAAAATGAATATGCTTACGAGAGGGGTTTGCAGCAGACTTCAAAACGTTTTCTTACAGATTCTTCCCGTCTTTCTAAGGTCTGAACGAACCGAATTTCTCACACGAGAGACTTACAATCATTCTCTTGGTTAATCAAATTGGCTTGTTTGTTTAGTACGAAATTTATTGTAAAGTCCCTTTAACAAGGTCCACAGGAATTTTACGATGATGTGGCAGGTCTGCAGCAATATATATATATATATATATATATATATAGTTCGTCCATCGTGGTTCGATGATGACCACTTTGTCATCCAGGGGGCAGAGGGCTTTGCACTGGGATTTTATGCCTCCTCATGTGGCTGGTGAGACCTATGTGAGCCCGGAATGTTCGGCCGCACCCTGGGCAGGTTATTCCAGCTGGAGCTAGTGTCGTTTACCTTGCTTTTCTTCTCTGGCGTTTTTCTTCTGCCAGCATTGTTCTTTATACCTCAGCAACCTGAGCGCCAGTTTTCACAGCGCGACGCCATGATGCTCTGTCATGTGCCTCTGTCTCCCAGGTGCCTGGGTCTATGCTGAACGCCTTCAAAGAAGCTTTAAGGGTGTCCCTGAAGCGCTTTCTTTGACCACTTTGCGAGCGCTTTCCTTCGCTTAGTCTTTTAGGAATGCGGTGGTCTTCCAGTCTGCAGACGTGACCTGCCCATCGCAGCTGGGACTGCATCAGGATTGTGTGGATGCTTTGCAGACAAGCTCTTCGAAGGACTTCAGTATCTGGTATTTTGTCTTGCCATTTGACATTCAGTATTTTTCTTAAACATATCATGTGGAAGTGGTTCAGTTTCTTTGCATGTTTTCTGTACACTGTCCATGTTTCTGAGGCATAGAGCAATGTAGGGAGGATGACGGCTCTATAGACCCCTAGCTTTGTATTTGTGGTGATACCACGTCTGTTCCAGACAGTTTTAGACAGTCTTCCATAGGATACACTGGCCTTGGCGATGCGATGCAGCAATACTGCCCTCTAACAAGTAACGAATATTTTGTTGTGGATTTTTTAGGACTCAAATGCGTTTGCGAAGTCAGTTGTCACTATTCGCTCTGTAGATATAACAACAGTAAATTGTCGTTTTAGATCATTTCCACTGTCGGTTAATTAATCTCTAAGCTCAGGTTTTCATATTTTTATTTTTTTTTTAGATTCATTTATTCTTATATTGTTATTATAAATATTATTATTATGTTAGAAACGAACTCATATTCAGTCTGCCAAGGTCGAGCTACGTTAACGATAAAGAAAATTCATTGAAGTCGCTTTATCAGTGTTGACTGAGAAACTTTCTGGTGATGTAGCAGGTCTGCAGCAGTACCGTCCTCTGACAGGCAACGAGAATTTTCTTAGGAATATTAGGGACATGAAGGTAGCTGTATGGTCAGTTGTCATTATCCTCTCGATTGATATAACAACAGGGTTTATTGTTATTTAAATTTAAGACAAAATCCATAACCCCTTATCTCCAAGCTTAGGTTCTCATATTTTCTTTGTTTTTCTATTTCTGTTTTAATTATATTATAGGTTAGTGGTACGGCAATGTCAATGATGATAGCGTTTTTTTTATTATTAATAAACAGTAAATCAGGGCGATTAAAATCCACCGTTATTTTTATTATTGTTGTTATTATTATGTTTATTATTATTATTATTAAGTCAGAAAATACTTATCTGAAAATAAGACACTCATGATGTCAAACTATTTCTTTATTCATTTTTACCATGACCTTAAACTTATATACATCAATACACACATTTTTTTTTCATAGGCAGTTCGCCTTGATCTGCAACTTTAAGGAAGAAAATATCAGCAGTAGTGTGCATTGTAGTGTGTAAGTACAAAGAAACCATAGGGGCCGCCCAGGAGTTTGCATGTAACACTAACTCCCTTTATGATCTTGTTGTCTTTATGTGTGCGCACATCATCTTCGAAGTTTTCAACGCGATGACACAAAATGTCTGACTTTGTTTTGAGCGTTAAGTTACAGAACGCTGTCCACCTTTTAAAAAATCTAAACCCTAAAGTAAGACGTATACATTTTATTCCTTTTTTTTTTTTTTTTTTTTTGCGCTTTTATTTTAATTTGGTTAATTTTGTTTTACATTATGACGCGACAAATCGTAACAATGAACAACAACCTCAAGGTAAAAGTGAAAGTCGTCAAGGACATCTTTGTTTTCAGTTTTCATTCATTTTCAACTTTGTGTTGTTGTTTTTTTCTGGTCCTTGCCACATTTGAAATGTTTACACATTTTAATGTTGGGGTTATATTATAACAAGAAAATTGTTTTAATTGAAACAATATTATACATATAGCTTCAACTTCCCTCAAGTTTAATAATTATAAACAAAAATTGACATTGGAGCTACATTCAGGCAGGATAGCAGATGACGCATACTCTTATCTTATAAATTACAGACATAGCTTCAAAATAGAAAATGTTTGCGCTCTATGCGTTTCATGGTTGATATAGTCATGCAAATAAATCAGGGACTTAAAATCTGCTACGTCGTTGGTTTTCATGACTGATTCAGACAACCGATTCCATGCTCTAATGGCACTAGGGAAGAAGGAGCATTTGTACGAATTAGTCAAAGAATAGTTTTAGTAAGCTTTTTGGTGTACAGAATACTGAAGAAGTGATAAGCAAAGTATTTGAATAAATCTTATAATACATTGTGTTCACTTTTCACTCATTTAGAATCAAATTTTAAGCTATTTCGCTTGTTGCACAAAATAATTTAATTTTTTTAGCAGGCGACAGTCATTTTTCAATTTTTCATTTTTCCATCGGGCGTCCTTGACATTGTTTATTTCGTTTATTTCTAAATTTCTTCCATGTATGCACTACACACAACAGTAAGGTTTCTGTCTTTTGCAAGAGAGGATTTAAGTCTCTCAAACCCTCACTCG
Organism: Biomphalaria pfeifferi; assembly: GCA_030265305.1. Classification (NCBI taxonomy): domain Eukaryota; kingdom Metazoa; phylum Mollusca; class Gastropoda; family Planorbidae; genus Biomphalaria; species Biomphalaria pfeifferi. The sequence continues at coordinate 817,162 of JASAOG010000221.1, forward strand.
GAGTTTGATGATGATGATGATAAAATCTTTTCCAATCTTTTTTTTTTTGTATGCTTCCCTTTAGATTCCATTATTACTTCTCACATTTCTTCATTTCTCTTTCTCTTCTTTTCCTCTCGCACTATATTTTATTGCTAAAAAAAGCCTAAAAGAGATCTTAAATGTGAAAATGTAAACAGTGAGAAAATGACATGTATGTTAATAATAGTTTGAAAAAAAATGGACAAAAAGTCAATAATTTAAATCTCGTAGTGTCAACAAACTTGAATAGATTATTGATTAGATTCAGTGCGAAAGAATGCCAGAGTACAGAGATGCAAAGATTGTTCACCGAGAAAAACCAAAAGGCAGGCGCCCCAATGGTAGACCACGAGTACGGTGGCTTGAGAGGAAGATCTACAACAGCTCAAAGTCCGGACATGGAGACCCGAAGCACAGGCTAGATCAGAATGAGAGATGTAGTAAAGCAGACCAGGACCCTCCATGAGTTGTAGCATCACTGGGATGGATTGCGAATCAAGATTATAATGAAAAACCAGCCTTAAGGTGGTCTAAGATTAAAGAAGGTTAATCATGAACAACCTGCGATTAGTTTATATTTAGTTTTAGGTTTTAATCAGAAAGCATTTAACGTGTGCCGTGTTCCCATTTACTCCTACAGACAGCAAACTTAAATCCGTTTTATCCAAGAGAAGTGGAAAATGTAGACGCCCTCATAAGTTACCTTCTGCACAGCCAGACGATATGATGTATAGGCGTGCTCAAGCAAGGCCTTCGAGATCCTTACTTGGGCTATCAAGGTAGAGAAATCTAGGCTTATAAATGGTTAGTTATCAGTGAAACTAAAGTTGTCAAATGAATATGCATGCAATCGAATTGGAATAAGGGGGGAGGGGGTAGGTTGGATGGGAAACATGAACAACGTAGACGTACATTGAGTAACGAAATTGATAGTGTCTTACTTCTAAACAGAAATGATTGCCAGGCTTTAAACATGTTGTTTTTGTACATGTTATAGTTGATGTTGTTGTTGATGTTTTCGTTGGTGCTGCTGTTGATGTCTACCTTAAGACTTTTTTTTTGTTATTGTTTTGAAACACCATCTTTGTGCGGATACTACCTTGTTGTTTAGATGACCTGGTCTTGATCTGGCCTTCACATTGATCGAGCGGTCGTAAAAATAGAGCTACCAGAAAAGGCTTAACACACACCCATCTAAACAGGCACAATAGAAAGTGTATGCTTAAATCTATCCCCTCTCCCCACACATAAGGACTAAACTCAGTAACATTGCTGTCCAGCATCATCAAGACAATGTATGTTTGTATATATGTTTATACCTATGTATTGTAGCAACTCCAGTGGCAGACTGAAAGGGTTAATGTGTGAGGCCTACTGATACACAACACACAGGCCAATCACACAGATCAACGGCTGTCGATAGACAAGGGACAGTACTGCTAATAACCGCAAGTATGACCTGTGTTGTGGTCATGTGATCAAGAGCCTTCACGGTCGAGAGACAATGTGTAAAGAAAGGACAGTTGAGTCCAGGACAGCAATGCAATAAGTGCTATGCGATACTGTGAGTCCTCGAGAATGTAGCTGTACGAGCTAGAAAGACTTTTAATGTTAAGTTAGGCAGTTCTGTTAAGTGCAAGAAAGCATTTGAAGTTAGTGTAGCCAATTGTGTTGAATTGGCTGTCGATGTAATTGTAATTAAAACGCCACATTGTTTATTGAAGCTCTTGTTGTCAAGTTCTTGCATTAGATGTGCTGTGTTGTGTTTAGCAGTGTTTACAGATGGCCTGGTAGAGAAGATCATAACAGTATCATGTATGTATATAAGTATGCATATATGTATGTATCTTTGTACGTATGTACGTATATAAGTATTTATGTACATATTGATATCGATTAAGCTTATTTGCATTTGGCCATATTTCATCATGAGAAAATCTTTTAATTTTTAAGGCATATTGATACATGAACTACAAAAGTTTTAAAATAAACTTTGCCAATAGAAACAGAGTTGAAACCATGTGTTGCCGTCACTGAATCGTCTCGTGCTCTTTCTGCATCTTTTAAGTAATAGCATTAGTAAACACTCACTTTCGAAACCCAGCACACCTCTTTTTACACTCTATAATAGGATGGCTGCCTGGTCGTGTGGTATGTGCGCTGGATTTTCGTTCGGTCGTCTCGATTGTTCTGGGTTCATACCCTGCCCATTGCCATCTCCCTTTTTCCAGTGGGAGGTTTGGACTTGGATGTAGATTTTCTTCAACTCTGAAGGGACATTTGAATCATGTCAAACATTTTTACAAACAAAAGTGTAACAAAATTCAATTACAATATTTATAACAAGAAAACATCGAATGATTATAGGACGAGGCCCTCCTCCCCATCTCTGCAATGCGAAGTTGACATATTTGTAAAATTGTTGAATGGTCACATGAGGTAAACACGTCCACCTGAGCCACCAGAAAAAAAAATACCTTGTTTATTATCACCACGAGACTATTGTCAAGACGTCATCAAGGCAGTGGTTATCAAATTGCCAGAGTCTTATCCCTGGAACCTTCTAAAAAAACACATTTTAGTCGAGAAATGTAATGTTCTTAAAACTCTCTTTTCCGTGACTTTGTAAAACTAAAACACCTTCTTCAAACTCCATTAGAGTGAGGGCTTGAGAGGCTCAAATCCTCTCTTTCAAAAGCCCTGGACAGAAACCCTGCTGTCTTGCGTAGTGCATAAATGTCGCGAACTAAAACACCTTACTCAATCCACCCCCCCCCCCCCCCCACCGCTAAAAATAAATTTGTAGATAGTAGGCCTATTAGTAGAAATCGATATTTGAACCGTTGTGTTTTTTATTAGCCCCTTTATATTGGTCTTATCAGGATGACTCTTGGTTCAAGGTTTGTAAAGTCTATACAGTTTCTTCTTCTTGGTCTAAGATAGGTACACTCTCTATCTGAAGAACTGGAAGATGGCTGTGGAGTCCTGTCTTCGCTTTGAAAAGTCAGCCGCACACATAAGGTGTGGGTAGTCTGGATCTGTTGCAGTGATTCCCGATTTTGATTCTCGGCTTTTCTGTGATCTACGTTCTTTGCATTATGTAAAATAAAAGGAACCACCGGTAGTAGAATAATATAGTCCTGGACATTTCATTCATTAATCTTATTTGTTTTTTATTTTCGTATTTTTGTTGTAAGTCATCTGAAGTTTATCCCCTCCCATTTCTCGCAGTACTCTGAAACTCAAAACACTTTCGAATTGTTTTCCTTAGTGCAAATTTCTTTTCAAAACACAATTTATAATCTAGACGAGACTTTTTTTTTCAAAGAGAAATACCAAAGTTCTCTGGACAACTGGATCTAAATATAGCTGATACGTCTCGCTTCTCGTCACGGCTCCAAAACGGGAATTTAGTTGTAGTTTCTATTTTTAATCTCATTGTTTTTGTGGTTATGTTTTGTTTTGTTTTTCTTGCGGACAACAAAGACGCAGAATAAGGTCATGTATTGGGCCAGTGTAAGTTCATGTATTGGGCAGTGTAAGCTCATGCATTGGGCCAGTGTAAGTTCATGTATTGGGCCAATGTAAGTTCATGTATTGGGCCAGTGTAAGCTCATGTATTGGGCCAGTGTAAGACCATGTATTGGGCCAGTGTAAGTTCATGTATTGGGACAATGTAAGTTCATGCATTGGGCCAGTGTAAGTTCATGCATTAGGTCAGTGTAAGCTCATGCATTGGGACAATGTAAGTTCATGCATTGGACCAGTGTAAGTTCATGCATTGGACCAGTATAAGTTCATGCATTGGGCCAGTGTAAGCTCATGCGTTGGGCCAGTGTAAGTTCGTGCATTGGGCCAGTGTAAGTTCATGTATTGGGCCAGTGTAAGTTCATGCATTGGGACAATGTAAATTAATGCATTGGGCCACAGGTAAATTCAAGTGATGGATGTTGGCTTGATGCTACAATGCCCCCTCCGTTTTTACTAAGGCGTGTGGGAGGTGGAAGGCAGTAGAATGAAAGGTAGTCTGTCAGTTTTGACAAATGACTTGGCAGCAAGTTCGTGACAGCCTTATAAAAGTAAGTTGTCCAGGTAAAACAATGGAAATAGGTGTCACATTACTGGACTTGTAAAACACACGCTCTCAGCTCATTCTTGGTCAATCAGATTGTAGTAGGACTGTTTAAACTATTCTACTTCATTCTACTATCCAATAAACGATTTTATGTTGTTGTTTTTTTTAAGATTATAGCGCACTAAACATCTGGACAAATATTTTTTAATTTTTTATTGCCTATTGAATCAAGGTAAGTGTTCAGTGATATGATATTTGCACATTTAAAACTGTGTATTTCATTTTGTTCATTTTTTTAATCTGAAATTTATGAGTGATTTGGGGAGGAGAATTAAAAAAAAAACAGCCTAACAATAAATACATATATATGCGTATTGACGAGTTTTTAACCCTTAAAACGCGTGCCTCAAAACATCAGAATTGAAATTCCATTTTGTATACACTCAGCGTAAAACAGCTCAGTACTTTAAGGGTTAAACGGTTAATGACACATAGAAAGAGCTATGTTTAAACTTATCGGGGGAAGGTGGGGGGGGGGGGGGGGGGGAAGACTCCACGAGAAAAAAACTAAAAGTTTTAACTATACATAGCCGTGCATTGTTTCATATTTCGTTTCGTTTCTTATTTAATTCAGTTGTACAAAATTATTATTTTTTTACAAATGTATTGCTAAGTTAAGCCAGTTTTTCATACTAACTACTACATTTACAAAATGCACAGAAAACATAACTAAAGGAATAAGGCCAGATTCACATCTAACTTCATCCTCACTTTCACCTATCCCTTGGTCTGCTGGACCGTTGGGGCACCACACAAGATCTGTCAACCTTCTTTCTCCATTCTTCTCTGACATTTGCCTTTGTTAGCATTTTATTCTGATATTCTTTTTGACAATATTGAAACCTGCTCTTTTACCTGACTGGGTGGACCACTTCAGGGGCCGAATTTGAGTTTGTGTTTTCACACAAACTGTTTTTGAAACCTTGTTTTCCAACATTTTCTGATTTATTATTATTTTAAAGAAAGAACAAATAGTCAAAATCTCTGGCACTGCCAGGATCGAAACTGCTTGATGGAAATCAAAATCAACTGAGTTCATTAAAAAACTTAAAATAAGATGTTTCAGCTCTGTAGTACTTCGCCCTCTGATTGGTAACAAAGCTATTTAGTTAATGGCCTTCTTTTTTTTCTTCATTAAAAAAGTTACAGTCAAATTAAAAGTACCCCTTCCAGATTTTGCGATCTATGCGGCAGATGATATAAAGGTCATATTTTTCTTTGGCCAACGGTTAACGGGATGAGTCTCATGTGGCCAGCACAACCACCTACCGCCTTTAATTTCCTTAAATATAGTCAGGCGTCCATAAAATCCGGAAATTAAAATCCCAGTCTTCACCGAAACCCTGGACGTCTCGGTTCGAAACCTTAAGCGCTCTACCACCCAGCCACCCCTCCCCGCTTTACAAAAAAAAAAAAATGGTTTCATAATAGAATTACGTGGCTGAGTGGCCTATACCTCTTGACTACCCATAGGGGCACGGGGTCAAATGGAGCCAAGGAATTATCAATATGAGATTCGAATCGAACAGAATTGTTTGCCTTAAGGCTGCATCAAAACCTTCTCCTGGATCCTCCCTCCACACATGTGACCACAAAACAGAGATGGTTTCAAAGCTCACTAAGAATCTTATGGGAGCATGAAAGCCCTGTAAGTGCCTGTGACAAAATTTATAACAATAATAATAATGATGATCTAGTGAGTGCACGTTAAAGTTTGATTTCACTTGAAGAAACAGTTTTATAATGTTACATAATGTTTTATAATGTTACATAATGTTTTATAATGTTACATAATGTTTTATAATGTTACATAATGTTTTATAATGTTACATAATGTTTTATAATGTTACATAATGTTTTATAATGTTACATAATGTTTTATAATGTTACATAATGTTTTATAATGTTACATAATGTTTTATAATGTTTACATTTTCATCCGGTACAATCGCTTATCGTGACCGGAAGTTAAATTCTGTCACAGCGATGTTTTATTTTTTTTTAAGTGTTGAAAAATGAAGTTTGAAAATAACCCTCTCTTCCTTATGCCACATTTTAACCTTTCATCATTTTTTTCTCCTCCACAGTAACCCAAACACGATGTCCCCTTACCGTGTCACCTTCTTGCTGGCCCTGTATACGTCTGGTAGGTTTGTGTTCTTTGTAACTGAAATAGAGAGTCTGATGTATGTGTGTGTTAGAGTGTGAGTCTCTGTGTTTATGCTTACGTTGTGAGTGTTGCAAAGTTTTTTAAGGAATGAGAAACACGTGTCACGTGCAAACTGGCTGACGTCATTGCACTTTCGTCAAACTGTTTGACTTATAAGTTTAAACGTTGTTGACCTTGGATCTTTATTTGACCTTCATGAAAATGGCTGAAATTAAAAAGAATCTAACGCAAATCGCTAAATTAAATGATAGATTATATTTGACTTTCCTAACAGAAAAAGACTAAAAGTTATCTTGTTTTTGTTTGTTTGTTTGTTTTTGTTATTTTGTTCGTTAGTTGTTTTTGTTTTTGTTTTAAAGAGCAACTTTTGTTAGTATTTGGAGATTTTCATAAAAGGCAAATCCATAAATAACAAGTATTTTTATGTATACGGTGTACAAAATATATGCTAGTTTATTTTGGCTCGAGACGGTACTATTTATCTACTGGTCGTAACGCAATAGTCGCATATATACCACATTGTCTATGATTACATTCAGGTAGGAGCTGTAGGCCTAAGCATGAAAATGTAGCGCTGACAATACCGTTGAACTGTGTTGATTGGCAATTTCAATTATATAGAAACATATATAAATCTAAACCATGAACAAAAAACAAATGCCTTACCGGATCAATATTTAATGTCTTGATTATTCTTAAATATAAAGACTTATGTGTAATGTTTGTAATGTTTCTAATGTTGTAAGATAATTTTGATGTTTATTTGCTTGAAGTATAGACGTTTACTTAATTTTATTTAGGTAGCCATGTTACCGTTTGCAGATTACCTAGAAAGACGTTTATTAGCTTGTGACTAGATTGCTTTGATAATGTCATTCTATATTTCAATGTTCAGGTTTGTTGTTTGGAAGATCTGTAGAGGCACAGACTAATACAACAGCTTCTGCTTTATCTAACGAGACTACAACGACTGGTGCTGTTGCTCAGCCCACGAATGAAACAACCACATCTACGTCATTAACCAACAGCACGACTACCGACATTGTGGACGCGTCCACAACAAATTCAACCTTGACCACAGCACTTGCCCCGTCATCGACCACCAGCACTACAACGTCGACCACACGGTCTCTCGAGAGCTCTACGGCATCCACTTTCATCTCTACAAGCACTGCGTCACCATCAACAACATTAAACCAATCAACGTCTCCAGCACCAGTGGGGCCAGAAGATAAGAAAGACCCCAATCAGGTTGACCCCGTCTTGCCTGCCGTAACAACAACTACTATCGCGCCGACAACAACTACTTCAAATACAACCACGAGCACCACTGCGACTACAACAGCTAAGACCACACCAGTCAGTACTAAACAACCATCCAACCCTTACAGCCCCACCAACACCAATCGCCCACCTGTACCTTCCTTTCCAAATCTCCAGCAGCACTCAGGACACAATTTTTTCCCCTGGCTTTTCCTCGGTCAAGACGCCTTCCCGTGGATGTACGCCTTGTCCCACCAGAGCAGCCACCAGCAAGGGCACACTAACCCCATCAACTCTATCGCCCCGCTCTATGCCGCTGGCATGGACATGGAGTACTTACCACTGTCCTACTTGCTCACGCAACAATCACCTCAACAGCAGCAGCAACAGCGCCTACAACAACAACAGAGGTTGCAGCAGCAACTACAGCAACACCAGCAACAACAACGCCAAACGAACAATCTAGCAAATCTGTGGCTTTTTAGCGAGTTCTAGGGCTGGTCAAACGTAAACTGGTTTTGAAAATGGAATGCTTCTTTGACAAGCGAAGATCCCAATATAGAAATAGATCAACTACAAAAAAAAAGGCTAAAAAATAAACACTAAACTTTGAGACCAACCCAGAATATTGTTTTTTAAAACAATCATTGCTAAGGGAGAAACAATTAAGTTCCCTGTTAGTTAGTTTAAATCAATGAAGTCTAAAATTATTTACTTAGCTTTAATATAATAGCCTTACACTAACGATTGAATGTGGATGGGAGCAATAAATGTACATTTGATTTCAAATAAAGAAATATTGAGAAAAACGGATGGCAGGTAACTGTGTTTGAGAGAGAAAGAAGTATCCTTTAAAATTATTTTCAAAATAAAAAGCACAATGTTTTAAGTATAATTTTAATTATATTATTCTCATATTATTATAATTAAAAAACGTCCATAGAAACACTGCCCGTGGATCATTAACGGTACTGACAACGTAAACAAATCTTTTTGATAAGAATAAATGATTGATTATATGTTTTGATATATGTTTTGATATATGTTTTGATATATGTTTTAATATGTTTTAATACTTTTAATTGCCTTTTGTGTGTTTATTTGATGCAATTAATAATTATTGTTTTTATTGGGACCTGCAACTTACACGTGAGAACAAAGCAGCATTGCTGTTATAGTTGTTACTTCTTTTTTTCTAATACCTAGACTTTTTGCCTTTGTAAATATTTTATTTCTGAAATATTTTGTTGAATGCATTACATTGTACAGTCAAAGAGCTATGTATGAGTGAGTAGAAATTGTAGAAGTATTGCGCGACACGGCAGGGCCTCGCCTGGTGTAACATGTGCATTGTCACCGTACTTTTCAACATAAAGAAATATTTAATTTTTGTGCTTTGTCATTGTCGTAAAATTTGAGTCGAAGACTCTTTGAAAGTCTATTCTTATGTAAGCTCCCCTCAATCAACCTCTCTGAACAACTGTTCTGCCGGGGAGGGATCCAAGCAAATGTAAATTTGTTACATCTCCTTTACCGATGGTTCGTATACCTAGGCGCTTGGCGAGGCCGAAAGCCAAACACACTGGGGAAACTCCACCATGTCATTCTTTGTAACACATCAGCTGTGCGGATGTCCTCCATACAAAGAACGGTATGTTGATAGTGATATGGTTGTTGGGGCTCCATTTCATTCCCGCCAGTGCAATGGACTCGGTCCTTAGACATCCCGATGGGGTTGTTTTGTTTCCCTAATGGCCTATTAATTTATTTTTTTCTCTGATGAAATGTTTCGCTTGACTTCGATTTTGTTATTATTTTTTGCTTTTGATTTTTAAGTAATTTTTGCAATGTAGTTATTTTAACATTTTTCCAAAACAAATCTTGTTATTAGTACTAAATGTGAAACTCTTTAAGATGTTGACCTATTTTCCAAGAGATGTTACAGAGATAAGTGAATGATGCAATGATGTGTTTGTATGATGTTTGCTTGTTTGTATTTGATGCAGAGAAAAAATATATCTTTGTCACAACATGATTTGTTTATGTAATGTTTAATAAACTGAGATTGCTCAAAAGTATGTACGTAAGACTCATCTCCGAAGATAATCTCTTCAACTTCTTCTTCTGTTTGTTGCTAAGAACTAAAGAGATGGAGGATGTCTCACAACTTCTCTACGGCTGCTTTGTATTTACACATCCGGCCTTCGTCTGCCGAGAGTTTGGCCAAGTCATAGACATACATAAATATAGACTGCAAAAAAGGAAATGACTTCATGTAACTTGAAAACATGTATATCTATTGTTGTAGGATTTCCGAATTCTGAAAAGTTGCATGATCTTCAGTGTTAGAGATTAAACAAAACTACAGTGCTGTAAAATAAAGTACACAAAATTGCAAGTCACAAATTTTCGTTTCATAAAAGTCTTTTATCGGCCAGTCTACATTTATTTATGTCTATGGGCTAAGTATGATTCTACATTTTCTAAAAAAAAAAAAAAAAAAAAAAAATCCTGAAAAACTTTTAAATTTTCTAGGATTAATTTTTTGAAAAGAAATAATTATGTGTTTAATTATAATTAATTTTTATATTTTAATCTCTTTAATAGGCCCCATCTCATTTGTAACATTCCATTTCAATGCCAAAATCGTACAGTTGTCCGTTCTTTTCCTCTAATTAATAGATGTAGGAGTCAAGTATAGGAACTGTTTTATATTTGGTTTGTTATTTGGATTGTTTTAAATGTAAAGCAAATGTAAGGTTTAACTCAAATGTGAATGCATTCAAGGAGAGATCATGTCACGATGGTGTTTGAAGAGATAGACCGACCGTTTGATTTATTTCTCAAATCAAACATTTCTGAAATTAACATAAGTGTTGCATGACAGTTTTTTTTTATTTTGTGAGATGTTCGCCTCTCCATTATTTTATTTTTATTTTAAATTTCGTTCTCAATGTTTTCATTGTATCGTCCTGAATCAAATAGCGCTGTATCATTGTGTCAACATAAATCATTCAATTGAGAGAAAATAAAAAATATGACAAATTATTTGTCTTGATTATTTGTTTCAGCGGAAAAGTCGATAGTAGTTGTTGTTGTTTTTTTTTGGTCCGTTACGTCTAGATCTAAAAAAAACTTTTTAAAAGGTTATTTCAAAATCCAATGTCATGATATTTTTCAGCTTGCCAAATTTTTGGTCTGTTTATCCTCCAGCAGCTACCCTGCCCGCTGCCATCCCTCGGTCGTCCAGCGGGAGGTTTGGACTAGGAAGTAAATTATCATTAACTCTGAAGGAACATCCTAAACATGTAAAACAAACAAACATTTATTTTTAACTTTAAAAGAATATTTTTAAGATTTCACTGATGATACTTACAGCGTTACTAGAGGTATAAAATGTACCAAAACTTCAATCATAAAGATGGCTATATACAAACATATATCACAATTCCAAGTTGATCACAGTGTCATAACAAATAACTGCCAAGATTGGATCTATAATTTTTTCTATATGAGTTTTATATTATCCTAAATTTCAAGGGATAGATGTAAATTAACACCTCATGACATGAACTCATTTGTCTTGAATTAATTGGGTTTAAACAAGGCATAGATTTTAAATTATATCAGTTATACATATATCTCTAGTCTAGATTCTAGATCTATAATTAAAAGATACTGATAAAAAGCAGATAGATCAAGAGAGAGAGTACTAGACTCTCGATTCATTGGGCATCTCAGTTTCAGACTTGTGAGACCCTCTATGGTTTTACGTAACGATGTGAGTTTAGATCCAATCCCAAGGTCTTCACTAGAATGTAGAATATAAAATATTAGGCCTTTAGGTTAGATCTTCGTTAGAATTTAATATGTCTAGACTAGAGACACTAGAGGACATGATCAAATCAAATCAATCATTGCTTAAGTTTTAGAACTTATGTCTACATTTATTATTTAAAATGATATAATTGAGCAGATGCGTAGCTAAGGGAGGGGGAGAATTTGAAAATCCCCCGGGCCCCAACTTGAGCGAGGGGCCTTAAATGAGTGTTTTTTACATTGAATATTAAATATTACACAAAATGCACCCCCCCCCCCCCCAAAGAGGTCAAGTCCCCCGGACAAATTCCTAGTTACGCCACTGTAAATGAGTCATTTATTGACATAATTATAATATAACAAACATACAGAAGTCAGAATACAAAATATGAAGTCCTACTGTCATTCGTCTATATGTCAGAATGTGGCTATCTATAAATCTATATTTACTACTAAAATTTGGGTAAAGGGGGCTATGAATAAATCCTTATGAAGAGCGAGCATAGGAAAATGTCCCGGACAGCAGATGCCATAGACATCAGTAGTAGAAAAAAGGGTGAAAGTACAACGTCGCCTGGTGATTACATGCCCAATCTGTGCATCAAGGATTGGCCTCTTTAGTCACACAAGAAGTTGCATAGGAAAAATATTGTCTCTCGAGTCGTAAAACATCACAGATATTTACTACATAGATTAAGACTCTAAATCTATGTCTATATAATTTAAACTGAACTATTCTAAAACTAAGCCATCATCATCGGATGATCATCATCATTCATCATGCATTGAAGTTGAACTAGAATCTAAATGTAGTTATTACATCAATAAGGTCCAGACATATGTAATCTCCATCACTCGTAATTAAGCTTAATTAGAATAAAATAGATATCTACATAGATCTAAAGTCTAAATATTTAATAGTACCAGTAGTACCTTAATAGTCCAAGGTCTAGATATTTAAGGTCTAGATCTATTATTATCACATGAAGTCTTAGACCAGATCATATTTTTCTCTATTAATAAGAGTCAATCTATTTTATCTAGAAATCTACATAAATCTAATTTAGGTTATGCTTTGATTATTGAAAAATGCACATTCAAAATTGAATAATATTAATAATTGATGAAAAAAAAAAAGAAAAAGCTGCTACCATTACTGATATCATAATTTAAGAAAAACTGAGTTGGAAAAACAACGAAAATATGGGAACTTAGGCTTGGAGATGAAGCGTTTATGGAAGTTATCCAAAATAACAATATACCCCATTGTTATATCAACCGAGGGGATAATAACAACTGACCTCACAGATACCTACAAGGCCCTTAACATGTCAGAGGGCGGTACTGCTGCAGACCTGCCACATCACCAGAATATTTCTCAGTGGAAACTGATAAAGGGACTAGGAGGAATTTTGTTTCCCTTTAACGAAACTCGACCCTGGCAGCGCCAGAGAATGAATACTCGTTCGTTTCTAACATAGTAATAATAATAGTAATTATAATAATATTTATTATCCGTGAGGAAATTTGTTTTACAATTGAGCATTATAAAATACATGATTAAAACAAACATTTGTACAAACCAGATATGATATACGTTCATACCTCAGTTTCTCTTTAACAGTATACCCAGATTTAAGTATTAATATACCCAGATTGGTAGTTCCTCTTTAATTATTCATTAGATCTATTAAAATATGACTATATAATAGATACTGTTATGAATTGTGACTATAAGTGAAGGCAGGCAAATGATTTTGTCCTTTTACAAATCAACACTCTGTGTGGCAAGAAGGAGGAAATCTTCAATACTGTGAAATGACAAAAACTGAGTTTGTTCGATCATATTGTAAGACATGACTCACTGTCAAAAACTCAAGGTGCAGTGGAGGGAGCTTGTTGGAAAATGTCAAAGAATGGACTGGCCTCTCTCTTGATATCCTGCTAAGAACAACTTTTGGCCGGGAAAATTGGAGGGATTTGGTTACGCGGGAAATGATGATGATTATTTCATGTACATAAACAGGTTCCAGATTTTGTGTAAAATACCCATATCTGGAAGCACTGGTAGCCTAATACCTAATATCAGGTGACCGAGCCTCGCTCGGATGAATAATTTGTTAAGGAAGGATATATACCCGAAGTCATTTTGGGAATATTGTTGTAATTACGAAAATGAACGATCGGGTAAAGGCTATCAATCCGAAGAGTTGCTTTTTCGTTCTGTCAGTTCTCAATGTAATTTTACATGGCGATTAGAATATAAAGTCCCCCCAACAGTAGGACTATAGAAAACCACAGCTCAAGTCTTAACGTTTTACATTGCTTCTTTCGCGCATTATTCTTGGGCTATTATAGGCTTGGAAGAAAGTCTTTGCAGTGTAACTTCTAAAATGGTTACTTTCTGACATTTAATATTGCAATTAATATATTCATTATGGCTCTGAGACATGGACACTATTACAGAAAACAACTAAGATTTCTTGAGCGCTTTCACCAAAGGTGCTTGCGCTCTGTCATGGACATACGGTGGCAGGACCACACTACAAATAGCGATGTCCTTGCCAACGCCAGTATGGACAGTATAGAGGGACTTCTTATGGTCCGACAGTTGCACTGGGTAGGGCAGCACGTATCCCGTATGGGAGACGAACGTATGCCACATGCAGTCTTTTTTTTTGTGAGCTAAAAGGTGGTCGACGTAACAGAGGCGCCCCACGGAAACGCTTCAAAGACCAGCTTAGGCGTCAACTTTCCTTGGCTGACATAGAAGAGAGCACCTGATTGTATGCGGCTTCTTAACGAGACAGCTGGAGGTCACTCACGAGGGCCGCGGGATACACATTTGAGACCAAAAGAAAATCTGCTGCCGAGGACAAACGCAGACGGCGAAAAGAAAATCTAAATCGACCACCTGCGGACAATGGTTATGCTTGCCCTGCATGTGGCAAAATATGTAGGTCACTGCTGGGGCTGCGCAGCCACGGGAAATACTGCATTCCTCACTAATCTTCGGACTCGAAGACAACCCTTATTATTATGGCTTTTGTAAGAATCATCAAGTGATGAAAAATCTCTACGTTATAGTGTAAAACGTGCAACTAGTAACAAAGTAAAATCGCGACTTTTTTCCTAAGAGACTTAAAAACATCGCGTCAGTATTCTAAAGAAGCGTTATTGTGAGGCATCTCTGTTACTCCGACAACCTTCAGCTTACTGAAAAAAAAAAAAATTGCCAAAAATATGATCGTCCCCCATACGGAATAAGTGCCCTGCAAAGCGGGACTGTCGGATTATAAGAAGTTCATACCATTTTGCAAGAATATCGCTGTTTGTATTGCGGTCTTTGGTGAAGGCGTTCAAGAAGTCTTAGTTGCTTTGTATAAAGTACTCATGTCTTAGATCTGCATAGAGGGGTTGAGAGAATCATTGGTTGACACTGATTTTTGTAGACAGGCGGAGCAATTTATTTCGCCACACTCTCGCTTGGAGACGTCCAAAAGCACGACTATCCCTGATCACATATCAACCTCTCTTTAAAGCAATGCGTCATTTGATACTATGCTTCCCAATAATGTGAAGTTATCTACCACTTTAAGGGATATCTATGCGCGGGGATCTTTGGGCTGAGTAGGTTTTATTGGTGACTTCTGGAACATGACTTCTGTTTTACCAAAGTTTAGAGGTTAACCAAAAAAAGCAGCATCGTGATGAAAAATCGTTGACCGCGAGCTGGATATCATCAGGGCCAGCCTTAGGCCTATGCTGCCGCAGTGGACCCCGAAGGTTCAAAAGCCCTGCGCTAATTCTAGGTTTAAATTATTAAATTAAACCATTATAATTTAAAATAGGGTTCCCGTGGTCTCATTGTTTTCAAGGAGCTCCTGGAAATCTCACGAAACTCATAAAAATGTCCTTAAAAAGACCAAATTGTCATTTTGGGGTGTCAATCAATATGGAAAACGCCAGTCCTACGCGCGATATAAAAACGGATTTCATTTTTAAAAAATGTAATGCAAATACCAATTTATTTTCTAATACAAAATTTTTATTTTCACTTATTATCCTTATCCCTACCATTACTGGTCCGCGCGCAATCCATTTCACATAGGGCACCGCAAATGTTAGGGCCGGCCCTTGTTGTGCAAGTAAGGCGTAGATAAGCTGTGTTATGACCATTTCCTATGTTTTGGTATGGGACAGTAGACTTCGAAGCTTAAACACCACATTGCAATAATTCACCAGCAAAATAGTAACAAAGTAAAAGCTACCTACGTGTGTACGCAATTAAGTGTAAACAATGTATAAAGCCTTTAAAACACAATAACTAATCAGACATATAGATATTTAATTTCATTACTTTTCTTCCATAGTTTCATAATGGATCAATGTAGGCTACAATAAGATGGTGCGCAAATGTTTAATTACGCCAATTGAATCATTAAAACTTTTTTTTGTTGGCGAAGAAAAGTCTTAGTGTACTGCTGTGAGCCTAGTGACGTAAGCGGTGTTTTTTTCCCATTGACGTCATATAGAAAATTTCATTCATAAAACATTCTAGCCAAAATTAATTTTTCGATAATGAGCCATTTTCAAACCGATATAACGGTTGACCTCGAGTTTTCCCAATGTGGCCAATGAGTTGAAATTTTTTTTTCTCACTAATATGCACGTACCTTGCAATTTTAAAGAAAATCGTAAGAGCCGTTTTCAAAATAAAAAAAAAAAATATATATATATATATATATACAAGAATTGCTCGCTTAAGAGTATAGGATTGTAATAAAGTGATGATCTTATTCGGGAAAATGTTATGTATCATATCAGACAATGAATGAAGTTTATACGCAATCGATAGGGTTTTTGAACGTTTTACACTCACTGTAGGTCAAGCCAAGTGGCTCGTGAAGTAAATTTCTGTCACATCATCATTGATTTTTCAACTACACTCAATAAGTGAAGTTCAGATGCGCGACGGCACTTCGCTCTTGAAAACTCTGAGCTGTTGTTCCATTAGTATAGTTCCATGATTAATTATCTCTCTTTTTCCTTTGTTTCTTTCTTTTTTTAGTTCTCTCTCTCTCTCTCTCTTTCTCTCTAATATATCTAACTTTGCATCAGTTTGTCTCTTTCTCACTCCCTCACACTCTCTTTATCTCTTTTTTTTTCTCTTTTTTTTCTTCCTCTCTTTCTTGTATATTTCTATGTATATTGAGTTTGTTATGTTTCTCTATATAGCCTGAATATGTCTTCCGCGAACTACTGGAATAATTAAATAGTATGCCGCCACGTGAATTAATCTCTCTAAAAAAATTAAAATTGTTCTGCTGAACTCAGAGTGTGCGAAGTTAAGGAAAAAAAGTTTGGGAAACACTGACTCATAAAATAAAAACAAACACTGTCAGACACTGACACCGCAACTTAGTTTTACTTTTTTTTTGTTGAAAGTCATGATAGTAGTCAGAAATTCAGGAATCTCTGGCATTATTCCGACCATAGTTTGGAGAGTCGGGGGAAAGACAGTGATGCGTGTCTTGCAAGTTGTCCACAGCTCTCAGAACTAAGGCGAGACGTATCTACTATTCGGTAGTGTCACGTGTTCTGTACGAGATCTACGAGACACTACGGGAGGCCTACACCGTCCTGTCTGTTGCCAGCAGGAGCTCATCTCAGTTTTGCTGGATCCATATTTGTATTTACGAGAAAGGAACAAAAATCAACAACAGTAGTTCAGTAAAATAATAACACATTTTTCAACTTTTCCACTTTTATTTTATTCGTTTGGCTGTAGATAATGACAGAATTTTAAGCATTCTAAGTACGATTTTCTGACGTAGTAGTAGGCTAATGGAGAGAAACGAAACCCAATCTCAACATGCACCTCGTAGGGCTGAAAGCAATGAAAACTACAATTAACTCTTTATCTCCGTCAGTATTTTTCCACGTTCTGACAGAATTGTTGTTTTTTTTTCACATTTGTACATTCTACACTGTTATGATTCAACTTCAATAGCATTTTTGTTCATAATACTTTTGCTATAGAATAATAGGAGAATGCTTTTTTTAATACATATTTTATGGAAACAAACATCTATTTAGTTTAATGAGATAAAATCAACGATGATATCGTTAATTAGGAGAGAAAGAGTTAAGGGAATGAATATTTTTCAAATCTCAGTTTAAGGCAATTTATTTTTTTGCGGCAATTATAATTTGAGTGAACCTGTGGTATGAATATATCTTATCTATATATTTATATAGATAGATAGATAGATAGATAGATATAGATATAGATATAAATATGGTAATGTTATAACTGTTTTGTATTATACACAATTGCAAGACAAATTTCCTCTAGTAAAATTAAGATACGTTGTGTTATTACCTTATTAATATTATAAAACATTTTTCGAATTCCCTGGTACTGATCCTCCATTAAAAGGGAAGACGATTCAATGTCGTTATTTATTCGTATCGTATTGTTCTTCTGTTCCTAACTATTCTATTCATAATTTTTAATCTGCGTTACGGGATCAATGAAATATTTTGAGAACTTGCACTCTAGCGGCTAATACTTCTTTCCCCCCTCCCCTTCCTGCCTAATGAGTGCGCATGTCTAAAAAAAAAAGTGACTTTATCATAAAGTTGTTCCTAATGTCATCTGTGTTTGTTCATTGAGTGCTTTACAGGGAGGGACATTCCTCCACATCCACAACAAAAATTAAATGAAAACATATTTTGTTGTCTTGCACAAACCAACAAATCATAAAACAGAGTGCAACAGGAATGTATAAACCAGTGATACCCAATCTATGGCCAGCGGGCCACATCTGGTCCTGATGCAGTAAAACCCGGTCCCTAGAAACATATTGCATGATGAAGCCGCCGAGGCTCCGTTCCATTGGACTCATTTATTTTTTTTAGACTGCCTGTGTCACGCGAGTCAGAAATCACTTGACACACCCTAGACTGAAAATGGTTGGCGCCACTGAACATTTTAAAAGTATGTATTACTAGACATGGATATGTTAATTGCATAAGATAATTGCATTGTTTATGTAATGGTTTAAACACGCAGACAAACATTTCTTGAGATAGATTGATAAACGAAGTAAAATTTTAGAACCTTTCTTTTTTTTTTACAATTCTTATATTAATTTGCTCTGTACCTTTCTTTGATATGTTTACACTTTTACCATCGATGTTTAGACCATCTGATCTAATCGTCATCAAATTTTTGCATTCAAGCTCATGATCGATGACAAAACAAGAGTCAATAACAAAAATGAAACAATGAACTGCTTAATAGGTCGTGATTTTTTTTTATAATAGAATATATACAGAAATCATATTAAGCATAGGGGAGATAAGCCTTTTGTATAGAATTAGGCAGTAAGAAATGAAAGATGGTTAGAGTAAAATGAAATACTGAAATGTTAATGTAACGACTATATCAAAAGCTGTGTGTATATTAGACCATTATAAAGAAAAATTTAATCAACATTACATTACTAACAATGTCCCTTCTACTTAGACACTATTACTTACTTACATCAATCTGCATGTACTTATATTAAAGGAGTAATGAATTTACAATGGAACAAAAGTTTGCCGCATTTAAAAAAAAAAATAAAAGTTAATATTTTTAAAAATGTACACGCACTAACTAGTAGAAACAATCTTAACAGCGTTGGGTGTGTATGAGCTAAAGTAAAATTTACACCCAACGCTTTTTGTTTTTATTTTAATGTTTTTACTTTTTATGCGTTTTAATATAAGCTTAGTTTTTAATTATTTTTTGAAACTATTTTTTACTTCTGTTCAATGAATCATTTCTACATTATATCTACTTAAACGTATTGTAGACCTAAATAGTCCTTGAGTCTACTCTATCAATACTTGGTACACTTATATTAGTGGGCAATCAATACAATCAGAAATTGTGTTGTTGTTGTTTTTGTTACAACTAGATCTCAAAACCTAAAAATGCTATTTTAAAAAATGCGGCTTCAATTTTGCCTTCACCCCACTTGAAATACATGCAACGGTTAGTTAAGCTCATTTGAAATCGTATACAGTATTTAAAAAAAGTTTGTGTTTTGTATAAACAAATAGTGCACTTTGGATATAAGGAAAAATGCAGTTACGTGTCATGCGTGAAGGCCGCCCGATGAGTTGTACAAGATCCTTTCGATACCTTGATTTTTTTGTTTAAAGTTTAGCAAATAATTTAACAGTTTTAAATAAAATTTACTAGGTGTTTTAAATTATACTTTATCCAATGATTTAGCAGATTTAAAGAATTATAATTTCACCAACAGTTTTAAATTTTTATGGTGTATCATAATCTTCTAAAATGCAAGTGCATGAGTTTCCAGCACTGCCTCAGTTTTGGTTCAATACAAAAAATCTCCATCAAAATGTTTTAAACGTTTTTTCAACATCGGTACAAAAGTATTTCTCGTTCTCTCAAAGTCCGTGTTCCGTCAAGATAATAATTCATAATATAACAAACCTATGTAGTGAGACTTAGAAAACTTAGTTCAATGTGCTGGAGGTAGGGGGGGAGGGGGGTAGTTTATTACGCCACAGTTGTAGAGTGTTGTTTTTTATGTATGTGGTATGACTCGGGGACAGGACGCAACCAACTAGAAAATGATGTCTGCTTATTATTATGACAAAAACCTTAAAAAAAAAAAAACAACAACAAATTTGGTTGCACAAAGTGGATGTCACTAACCTAGATAAATTGTACATGTCAGGTGTCCAGATGAAATTAGGAAACAAATATTTCAACAGGCTTTCAATGTGAGCGTCAGTAATATTTCTTACCGTGACTTTACAAGGTATACACAATTCAATGTTCAAAGTATTGTTGTTGTTGTTTTTTCTATGTTATAATTGATTATATCAATTATTTCATTGGGCATTTAATTCTGTTTTTTTTAATGTGACCGAAAAAAAAAGAAATTTAGTTTCATTGTGTAGTATTTACTTTTATTAGCTTTATATACAATAAAAAGGAGACTGCTCAAAGGAAATAGAGGCTTTTATATTCAATTAGATAAGCTTAGCCATTGTATTGCATCCTTAAATTAGTTATCTGTATACTTTGTGAATATATAATATATATATATATATATATATATATATATATATACATAGAGATAGATAGATAGATAGATAGATAGATAGATAGATAGATAGATAGATAGATAGATAGATAGATAGGTAGGTAGGTAGGTAGGTAGGTAGGTAGGTAGATAGATAGAAAGATAGATAGATAGATAGATAGATAGATAGATAGATAGATAGATAGATAGATAGATAGATAGATAGATAGATAGATAGATAGATAGATAGATAGATAGATAGATAGATAGGTAGGTAGGTAGGTAGGTAGGTAAGTAGGTAGGTAGGTAGGTAGGTAGGTAGATAGATAGATAGATAGATAGATAGATAGATAGATAGATAGATAGATAGATAGATAGATAGATAGATAGATAGAAAGACAGACAGACAGACAGACAGACAGACAAATAGATAGATAGATACCATGTTAAAATTCTACTTCAAAGTTGACAAATCAATTTCAGCCCAAAGTACATATAGATGTCCTCCATGAATGTAGTGGATCGCAGCACTGCATACATTCTTAATAAGGGTCCAAAGGACCTTAGTTTCCGGCTACTTTATACAATGACGGCAGACGTTTCGATAGTCCTGCATCTAGGGCATAACTTTTACATTATTACCTCTCTATTCTAAAACATTTTTTTTAGGTTATCAGTTGACCTGTGACCTGTTGACCTGTGACAATGTCTCTTTTTTTCGTTTTGTCGTATTTCTTGATGGCGTCAGGTTTGTAGTTCTATTTTCTTTTTTTTTTTATTTCAAATTAACACACCAAATTAAGATACATAATATGTAACATAAGTCTTTGTCCTTATCCTCAATACAAAAACATTCATGCACTATTGCACAATAATTGTTAAAAGAATAAGTTGTTTATTACTCATAACGTTTTCAAGAAAAGGCTTGTAACTAACATGGCAATACTACATACGACATTTACGTGGAAAAACACACACACACAGTGACTCATTAAGAAACACAGCAGAGTTGCACATTAAAAAAAAAAAGTTCCCCTCACGGACGTTGCGATCTGCAGAGCCGATGATGTAAAGTTGGCACTGTGAAAAGTGTACATTTGGTTTAGAACTGTCGTATTATCATTATTGGAGTCTGGTTATGATTTTTAGTTAACCCTCTGTGTTACTTTCAAAAATAAAAAATAATGCACTGGAATAGTTAGCATCATAGTTTTAAGAATGGAAACATAGATTTTTATAAAAATGTTTGTCTTACATGTTTCCATGCATGTTTCACGTCAAATAATTTGTAGACATAGACCTATATTAGTCTGTGTTTCTAGATCTCAGAATTTTTGTTTCATTTGCTTAAAAAATTGATTTTAAAAAAAACAACAGGAATAGGCAGTGGTAAATAACACCTGCGAATGAATTGAATGCATCATAAAGACATAAAATTCTAGGAATTTAATGCAATCAAAATGATATTCATAGCTCATTATGCTTACAATAATGTAAAATATTGTTTTTGTTTTCTAATATCGAAAGTTGTTTTCTTTTTGCTTTTATCAAGGTTAATTTTTGAAATCAGACTTCTCTCATTTTTTTACTATTTAGCCAAACCTACTTCTGCACTACATTGAAACTTCTCAAGTGTGATATTTTGAGAGCAGACGAAATGTGAAACTGTTTGTTACACTCTTGTTAGGCTACATTTAATTATAAAAAAAAACAAAAAAAAAACCACTGCTCTAAACATGGAGTGAACTCGTGTATGTAAACTACTAACTAAAAAACTAGGTTGTTAAAAGCATTCGATCGATTACCCGACTTATAGTTAAGGTATTCTTTTTTACCTACAATTAAAAAAATATGTTCTATTCTATTTGCCTATTTATATTTTACAATATCTGAAAAAAAAAAAAGAAAGGATAATAAATAATGGCGCTATTTTGTCGACGCATTTTGTCGTTCGCTATTTTGTAGGATCACAAAGTAGGTCTTTTTGACTAATTAAATATTGTTACATATATTGTCGGTTCGTCTGCACGAAATGCGGAAGAATATGCTGGTCGCAATTGGGTTTGCGTAGACATGTGAAATACTGCATTAATCCTTAATTTTCAGAATCGAAGACATTGCCATTAATATATTGTGATCTGATGTATTGCTTACATTGCAGGGCAGACTCTAAAACCATTGATCCCGCCTCCGCTTCCGCCAACTACGTCATCCACAACTTCAACATCTACTACACCATTGACTACAACATCCAGTACAACTACATCCACTACTTTAACGACATCTACTACATCGCCGACATCCACTACATCAGCGACATCAACTACCTCTGCGACATCAACTACATCAGCGACCTCCACTACATCAGCGACACCCACTACATCAGCGACATCAACTACCTCAGCTTCATCAACTACATCAGCGACCTCCACTACATCAGCGACATCAACTACATCAGCGACATCAACTACCTCAGCGACATCAACTACATCAGCGACATCCACTACATCAGCGACCTCCACTACATCAGCGACATCCACTATATTGGCGGCTTCAAGTGCATCAGCATCAACGGTCAGAACAGGGGTGAGCACAACCATATCCTCAACATTCCTTTCCACGACAGCTCTCAGGGCGTTGCGCAACTTCATTTTTCGTCTCCAGTTGAGATCCAGGATGTCCGATGAAAGTGACGCCTTAACCACTGCGTATCCAGTGCCCAGTCAGCAAAGAGATGCACCTTGGCAATCAGTTATGGTCAACTCGCTGCTTCTGTATGACTCCATAGACATTGATCTTGATTAGCTGAGATTCTGAGACTGAGGTCTCATTGAAAGCTGTTTCAAATACACGAAAATAAATTCTTGTTTAAAGACAATAAAGATTAACCTCATATAAACAGTTTTTATATAATTTTACAAGAAAATAAAATGAAAACAAGGTTACACCGACAATTTGTGTGAAACACAAACTCAAAATCGGCCCCCGAAGTGGTTCACCTAGAGTCTTCACCAGGATTCGAACACGGGACTTCCAGTTCCAAGTGCTTTACCCATCAGCCACAGAATCTCCATATATTCATTTAGCGTACACTTATATTTTTTAAAATAATTATTATTAACCTTATCCATACATTCAAAATTAATAACATGTTACTTGTAATAAAGAGAAACTAAAAAAGATTTATTCTTCTTACAAAATTAGATAAATTGGCAATACGAAAAAAAAAGAATACCTTAAATATATATAACATTTTTAAATATAATAAAAATGCACTTAAAAACACGCAAGCTTAATGACACATATATTAATACTTCCATACTGGTTAGGAAAAGACGCTATTAGTTTTGTGTGACCTGTCTGTCCGTCCCGTTTAGATGTCAGAAACTATTAGAGAAAATGAAAATCGGACATCATGATATTTTGGATCATTCAAAGTTCTGATGCAACGGCTACTTTTTTTTTTCCGAAAGTGAACCATCTAATTTTTAAAATTATAAATGCAAGCAGATTTTTCAAAAAATTACACCACTTTTCAATGAAAAACTTCAGGGGAGGTAACTTTTTTTTAAAAAGGTCATGGACTTCTTCACTAATAAATCAATCACAACAAGACTTTCCCCTTCGAAAATAAAAATTGATACCTCCATTGTCATTTGTCATAGAAACTAGACATAGATCTAGCTAGATCTAGACTTAGTTTTAGATCTAAATCTAAGTCTAGGTCTAGAACTAGATCTAAATCTAGATTCAAGCTCTAAGTCTAGGTCTAGAACTAGATCTAAGTCTATATCTAGATCTAGTTTCTGAGATCCAAACGGGATAAACGAACGGACAGACAGGCCACACAAAACTAATAGGGGGCCGCAAAAAAAAAAAAAACCATTCTGTTTACACTTGTGCTGTCACTCAGTTTTTTCTAACTCAGTGTAGATCATAAAAAAAAGTCTGTGTTATAACTTTTACAATTAGAATGAATACAATTATTAACGTGTAATATATAATATATTTGCGTATGCCTCATTTTTAGAAGACTATTTGTTGACATATTCAACGACAGACTGCTTCTAACATGTTCCGCCTGTTTACCGACTTTGTTATTTTATGTTTCTTTCGTTGTTTTTTCAACTGCCCAAATGGTTAGTTTTTTTTTTTTTGTTGAGCCAACACTTAAGATCGGCGTCTTTCAGTCTTCGCTGATTGGAAGAGCCTAGGCCACTAGGCGGTCATTATCTTTTCAAACAGTCTTCTTTTTTGTACTTTGTAATTGATCCATATTTGAATACTATGGAAATAAAACTACATTATTAGGCTACCTATTGTTTAAAGAATTTCTTGTTTTTCATAAGATAAGAGACGTCCTATCGCTTACAAGTAGAGCCCTGTGTACCGAGAGACGTCTGTAACAAGATTGACTCAAAGTGTTCTCTCTTGCTGAAGACATTTTCGTATCTTATCTTATGTTACTTCAAAAAAGAGGATGATTACGTCCTACGCGTGTTCCTAGGTCAATCTAGTCATGCATGTTAATCAGAGCCGGCCCTAACATTTGCGGAGCCCTATGCGAAATGGATCGCACGTGGCCCAGTCAGGGTAGGGATAAGGATAATAAGTGAAAATTAAGATTTTGTATTAGAAAATAAATTTTCGTCTTAAATTTTCATCAAATGAAAGCTGATGATGCCGTTTTTTGTTAGGGTTTTTTTTTTTATCGCCCGTAAGATTGGTTTTTACCATATTGATTGACATCCCAAAATGATTGGACCATTGTGCACTGAGCATGCTATAAACATGGAAGTTTCACTAAGCAAAAACAATTAATAGACATATTTCCAATTTCACAAATGTATTATTGTTCGTCTTTATTACAGAATTGATGTAAAATAATCGATGCCATTTCACCCAATGGAAGCCTTGTTTTTAAACAAGTATTTTTCTTTTATATTTAACCTACTTGTTTCATGATGCGGAGAAACTGTAGTATGATTAAATGCATGCATTAACTCCATTATTATTTTCAAGTAACAAAACTTGGTTCCCTTATTATCATCCAATTCTTCGCCTTTCAAGAATGTCAGATGAATAATTTGTAACTTTCAATTTTTTTTTCTTTTGTTATATTAAAAGTTTGCTCCCTTCATTTTGGCAAGAGGCCATTTCGAGAGTTACACGGAAGTGACAACGCGTCATTATCACGTCTGCTTGGCAGAAGATCTCATTCGTCAACACGTCATAAGAAACGTCAGGAAGAGCCGCGCAGGCGTAACGCATAAAATATGGCCAGAGTTTCGTCTCAATAATAACCAGAGTCTGAAACTTCTTTAGTTTGTTTGTGTTGTACATGTCTCGAATGTTCCTTCCAAATCGAAGGATTACTGTATCCTAGCCCAAACCTCCAGCGAGACAGCTGGGGATCCCGGGGATCGCGTCAGGCAGGGTTCAAATCCGCGACCGTCGAAGTGACAGTTCAATAGTATTTTACATGAAGCATCAACTGTGTTATACTTTTTTTTTTTTTTTGCCAGGAATTTCAAATGACGATTTTAAATTTTGGTTATCAAAATATCAATAGTATTGTTAATGGTAAGTGATAATAGATCATGTTATTTTTTAAAATGCAAGTCAACCATTTTTAGAGGAAAAAAACGGGAGGAGGATTTTCTTCACCTTTACCTATCCATTAGTCTGTTGAACCTTTGGGGCACCACACAAGATATGTTGAAATCTTTCTCCATTTCTCTTTCTTTTGCCGTGGATAGAATTTCTTTCAGTAACAGGTCTCTCCATTCTTTTATGTTGTCTTCCCAACGCTTTTCTGTCTGATTCTTCTTCTTTTTCGTGGTACTGTTCCTTGAAAGATTGTCTTTGCGAGCCCTGAGAAATTTCAGTTATGGCAAAAGAGTTTAAGTTTGCGTTTATTTTTTAATTATTTTTTTTTTTTACAGTAGTTAGCAGGTAATTGATACCCTGGATCTTTCTGTGGCATCTCAAAAAATCTATAACTAATGTACAAAATTATATCCTGTTCCGATTGTGAGCTCAGAGGAAAGACATATATCTTTTCTACTTTTAAATGCTCAAAAAAAACTTGTTTAGTTTTCGAAGCTCAACATTACATTTTTAATCATTTGGTATAGATATTAATATAAGGATCCGCAGTGAGTGGTTGAAGGTTTGTTTAGAAATTTTTTTAAATGTTGTTTTTTTATTTATTTATTTATAATTTCAACTGTAAAGAAAAAAATAGTACAAAATGACCAGAGGGGATTTAAATTCAAAACACGTTTTGAATAAAGTTTTTTTTTTCCTCAATCTTTTTGTTTGAAATTTGTAGAAATCTGTTTGCTTAAAAAGAAATTAGTAAAAACATACCAGTTATTCGATTATTTTAAAAAGAAACATTCATTTCGACCACTTTATAGCATTGAAAGAAATATGTCACGTGGTCTTTGTGTCTCATGAATTATAATACACTTAGTCTTAATGGGAGGTGGGCTGACATAAATCGAGTCTCCGATGTTTCCAATGTAAATAATGCGGATATATTAATAAGCCATGTATTTTTAAAACCCTATAATACTTTGTTGGCACTAATTAGCATCGTAAATTAAATTTTTCAGCTCTTTTCCTTTTCCACAAAGTCATTTTTTATACTTTAGTTGGAAACAGTAATCTTGCAATATTGCGTTCTTGTGATTGTTTATTTCTTAATTTCTCCCAAAATTCTTATTCTCATTTTCTTTGTTCACTATTTCTGAGTTTTAATTTTAATTTCGTTTTTTTTAAGCTTCTAGAGATTAGCTTACGGCCTACTCTCTGACTTTCCCTTACACTAGTGGTTCCCAAACGTTTTCCTTAACGAAACACTTTGCACATTTTTAGCATTTAGCGGAACACTTTGATTATTTTTTTAGATAGGTTATTTCACGTTGTGGCCTACTAGTTAATTATTCCAGTAGTTTGTGGAACACCTATTCAGGACTCATGTAACACAAGGGTTCCGCGGAACACAGTTTGGGAAACACTGCCTTCCAGAGTGGCAATCCCAAGCTGTATATCCCTGAAGTGCAGTCGGTGGGAATCTACAAATAGAAACTGACTCTTTTATTTTTTTCTATTTACAAGAAAAAATCTAATATATAGGGGCCTACATCCTCATGAGCAATTCATTTAGTTTTTAAAAGACTTGGTTTTTGGTTCAGTTAAACTCTTGTATTATATAGATTAGGATTATAATATCTTATACTATTGTCTTCTTAAATTTCACTTGCATTTAGAACATGACATTGTGTTTCGAGGTCTATCGTCAAAAAAAAATGTAAAAAATCGATGACATGTTTCGCTGTAAGCTAATCGGATGAAACGAAGGGGAGCTAATTTACACCCCCAAAAAATAATCCGGCGATGAATAGATTAGTTGAGTCCATAATTTTCCACCAGTGATTTCCCTTTTAGGCGGTTGCTGAAAACGCCAAAGACGAGCCAATTAACTCGTGCCTTTTGGTTGAAAGTCACGTGAACGCCAACAGGACTGTTTTCTCCATTGAGTGGTTTCCCTTTCTCTACTTTTTAACCAACAGATCTTTTTAGCAATATTTAGTGCACTTAATAAATAAAAAAAAGGGGGCGACGTAATACAGAGGTTCTCAAACTTTTTCAGTTCAGGTACCCCTTACTAACTATTCAATTTTAGCGGACGCCCGACACAGCCTGATTTGTCTGGCTGAATGACATATTTCTAAAGCTGCCGGCATAATCAAGCTCACCGCAACCATGTGTGCTTTTTTGCTCTGCGCTATTCACTATGTCATAATAGGCCTATATGAAGACTTAAGAGCTTTTTCATTCACTGTTGTCGCATCGCTAATAATTCTCTGCTGGTTTGCACACATTTCTCATTTCACGTTTAAAGAAATCTACGAGTTTGTCTTTTAGTTCATTATGATTTGTTACAAGATGACGTTTCAGTTTAGTAGGTTTCAAACTCGAGAATGCATTGAAACGTGTAACACATTCTGTCTGTTGCCTTTGTAGGATACAAATCCGAGTTGTAAATATTCAGGAGCATATTTTCGTAATGGGGGCATCCTGTCTCAGTTCATTGTCACTATTTCCATTACACTCTTGCTCTTCATAAAACGTCTCCTCACGCTTCAAACATTTATCCATAATCTAACGGTTAGATTGGCGTGCGAACACACAATTTAACAAACACAAATTACCTACCCTTGTATAACTTTCAAATTTAATCATAAAATGTACACGATTAAAACCCAGACTGATGTCTGTGTGTCGTTGAGTCTCAAAGTCGTAGGTTGGAAACTTTAAAACGAGGCTTGGCCTACTTCTTTGAATGGTGTGATTAAGTAGAGACATTGAAAGAACGACGTTGATTAGTTTTTTACATCACACTCTATCACAGAACTGTTATTATTTTCCAAGCTGCGTTAACAATAGTTATACTAAATAGCAGTGAGGGGCCAGTTGAATATTATTGAATATTACTAAAGTCATCATTAGAAGTTATTATAATTGTATACAATTTTCATATCTCTGTGGACCCCCTACGGTCGTCTCTCTTCTTTCTCTTAGAGACCGTAATGAAAATATTACCCAAAAATATGACTACATTCCAAGAGACCTCAAGGAAATAGTAGGCCTAAACTCTTTCGCCCCCACCCCTCCCACTCGCCCAACATGTAGAAAAGTGGGGGGCGACATAATCTAAACATTTGTTAAAATATAAATAATTAGTATATATTATTAACATAAGTAACAAAAAAATCATAAACGAATTGTGTGATTTCTCAACAAAAATTTGCCCCTGCCCCTGGATTTGCCAGTGTTTGCTAAGAGACTGACCACAGATATAGATCTATCTATCTGTATTGTTAAGGCTTCCGCGCGGTGTTGATTCTTTGAAATATAACTAGTGTAGATCTACGTCTGACTGGAAGTAATACTGAATTCAAACTACTTCAGTAACACCGGCGACAGATGTTCTACAAATATATTTAATAATCAAAAAGGGAATCGTCCGATGTCAGCTATGTCCGTAAATCCGTATATCTATTCTACTGCTCTACACGAAGCGTAGCGTCACTTAGAGCGTTCTTGTTTTTTTTTTTAAGATCTGTCACGTCACTTGTCGCTAAGTAAACTTTCCCCTTATTCCCGAAACAAATAACTAACTCCTTATCATGTCAAACAGTATATATATTGCATATAATATTATCATGGGCGCCCGCAAGATTTTTTTGCAGGGGAGTGCAAGCTGCCACCCGTGGCTCAAAGTCGTAGCCTCAACTTTCTTGTGTGAGCTGGCGCTCCTAGATCTAATTTTTGACCTAATTTTATCTAATTTATATTATTTATATAGACAGGGCTATGATGTTTGTAATTCAGTGTCCTTTTCATTTTTATAGTTCAGTGCTGTGTATTTTGTAGTTTCCGCTATTTATAACTTTCTTCTAGTTTTAGTCTTTTTCTGTTATTTGTGTTTTACTCGTAGAGGAAAAGTAGTTTTTAAAATAGTTAACTAGCCTTAGCGCTGTGGATGTTATTTCCTATTTTTTGTCCCTGATTAGTTCTGCTTATTTTTGTCTTTGGCATTAGCGTTGGATTGGTTGTCATTTTTTAATATCAGTTTATGTGTAGGTCTGTAAACGGTGTAGAGCCCCCATATGAGTTTAGAATAGAAATAACTTTTTATCTTCCTTTTTGTATTTTTGTAGATTTAAATTTTAAGATTCTCTTTTTAATGCTGTTTAATTTGGTATATAATGTTGTGTAGTCCGTGTCTTTAGTAATTTGCTAGATTTTATTGTTGTGTACGGCTAGGTACAAATTAGGGAAATCAGTAGTCCAGTTTAGTTATAGATAATTAGCGTGACGTCATGCTCTCCGATATGTTCGCGCTGACCAGTTATAGCTAGCCCCAGAACCACGTTGAGCTCTCTTTTGTCTTGACCAGTGGTCAGTGCTGACAGTGGTGCCGGTATAAAGTTATTTTTGTGTAGTGTAATTTCAGCTGGGACCGCCTGTAAGTTGGAAAATGTTTTTATTTTTGTTTTCTTTCGTTTGTATTTGTATTGATTGTTTCTGCATCTATTGTTATAGTCTAGATGCAGACTGATTAGTGTAGTGACATCACTGGCTAGTTAATTAGCCATGATTATCTCTGATGGAACCGGAAGTTCTGTAGACTTGGGTAGTGTCACCCCCTTAATGCTTTTTGCTTTCCTATACTATGTCTATGTGTAAATATTTTATTATTTTATGTTTCCTATGTATTTTTATGAATATTTTATCGTTAGGATAACCACTCTATTTAAGTTGGCATTTTGTCCTACTTTTTAATGTAAAAGATGGCTGCGGCCTAAGCATCGCTGTCATGGTGGCTTGTTTAGTCTTATCTACTATTATCTAGATCTAGTTTATGTTTATTGTAGTCTAGCCTGACCTGTGTTGGTTGTGGCTGGGACTTTAATAACTCATGTATTGCTTTTATTAGCTACATGTAGGTAATTGAAATTATCTCATGCTTGTGTTATGTGTATGCACTAACTAGGTCTAGACCAGTCCAGTCTAATATATGTGTTATAGTCCATTATTATTTTATTTTTGTTGAATATTGTCTTATGTTTGTTTATATTTGTAATTGCAGGCTATAATTCCTGCCTTACGGCCTAACTGCCTTACGGCCTAACTGTCTGCGGTAGTTATGCTTTACTGCTGCTAGTAGTTTACTGTTTAGTGTTGGGGTAATTTGGGTTATTTGAGGGTTGATTAATTATTTAGTAGTGCGTATATATAGTTTTTGTTTATTTCTAAGTTTATTTTCATTTTCGTATTCACCTATATTTTTATTGCTTTGTAAGTTGGTTGTAAATAAAGTGTATATAAGTTTGTTTTATAATTGTAGTTGGTTATTTTATCTTTAGTTAGCTAGTTTAGTTTAGTTTAATTGTGCTGTCTGGTTGCTTAGGCTACTATAGCCCCTGGGTCGCAGACCGAGGTGCACAGATTGGGCCCAACCAGTAGAGCTACCACCTGCCTACTGTTTTAAATGAACAAATGTTGAGCAGCAGCAGATAACCAAAAAGGGCCTCACTCAATAGCGCCAACCTGACCTGCTCACACTTTTTATAATATCAAAGAAAAGAACTGCTCCCTATTCGTGTACTCATACCTAATCGACATTAAGGGCACAGTAAATACTTAAATCTAAACTAGACTTAAATCTCGAATGGATTCGTATTTTTCAGTTGATTGTGTCTCACATAAAAGAGGTAAATTTAGCACCAACGCTATCGCTAGGGAGAGTTAAGGAAAACGAATATTAGCCATTAGGGGGCAGCCTTGGCCGAGTATTTTGCCCATGTTTAGACTGTACAAAGACATTAGACACATGCAGTGCGTCTCTCTGAACCACAGGAACTAAACCAATGAAGTCGAATACAATCGCAATCAACAAAACGAACACTCAAAGACATCAGCTCAGTGTCTGAGATATCTACAATTTCTTCACTAAAATACCCAGCAAATGCAGTTAAATCATGATGTATTTTTGGTTTCCTGCTGCTGCCAGTGCTCCGTTTTGACTTGGACTTTGGCATGTGAAGAACTTTCTTGTATCTTTTCTTTTGTAAACTGGGTACGTGTTTCACTTGCTATTTTATAACGCTGATACCGACCACAAGACGTTAATACATTTACACTCTTTACTTTTGTTCAAAGAAACTAGAGCATTTATCACATCGAAAGATAATTGGCAAGGATTTCTCCTCCAAGGAAAAAAAATATTCTAGACCTTAACTAAATATTATAAAAAGTAATTGTTGCAATTTAAGTCTCGAGACGATTTTTTCCCTTTGCAACTTCTTGGGTGACTAAAGAGGATAATCGTTTGTACTTTTACCCTTCTTTCTACTACTGCTGTGTATGGCATCTGCAATCCAGGACCTTTCCTTTAATTCTCGCTCTTCATGTGGATCTATCCAGTGCCACTTTATGTCGCGTTTGCATACATCAGTATACCTTAGCAGTGGACGACCAGCGGGTCTCCTGCCTTCTGTTGAATCACCATACAAAATGTCTTGTGAAAGTCGATGTTGTGACATTCATAATAACTAAATCTACGTGCAAATGAAAATAAACTCTTGAATCAATATTGCACGGGCAGGGTGGGTACATGGTACATGCAATCCTCCCCCCCCCCCCCCTAAAATTTGGCTACTCAGAATCCAGAAACCCTCCCCCCTGCGGGCGCCCATGAATGTTATTGATATATACCTTCTTATCTTATTTATTAAAGACTTTACTTCAAAAAAAAAAAAAAAAAAAGAAGATAATTACGTCCTACGCATTTCATGTGTCAATCTAGTCACGCATGTTAATCAATGACTTAAACTCTGCTAACTCGTTGGTTTTCCTGGCTGATCCAGGCAACAGATTCCGTTCTATAATGGCACTAGGGAAGAAGGAGCACTTGTACGAATTTGTTCTAGCGACTTCAAGACAGTTGTCGCTGACGCCAGCTTCCTGACACAAAGAGGGAGGTAGTGGAGGTCACTGTTGTCGTTCCCAGGGCCGCTGTTCCAAAGACGCCGCGTCAGAATAGCCCTTTGATGGACGTCTTGAGAAAGATGTTTATTTACTGTTGTATTCCCACAAGAAGCCAGCCACGCAGATTGAAAGGTATCTCCTCTGCCACACATTTGCAGGTATTACATCTGCTCTGCCGCATTTTGCAGGCTAAATGTAAAATATAGGCTAGTGCAGCATGAGATTTTTAAATTTTTACGATCAAAATTAGATCTAGATTTATTTGAATAAAATTAAACTCTAATAATAAAAATAAATTAAATTTATTAATATCTATATCTAGATAGGTTTACATTATCATTCCATACATTATTATTCTAGATCTTGTTTTCTATGAAAGAATACCAAAGTCTAAAATTTAAAAAAAAAAAAAAGAGTCTAGATCTAGATAAGCCAAAGTGGCCACAAACTGTGTTATTTACGGAAGTCGAGGCGGAATGTTTAAATTTCTTTATTTAGCGAGGTAAATCTTTACATTCTATGGATTCTTGTAATAATATAGAATATAATAGATTTAGATCTATCTAGATTTATTATGTAATTTCTTGTTCTGTTTTAAATCTAAATTTTGTGAAATGACAGAATAAAGACTAGAGTGTCACTAGAGTTTGTAGGTCTATTTTTTAAATTTTATTCTCGCCCCTCACTCATAAGTAAGTCAATGATTTACTGATTTAGATCTAGTACTCAGTCTAGATCATATTTACTTTAATAATTGAATATTAAATAATAATATATTTTGTATAGTATCTAGTAATACTAGTATAGATCTCACTAGATTAGACTAGTAGATCTAGACTCTAGTTACTCTAGATTGTAAGACACTAGATCTAATTATATACATGATTATTATTAGTAGAGATCTAGTCTTCTAGAATGTATTGTCTAGATTAGAATTAGATCTGAGTGTTTCTCCAGTACTGGTTACAACTAGGTGTTGGTTCACTAAAAAGTCTGTATTTCATAAGATTGTTATTCAAATGTGACAATTTACATTACATTGCATTAAGAAATGGTTAATCTATAAATTTTGATATTTTGGGCTCATAAGGTGCTAGGGAAATATTGAAATTGTAAAAAATGTGTGAAATTACTACCCAAAATTTCTGCTTTTGATGTAACACGGAACACCATGGTATGATTGAATTAATATCGTACTAAAACCAAGGGGCATAAAACTTCCTAAGTGCCTATCCCCAACCAGTTGGGAATAGGCTTCAACCCTATTCCCAACCGGATGGATGGGTCAAATAAGGTCAAAACAATATTCACAGTCAGTTGACTTCCGGTCTATCCCCAGTATAGACTTCCTGCCAATCCCCCTGTTGACCGGAAGTGTTGCTATATAAAAGGCCAGCGTAAACGTGACCATGGCATTTTATATAATCAATTATCCTCTGGTCACTTTCACTATCATTTATTTTTAAAAAACATGGAAGGAAAATCATTCACAAATTTTACTGAATTCAAGGAATTTATCAAGAAGCATGAAGAGGAACAGTTTTTTTTGTTTGTTACTAGTGGTTCTAAAAAGGTATGTTGTTGATTTTACAATGACTATATAATACTATATTCAATAGTGACTATAATACTATAATAGATCGTTAGATTCTTATTTATTACATTTAAGCTTAGCTTTTTATTTCTTTTCTAGTGTAGTACGTTTTTGTTTCTTTTTTAAAGTAATGCCTGCTTTATTATAAGATATAGATAAAATAATAATTACATGTAAAGTAGCTTGTAATTTTGAATGAAAATAACGTAGTCCTGGTTGGAAATAAATATAGAGAGATTTATTTTAAACTTTCTCCATTTATAAAAAAGAAATTTTTATTAATTTTTTTTATTCACAAAGAAGTTAAGTTTAGAATGTTATATATTTTTTCCGTTTACAGCTGTTAAATTTAATTGCACTTAAAAAAAGAGAATGAATTTTCCCTACACACAATTTATAAGTGCTAAATTTTTTATTTTTTTTTAGCTTATCAATGGACATCCAGCAAAAGAATCCATACAGTATGAGTGGCTAAAATTAGTATGCAAACAAGGCAGAGCCACAAAACCAACATCGAGTAAAGGCATCCGGCCGAATCAAAGGTATTTATTTCAATATTTCATAACAATGGAAAAAATATTGTGGTATTACAGAAGATGTGTAATTGGGGTATAGTGGCCAAGTGTTGAGTGAAGTGCTGTCCACCCTAGTTAACCATCGGCCATAGAAATAGATACCCTTTACAACATCTGCCTTATTAGATCCCAAAGTCTGAAAGGGGTAATTTACTTTTATTTACAATGCAATATTGATACTAATGATACAGTAGCCAGTTCCATAATAGTATTCAGTGCAATTGTATTATTGAAACACCCCTCCCCCTTTCTCGCATATCTCAAATCAAAATAATAACAGAGTAGAATGATGAAAAAAAAATATGTATAATATTGTTATTATATTTTTTTTTGTAGGTCATGGAAACATGATTGTGGTGCTGTGATAAGGCATTCAGATGTTACTGGCTACCAGTTTATCATCACAAAGGCAATATTGTCACATGAAAATCACCCCACAGATCATTTGGTAAGTTATTAAAAAGCATATTTACTCCTAACAATTATCTCTCATGAATTTTCAACTGTCAATATCGATTTCCAATAGCTATATATATACAATTTATTATTTTCAGACTGCACTTGTGTATTCTGAAAATAGGAGAGTAAAGCCTGATGAAACTGTGGATCTGATGGTTGGCACCAAAATACCACAGTCAGAATTGCGACAAATCATCTAGCAGAAACAGAATAAATGTGTTCTTGGGAAGGATGTGGAAAACTACTGGAGAAAACTGAAAGACCCCTGCACTGATAGTGAAGGAGTAGAGAAAATTCTAAACAGTATAAAGGTTGGTGGTGGAATGGTGAAATATGGTGTGACACCAGAAAAGGAATTTTTGTATTTGGCATACATGACCAAGGAAATGATAGGTTCACTTAAAGCCAACAAAACCATATTGATAATAGATTGCACTTATAAAGTCAATGAGTATTTATTTCCATTGTTGAATGTTATGTGTATTGATGCCAATGGTAATGGTGTACCTGTGTTGCATGCTTTTGTAAGGAATGAGAGTGTTGAAATTTTATCTGAATGTTTGAGTGTATTACATGATGTGTGTGTGGAGCCTCAAATTTTTTTTGGTAGATAAAGACTTTAGTGAAATAGGTGCTATCAAACAATGTTTTCCTCAATCTTTAATTCGCCTATGTTCATTTCACACAATGACAGCAGTAAAAAAGTATTTAAATACAAATAAAATTTTTGATCTATTTAAAGAACAATCTTATACA
Organism: Biomphalaria pfeifferi; assembly: GCA_030265305.1. Lineage (NCBI taxonomy): Eukaryota > Metazoa > Mollusca > Gastropoda > Planorbidae > Biomphalaria > Biomphalaria pfeifferi. The sequence goes on from JASAOG010000221.1 coordinate 853,634, forward strand.
TTGACTGAAGAAGCATTTGAGTTGTTAAAAGTTGACATCATTTTAGCATGTCCCAGTGTTACTTTCAAAATAATTGGTGGTCAATTTCTGACATGTGGGCAGCATGTAGAAATACAGATGTTGCATCTCTACATATCACAACTACAAATCATGTAGAATCCTATCATTCAAGGATAAAAAAAAGCACCTAGATAGCCACACAACACTCTCAGTATGTGTAACTAAGCAACTTTTGTTTGATTCAGATCTATCTAAAATAAAATCAGCACAACACTGCATTCACAAAATAACTAAACATTATTCTACACTACCAGACACACATTTGCTTACTTTGTACAAGAATATGTTAACACCATTTGGAGCAGAGTTAGTGGGCCATCAGATTTCTTTAATTAAAAAAAGTAACTACAACATAGTTTAAAATGATACTGACACATCATTTTTTTCTATTTCTAATACTAGTAATTCTAATGATACCAATTCATATGTGGTTAGCATGGATTCTTGCACTTGTATTTTCTTCACTAAATTTTTATTGCCTTGAAAAAAGTAAAAACTAAAGGAAAACCTAATAATAAACAACACTTCACAAAGAAAAAAAGACTAGGTTTCCCTTACAGCTGGGTTAGTAAAAAACTTAAAATTGTTAGCAGTACTGAAAAAGAAGTGGTAGGTAATGTTAAATGTTCCAATGCAAATGATGTGAATGTTTTTGTTAATAACCATGTTGAATGTTTAGAAAACAAACGTAATGGTGATGAATGTGGAATGGAAGAGGTTTCAAAAGAGAATTGTATAGATGTGACAAGTTGATGAACTGGATTGGTTGTATGGTGTGTGATAGGTGGTTTCATGAGTTCTGTTTATCAAGAAATATTTCTGTAGATTGATTTATTTGTAAATTTTGCAATTAAAATGTTTGAAGTGTTTTAGATTAACATTTGTTAATTTAACTTTCACTTCATAAGACCTATCTTGAGCATTTAAGTGTAACATAATTCTACCTTTAATATTTAAATGTACTATTGTATCAGTAATACTATCATTCAATAATGTGCTATTTACTCACCATATATTTGTTATCATGCACTTTTTTTTATCAAACACATTAAATTGCTTACATAAGTTTATATATCAAATATTGACTTTGATATTGTTTAGCTGAGTATATGCTGTAATATGTATATGTGTAATATATTTTTAGCTGTAACAATTAAATGTAATTTTGTACTGGCATTTTAATTTTGTAGATTACTTATCATATTTTTTCTATTATTTTACCAGTTTTATTTATCAATTTATTTTGATGCATATTTCATGCATATTACATTGTTTACATGTCTACTTATATACTGACTGAAAATGTTTATGTATTATTATATGTTATATATTTCTAGCAGTGATTGTTGAACATAAAATTTCTTCTACTACTTGCTTTAATAAATTATTTCATACATATGACCAAAAAAACCCAAAAAAGTCTTTGTTGATTGTGTTGTGCTATTCATGTAGGAGAGTCAAGGGATGCACTTTTTAAGTGTCTTAAATTCTCTTCATTATTACAGAATGATACTATTATTAGGCTTAACCACAGATGATGATATCAACCCTTTTTGCTTGTAGGATGGTTACTATAACTGAACATGTCTTTTTTTTTTTTGGTGGGTGGAGGGGCTGTAAGAGAAAATTTTAAGCATTATAAGTTATTGATATAAAAAAAAAAAACATAAATGACATAGAAAAATGTAAATTAACAAAGTAATGTGTATGTTTTCTATTTTATAATATTTCAAACCTAGAAATCATACAAGTATATTACTGACATCAAATGAGAGAGAAATATTTATTCATTGAAATGGTGCAAAGATTGGTTGGATAATGATCATAGGTATAGAACATGATCCATTGATTCTTATTGTGGTACTCTCTCAAAGATATCCACTACTTCTGCCACAACTTGGCCTAAGATTATAACATCCTGTGTAGGTATATCCTACCCACCTGCCTCCCCTATTTCACCTTGGTGAGAACAATAAAGTTTGATATCCCCTCCCTACATTGAATAGAATCAACATAAATGAAAAAACTCTCAGCTTTACAATATACCTAGCATTTTACTATGTGTTTACACATATGGTTACATTTCTCCTCACAGCTACACATGTTATTGCTTTGCAACAAACTTTAAACCCACCCTCACCCAAATTATATTTTTTTCTCTGCCTTGTTTTGATAGCTCCTCTTTTTGTATTCTAGCCCCATCCTCAATGCACTAAACTTTAGAATGATGGGAGAGAAAACATTGAAAACACAATGTCAAAACTATCAAGAAGCTGTAGATATAGGCCTATACAAAAATATGTTGAATTGAGTGCTTAAAGTCAAAGCCAAGTCAAAAAATATATTTAATTGGAGATAATGTGACCAGGAATGAAATGAAAACAAAAACAGTGAATAAATATATTTTATTTATTTTATAGCTATTACAAATATTCAGCTAAAAGATTTAACAACAATATGACCAAACAATTCTATAATAAAATAACCTATAAAGTATACATTGTTCCTTTAATTACATTATGGAAAAAATAATAGAAGTTTAACAAATTGTAAAGATTTATCAATATCAAACCAATTTTATTTTATAGCTATTTTCTATTATCTTCTTTTGAATCAATCACTTAAAAAAAACATTTAACTGAATAGGATTTAACCTAAACACAGCCGACTGGGAATAAGGTTTTGACCTAATTTGACCCATCCATCCGGTTGGGAATAGGGTTGAAGCCTATTCACAACTGGCTGGGAATAGGGTCCGCCTAAAACTTCCATCTTTGTTGGATATGTTAACAAGATCCTCATATTTCAATGTCATTATTTAGTTTTTCTCAAGGTTATCAAAATATTGATTAAACACAGCCACAAAATGCGTTTGAGGCGCATCGCGATGTGTCCCACTTTATACAGAATTACAATCCTCTATGAATTGTAAACAAGAAATAAATAATATGCTCAACATTGCATTTCTGTTACAACAAGCATTAAAGATTTCTTTTAAAGTATTTTTTTTTTCTTAAAAGCTTTCTAAACATGCATAATGAGCTTAAAATAGGTCGAGGTGTCCCAAATGAAGCGCCTGTGCTGCGTGTGTTAAGAATGGGATTATTTTTCCCACGACACTACTTTTTATGAATGAGAGTTCTTTTGAGCATCACATGTAATGTGTAGAACAAAAGAAGTGCCGTTTCCGCTGGAAATACTAGCGTAGTAATAAACAGGAGTACTTAAACAACAGCGTGTCCCTCAATTAACCATTGATGCGCCTCAAGCGTCGACACGATCAATCGCCGGCAATCTTGCACAAAAATCTCATTTAATCTGTTTTTTGTGATCTTTTGTGAATCAACAACCCATCAGGTACGTAGATATTTCATTGCTCTACTGAAATTTAAGCTTATTACAAAGAAGTCTGATTGCAATATCCTAATCGAATTGCTTTTTTATTACGAGGTTACTAAATTTAACCATTCAATCATGACGTCACGTGAAGCGTCTTGAATACAATTTAGTCTTAAATCGTAAAGTTAATCAATTTTAAACCCTGTTATTAAACAAAAAGCTTATATTTCTAAAACAATTATGATGATGTAATAGTAGATGTGTGTAGGGATTTAAAATAATTAATTTGTTTTTATTTTGAGAAGTAAATTGGATTAGGCGTTGAGGCGCTCCATGGGACCCCGTGTTGGTGTTTTCCATGCATAAATTATGGCGTCACATGTAGCGTCTAATACGAGTTCAGGATTTGTTAAGTTTTCTGTATTCATGGAAAGTTTCAATTAAGATTAAATTATTTTAATATATGTAATAAACTATTTTAATAATCATTTTAAATGAACATTTATTTTTTTTTGACATCTTTCATTTTATATTTTTTTTGTAATTTTACTTTACATCGTTTGGGGCATTTCAGTGGACACTACTCCGTTTGTTTACAAATGGTGTCCTAGTTTGCGTCTGTTAAGTCCAAATAGATTTTAGTGATATTTTGTTAAAGATTTTACAGTGTCAGTTAATATTAGCTACATCTAAAAGAAATAAAGCGGTGCTGTTTAAGAAATATTAAATAATTAAAATTTACTTATTACTGTAAATAAGATTTAGATCTATTTGATTTTTCGTTTGAGGCGCATCTCGGACACTTGTCTTTAAAACTTTAAAGAGCTTAACTCTAGATCTAGAAATCTAGACCTAAATCTAGATTTACTCTAGATCTAATTATGTAATTCATTATCTAGATTTACTCTAGATCTAATTATGTAATTCATTATCTAGATTTACTCTAGATCTAATTATGTTATTCATTATAAATATTATAGCTAGATTTACTCTTAATCTAGACCTAGAGTAGAGAACAAGAGTCTAGATCTAATTCAATATCTAGATTTAGATCTAAACTAGATTATTAGATTAGAAATCATTAGATCTTTTATGAATCTAGACTAGTGACTCTAGACTAGGTCATTAATGACTAGATTTAATAATATATTTTTCTTTAAATTGACAAGTATCTAGATCTATATTATAGATCTATTCTATATTATAATGTATATTGTATCTAAAACAAAGTTTGGTTTAATCTGCACTTAATTTCCATTGTATTGTTTATACAGTATATTCAATTATATTGTATTCAGTTCTTTCAGTCTACCACTAAATGATTATAACTTAAGTTAATATAATTAACAGTACTAGTCCTATACTATTGATTGAGTCTATCCCTATCAAATAAGCAATTGTGTGCATTAATATACTAGATTTAAATAATGCACCAATATATAATATATGTTTATGAAAGTTATTAGTATATATAATAGATCTATTTATTGAGATACTTATACATTTTTATAAATTACAGATTTCAGTAATGGAGTTATCTGTTAGAGTTTCAAGGCATCTACAAGCCAAGAAAGACTCTTAATTTACAAGCATCAGAGCCTGAGTCTCTAACACGTGTTGCTGTTTTAGAGCAGAGAGAAAAGGAAAGGTTGAGAAAAGCTGCATACAGGGCCTAGTTAAGCCCACATGAAAAAGCTTGGATAAACAGAAAACGCAAAGAAAGAAAACAGCAAGCTAATAGTCCACTTAATGTCATCTCAGCAGAGGTTGGTGAATCACAAGGTACTGGATTTTAGACTCCAGTGGCAAAAAGAATGGCTGTTTCAAGGGCTTTGATGAAATTGTCTAGGTCACCCAAGAAATATGCTGCAGTTTATTATGGTCTCACACAAATATGCTCCCCAAGAAAAAGTAAAGCTGTCCATGACATACGCTTTCTGCGCCTACCTGAGAGAAGAAAGCTCATCTTTCTAAACAACATTAAAGAAAGTATCAAAACCTAACTAAACTCCACCAGCAAAAAAAAAAGTCAGATGTCTAGTGCTCATAGACAAGTACACTGCAGTATCCTTAGTAAGTACAACAAACTCAGAGGTTGTGCTACTCATTTCTAACATTTTGGTCTTCCAAGAAGTTTTATGTCCAAGTGCAAATCAGAACAAATTGCACGGAAAAAAACGAAGTGATTGCATTGCACAAAATGCCTTGGAAACAATATTCATTTTTTACAGTAGAGAGGATGTCTCAAGAACTGATCCCTCTCAATCATCTGTTAGTGCTCAAACAGGAAAACGTTTCATGCAAAAGCTACTTAACATAAGATGCAGTCTTGCTTATGTGAGTTCTGTTTGAAGATTTTTCTTTATATAGAGGGCATTAATAAATTTCTGAGCAAAGAAGGACACAGAGAGCTGACATTAAAAAATCCAGCCTTATCACTCGACTTAACTCTATGCCCAAGAACTAATGCCAATTGTTTTCATAAGCAGCAGTGCATCGAAAGATCATGTAGCAACTGTGGTGTGGATTTGATTAACAAGTATTGAGCCTTTAAAAAATTGCACGGATGAATTAGCAGAGTGGAGTATAGTATGTGGTCAAAGATGATGGATGAGTATGTTCAGAGTGATGGTACACTGCGAAAGGTAAGAAAGTGGCGACCAGTAAATAAAGAAGGATCTTTCAATGAACTAGTGAGAGGTATTACACCTAACACTATTGCTTACAGAAATAGAAGCTGTTTCTGCTTTCCAAGCAGAAATTCATATGGCAGTCAGTGCCTGCATGATGAAATATGTGGATCTTGGAAGGTGTTCAAACTTCAGAAACAAAATGGTAAGTACTTGTATTTATTTATTTTTAAATAGCACTTTACAATTATCTGAGAAAAAACATTATTCATTTTAAAATACCTAATTGATTTCTAAATGAAATTGTTTCTTTTTCTTCAGTTGTGCAATCTCAGTCAAATCTCGAAGACTCTTTGGATGTCAGTCCAATATGCTCAAATTCAAAGGTAAAGAGCTTTTACGTATAAACATTTTCATTGAATCTTATGTTACCTGTATTGTATAAGTTGTTTTTTAATAATATACCCCGCTAAATAATTTTAGACTCATTTTAGAAATTAAGTATTTCAGCCTCATGTTGTTGTTTTTTCAGGCCCACTAATCAAAAGTACATTTTAAATAGCTGTGTGATTGTCAAGTATGGGGAAATATTCTATCCAGGTATAATTTTTTGCACTGTGTAGCTTTTAATTTCAATAAACAAGTTCAAAGTATGTTTTAGATTGAAGTATTAACTTTTCAACATTGCTGGTAATTTTTTCTAACAGGAGTTGTGATAAAAGTCCTGAATGATCAGCGCAGAAATAATTTTTTTAAATGGCACAGAAATAAAAAATATATTTGTATATCCAGAAGTGCAGGACATACAGTTAGTGTATGCAGACATGATTGTTACTGAAGTGATGTTGATACCAAATGGCAATAGTTTGAGAGTGGAATGTTTTGATTTCTGAATTTGTCAAATAAAATTTGTGTCACAGTTTTATGCGTTTTCTTTTCTTTCTTTTTTTTTTTCAAACCTTTTTCTGTGTGTTAAAACTAACAAAAGATATAAAATATATATTTGTCAATAATTAAAAATAATAATGATCATTCACTTATCCACAGATAAGACAAAAATGTTTACTTATAAACATTATTTAAAAAAATGGTGTCCCATGAAGCACCCGCGACATTTTGTGAAATTAAAGCAGCATTTTCACAAATGGGTACTTTATGACTAGAATAGTGAACTTAATAATAAGTCTAATGGATCACTTTAGTGCAAAAATAAAATAATTTCTATATTCTCACAGAATATCTTTAAAAAAAAATTTAACTTGTAGTGTTCAAGGTGCTGCGGTGTCCCCATTTTTGAACTGAGCTCAAATCCACTTTTTCTATGCAAAAGCATAAATTTCAGTATCTAAAGACTAATAACAATAAAGACAGTTATATTATGCTAAAATACAATGAATTTATCAATTGGTAGTTGTTAAATTATCAAGTGGTGTGCCGGTGATGCACCTCTGACGCAAAAGGGGGTGCCACTTGAATAGACACTGCTGTCAAAATCTACATCTTGCAATTCATTTTCTATTGATAAATTCTTAAAGTGAACTGGTTGAAGAAGTGAATACAGTTGAAATGAAACTAAAAACTTCAACTGTAATTTTTAGCATAATGTGACACTTTTTGGCACCAATACTGGAGAAACACTCATCTATCTATATTAGATCTAGTAGTATAGTGACACTATTCTACAGGCACAGTATGAGTATTAGATCTAGAAGTATAGTCGTAATAGTCACTTAAGTCAATAGAGATCTAAGTGACTAGTCTAGTCTAGGCCTGCCTACTAGAACAGTCACAGTCCAACGTTAAGTCAGTCAAGTTAATGATTAAAATTAATCCCCTAATCTTGATTAACTATCAGTATCAATAGAAAATATCTAGACTACTTTAGTACTTAGTCTGACTTAGACATAGTATCAAGCAATTTAATTATAAATTATATCTAATTAACAGTAATTAATTTTTTTATTGATTCATATTTCATTGTTTTTTTAACTTAAAGGGAAACTCCGATGGTTTTGACAATTTTTGATATATGTTTTGATTTACAGATAATGAATATATGATTCTTTTTTTTTTCTTTGCAATAACAACTTAGTAATTGATGTTTTTCCGACGTAATTTTCTTGCGCATCCAGGACAGTCAGACTTTCACCGGGTTTCTATGTGACGTCACAAATGTGTTTTAATCTATTGACTTATTGTATAACAGGAAAACATACAGCAAAGTTTACATTCTCGTAAAAGAAATATATCTTGGTCTATGCTGTTAGATCTAGGATCTTGTAAGCAAAGAAAAAATGCGTATTAAAATTAGATTTACATACTTGACTAACCACGGCAGTCTGTATTTTCTCGCCAGACCACTCAACACACAACAAACACTATCGCTTGGTCTTGGTTGTCTTGTCATGACCGACTACACGTAGTATCGACTAGCCTTACACTGACCAGTTTGTTCGAATCAGTCAGACACACTATCTATTTAGGCCTACTTCTTGGGACAGAGAGAGGCTTAGATGAAAATGTTACACTTTTTGTCGAGTTGATTATCCTAATGCTTTTAGAGCTATCTATACATATATATAACTGTATCATAGCTCTGGACTAGGCCGTCACTAAGCTTAACAGCTACTGAAAGAATGAAGCGATACGATTGGTCAAATCAAGTTTCTCTTTCATTATTGTTGATGGAAGTGACGTATGAACTAGCTTAAAACAAAATCTCATAGAACCCCGTTTTTTTAGATGTCAAGAATTTACTGGCTAATTTATTAAATATAAATGTTTCTAAGCATTTAAATAAAAAATGGTAAAATTGTTTACTATTACAACTTTTTACGCAGAATTTAAATATGTCAATAACTCAAATTTGAAAAACCATCGGAGTTTCCCTTTAAGTCTTAAATTCAAGTTAAGTGCAATAAATAATTGTGTAACATTTCAACTTGATCAGAGAGTGGGTGTGGAAGAAAAAATTTGTACCAGACAGACAGTGAATTTATTTTTATATATAGATCTAAACTTTGTAATAAAAACAACCAGACATGTGTTCAGAAATTAAGTTTACTAGCATTCTGCAGGACAGCAGTAGGCAGGGTTTGAGCTCAGAACCATTTCCGGGACAGTCCAGATTGCATACTACACAGGGACAAATAAAATGACAATTTAATAAATTCTCAATTGTTAGAAAGTGAATATCTGATAACACTTTAGCATAAAACATCTTACTTAAATCTACATCAGTATCTCGTCTTTTTAAAAGAATATTTTTTAATGTAAAACTATATACTTATTATTATCTTTTTGACATTTTGCTGTTAATCCAGATTGAAGAATGGAAAAAAATAAATAGTCAGCCAGTCTTAACAGATTAATTTTGTCAAATTAAGTAATAAATCCAACTAATCACTGGACAAGGGTAGGACCATTTTGTTTTGAAAGTATTTTATCATCATATATTCTGAACATAACATTTTACATTAAAAAAATAAGGGATATTTTTGTGTGTTGTCACGTATTACAAATTGAATTCTACTTTTAAATGGCTTGCCTAGGGGAACGTGACAATAGAAAAAGGTAGTTGTGTCACTTATCTTAAGTCTGAATTTAATCAAAGACTTACAATGAATAACAAACAAAAAATGACACAAGAAATCGGAAGGTAAAATATCAACTTAATGTTTAATAAAATATAACTCGAATACAAAATGGAAGGGTTGACCAAAACCCTTTTACAAAAATGGTATGTAAAAATATTACAATACAAGAGTTTGAAAATATAATTACAAATACAAGCAAGGCCTTGAAAAAAAGAAAAATCTTAACTTACACGATCAATTGGTATACCACGCACGGGTCACGCAAAGTCTCCGCTATTCTGTCTCACGGCTGTCTCCGTATGTCTGTCCGTCAACGTCACGCGGGCGGTCTTTATATAATCTACCGCGCGTCGATCTCAAGACAAATCTAGGAATTTCTCGAACCAAATACGTCATCAATTTCCCAGATCTAGAACGCTCTTCAAAGAGACAGAAAAAAAAAAACACCCTCCTTTCAACCAGAGGTACACACACAGGTCAAGGACCGGTCACTGTCTGTGTGGCTTGACGAATAAAAAAACTTATTACACAAGGGGCGGACAACCTACCCGTCTCTCGACCGCAACAGGTCAAAGAAAGAAAAAAACAACGCCTAGATACGTAACACCTCCCTCCTAAAAATAAAAAGTTTACATTTCCACGAAATGGAAATCTTTTTAGAACAAAAAAAAAATATTTACATTACAGAATGTATTTATCATGATATATAAAAAAAATATATATACATCAAAATACTTTTTACAATCTAGATAAGGCATCGGCGATAACATTTTCGCTGCCTTTTATGTGTTTAAGATCTAGATTGTACTCTTGTAAAAATAAACTCCACCTGAGAAGTCGTTGGTTCTTGCCAGACATTTTGTGGATAAATGTAAGGGGATTGTGGTCAGTAAATACAACCAGTGGCCATCTGGACCCACTGATATAAAAATCAAAGTGTTGTATAGAAAGAATCAACCCAAGACATTCTTTTTCCACAGTAGAATAATTTCTTTGATGTCTATTAAATTTCTTGGAAAAGAAACAAATAGGATGCTCTACTTGGAAATTATCTTCTTGGTAAAGGACTGACCCAACACCTGTGTCACTGGCGTCAATAGCTAACCTAAAAGGTTTTCCGAAGTCAGGAGCCATCAAAATGGGGAAGCTAGATAATATCTGCTTAATTTGGTTAAAGGCTTTCTGACATTCATCCGTCCAAGTAAATCGGACGTTCTTCCTCAGGAGGTTTGTTAAAGGACTGGCAATGACAGAAAAATTTTCGCAAAATTTTCTATAATATCCAGACATTCCCAAAAATCTTCGGAGTTGTTTCCGATCAGCAGGGATAGGGAAAGCTTGGATAGCTTCTACTTTGGCCATTACAGGTTTCACCTGGCCTTGTCCTACAATATGGCCTAAGTATTGGATTGAAGCCTGGCAAAAATCACTCTTACTCAGGTTTACAGTAATTTTTGCATGTAACAGTTTAGTAAAAAGACAATGCAGTTGTTTACAATGGCTAGAAAAATCTTGGCTAAAAATTACTACATCGTCTATGTATGCGTGGCAATTCTCCATGTCAGCAAGCAGGGCATTTATCATTCTCTGGAAAGTGGCAGGAGCATTCTTCATGCCAAATGGCATCACTTTGTATTGGTACAGACCATCAGGGGTGACAAAGGCGGAGATTTCCTTTGCCTTATCAGTCAGGGGAACCTGCCAATAACCTGAAAGTAGGTCTATTTTGGTGATGTACTTAGCGTCACCAATACGATCTATGAGATCGTCTATCCTAGGGATAGGAAACGAATCGGTCTTTGTTACAGCATTTACCTTACGGTAGTCTGTACAAAAACGATAAGTCTTGTCCTGTTTAGGTATCAAGACACATGGGGAGCTCCAGCTACTGGAACTTGGTTCAATGAGGTCATTTTCAAGCATATACTTGATTTCTGACCTAAGTATGGCAAGTTTCTCAGGGTTGACCCTGTAAGGATGCTGCTTGACTGGAGTAGCCTCGCCAACATCTACATCATGCATTAGAACATTAGTCTGTTTTGGTACATCAGAAAAAATGTCATTAAATTCATTAATGAGTTTCATGATAACTGGCCTTTCTGTCGAAGACAGATGAGACAGTTTTACATCCAAATTCTGTAATACAAAAGAATTAGGTATTTTGTATTGTCCAAATTTCTCCTTTACAATATCATCATCAATAGGAGAAACATGGCTATTTGAACAACTTTTGACTGTATTTAAAACACAATTATTCTTCTCTGAGTGATCTGGCCGAGATACATAAGGCTTCAGCATGTTTATATGACATAGCTGAGTCTTTTTCCTACGGTCAGGAGTTTTGATTGTGTAATTGAGGTCACTAATTTTGGTCTCAATTTCATATGGACCAAAATATCTGGCTTGCAAGGGTTGACCTGGTATGGGCAAAAATACAAGCACCTTATCCCCGGGAGAAAATTCTCTAACACGGGCCTTTCTATCATACCAGCGTTTCATGCTGGATTGGGTGTTTTGTAAGTTATTTTTGGCCAGAACACAAGCATCATAAAGTCTAGTTTTAAACTTAATTACATATTCTAAAAGTCCTTCAGTGGCTGTTGGTGACAACAAAGTCTCTTTTATACATTTCAAGGGACCGCGCACCGAATGGCCAAAGACTAAGTCAAAAGGGCTGAATCCCAACGATTCCTGGACGGATTCACGGGTTGCAAACAGCAGCATGTGGATTCCTTCGTCCCAGTCTTTTTCGTGCTCAAAGCAATAGGTTCGGATCATGTTCTTGAGAGTCTGATGGAATCGCTCAAGAGCGCCTTGCGACTCGGCATGATACGCACTCGACATGCAGTGTTTGATGCCCAACTGAGTCATGACTTGCTTGAAAAGATTGGCCGTGAAATTCGTTCCTTGGTCCGATTGGATGGACTTTGGTAGACCAAATAGAGTAAAGAACTTGATTAAGGCCTTTACAATGTTCGATGCTTTTATGTTCCTTAGAGGAATAGCCTCAGGAAAACGAGTTGAAGCACACATAATGGTCAACAGGTATTGGTTGCCAGCTTTTGTCCTTGGGAGAGGACCAACACAGTCAATAAGTACTCTGCTGAAAGGTTCTTCAAAGGCTGGAATCGGCTTCAGAGGAGCAACAGGGATCTTTTGATTTGGCTTGCCAACCATCTGACAGGCATGACAGGATCGGCAGTACTGGATGACATCTTTCTTCAAACGTGGCCAGAAGAAGTGTGACATAATCTTGTGGTATGTCTTGTGGATGCCGAGATGACCTGACATTGGTGTGTCATGAGCCAGATTCATGATGTACGCTCGGTATCTTTCTGGTAACACGATTTGATGGCATATTCTCCATTCTTCTTCGTTGGATGCGTCTGGAGGTTTCCATTTCCTGAAGAGCATATCATCTTGGATGTAGTAGCACGTTGATGCTAGCTCTGCCTCTTGTGATGTCATTGCGGTTTCTCGAAGTTTGGCGAGCTCTGGATCCTTCTTTTGGTCCTCAATCAACTGTTTTCGAGTTGATGCCGGCTTTTCAGAATTTGGCGTTGGTTCTTCTTCAAGAGAAGCAAAGAATGTGGTGCTCAAGTCCACATCATCGTGGTTACTGTTGGCTTTGATAACGTTCTCTTCTTGAGATGCTTTCAACCTCATTGCCCTTGTTACTGCACACGCTGGATATAACTCTAGGTCTTCCTCGGGTGTGGCAGATAAGTCGGGTGTTTGAGTGACGATGGGTTCGGCTATCACCTTTCCACCTGCTAAGTCATTGCCTAACAGCAACGAGATGCCTTCCAATGGTAATGTTGGTCGGACACCTACAACAACCGGTCCAGTAATGAGATTTGACTTTATGTCGATTAGATGTAGAGGCACATCTATACATCCAAGCTCTACGCCTCGTAACAGGATGCTCTTCCCAGTCGATGATGATTTTGACAAGGGTAAGATACCCTCTAAAAGTAGCGATTGTGAGGCACCTGTGTCTCTCAAAATGGTGATAGGTCGTAGACTTGTAGAATCACCGAGTAGTGATACGAATCCTTCCGAAATGAAAGGCTTAAAATCCTCTAAGGAAACATCAATTTTGGTTGATGCAGACTGGACTTGGGTCGAACTCTCGCTGGAGTCATTGACATCTCTAGGAGACGCAGTGGAGAAACTCTTTCTTGAGTCAGTAGAACATCTTTTGGATGTATTTGGAGAACTCTTGATGGAGTCATTGGAACATCGGGGTGATGTCTTATGGGAACTCTTGATAGAGTCATTGGAACATCGGGGTGATGTATTATGGAAACTCTGGATGGAGTCATTGGAACATCGGCTTGATGTATTTGAAAAACTCTTGTTTGAGTCATTGGAACATCGGCTTGATGTATTTGAAAAACTCTTGTTTGAGTCATTGGAACATCGGCTTGATGTATTTGAAAAACTCTTGTTTGAGTCATTGGAACATCGTAAAGATGAATTTGAAGAACTCGCTGTTGAGTCATTTGAACACCGTGGAGACATTTTCGGAGAGTCTTGTACAGTCAATACATTTGAAACAGGTGGTGTCGAGGTATTCTTGATATGACTTGATGATGAGGGAGTAAACCTCGACGACCACTGTACTGTGCAAGCGCTGACTTTTGAAGGAGCTTTTTCGTTTCTCTTCCTCAATTTCCAGCAATCGTCAATTTTATGGCCTTCTCGTTTGCAGTAGGAACAAGTAGCTTTACTTGTAGTAGGTTTTCTGTCATTTGTACTGCTGTTCTTGATGGAGTTGCTAGCAATGGACTCAGGCTGTTTGACTTGTTTTGGCTTGACATCCGTCGTATACTTGGCAAATTGATGTGATATTATATAATCGTCTGCCAACACTGCAGCCTTGTGCACATCTTCCTCGCCACGATCAGCTATATGCGTACGGACGTCCAGCCGCACACAACTCTTGAACTCTTCCATCAGCATTAGGTTCTTGAATTTTGCAAAGTCGGTGCCGATTTCCCTGGAAGTGAGCCATTTCTCAAAGCGTCGCTCCTTTTCCCGCAGGAATTCTACATGGGTTTGGCCATCCGATTTGCAACAATCCCTGAACTGCTTTCGGTAAGCTTCCGGAACAAGTTCATATGCCTTAAGAATTAAGGCCTTAACAACATTATAATCTTTTTGTTGTTCAATGGTCAAAGAACAAAATACCTCTGCAGCTCTACCAGTCAAAACTGTTAGCAGCAAAGTGGGCCACAAAGTTTCAGGTACATTAAAATTTTTCACAACAAGTTCAAATTGTGGAAAATAATTGTCAATTGTGGCTTCATTAAAGCGTGGAATTATTTTCAAAAATTTTGTTGCTTCAGCAGTATGACTGGCAGGGGAAGAATCTGGTCTTACATTAGCAGCTAACTCTAATTTTTTTAACTCTATTTCTTTTTCTTTTAAAGCTAACTGGGCTTCTATTTCCATTTGTTTTAATTTTATCTGAAGTTCTAAATCTGATTTACCCTCATCGGGTCTAAGGGTTTCTAAAAGGTCTTCAGAAAACACTTCCTCGTCTACATAATGGATTACAATGTTATCTCTGATTTCTTGTTTAAGGGCATTTGATTTTATTTTTAACCCTAAATGTTTAGAAATAAGGACCAGTTCCTTCCTAGTACAAGCATCAAGCTCTTTCACAGAGGGATTTGCAAGAAAGACCTGAATATCCATGACTAACTAACAACTATTACAAGCAAAAAAATGTATACAATGTAAATATACAGTACAAAATCAGTACAACAAAAAAACCTTAAGAGAGTTTGGTCAATACTATTGATACTTTACTTCCGACTCTTTGACACAAAAAAAAATTTTGTTAAAGTCAACTTCGCCTTTACAAAATTACTCAAGTAAGACGAAAATAGGTTCAGAAAAATATCCGGGACGAAAGCCCTCAAACTTCTTTTGTCACGTATTACAAATTGAATTCTACTTTTAAATGGCTTGCCTAGGGGAACGTGACAATAGAAAAAGGTAGTTGTGTCACTTATCTTAAGTCTGAATTTAATCAAAGACTTACAATGAATAACAAACAAAAAATGACACAAGAAATCGGAAGGTAAAATATCAACTTAATGTTTAATAAAATATAACTCGAATACAAAATGGAAGGGTTGACCAAAACCCTTTTACAAAAATGGTATGTAAAAATATTACAATACAAGAGTTTGAAAATATAATTACAAATACAAGCAAGGCCTTGAAAAAAAGAAAAATCTTAACTTACACGATCAATTGGTATACCACGCACGGGTCACGCAAAGTCTCCGCTATTCTGTCTCACGGCTGTCTCCGTATGTCTGTCCGTCAACGTCACGCGGGCGGTCTTTATATAATCTACCGCGCGTCGATCTCAAGACAAATCTAGGAATTTCTCGAACCAAATACGTCATCAATTTCCCAGATCTAGAACGCTCTTCAAAGAGACAGAAAAAAAAAAACACCCTCCTTTCAACCAGAGGTACACACACAGGTCAAGGACCGGTCACTGTCTGTGTGGCTTGACGAATAAAAAAACTTATTACACAAGGGGCGGACAACCTACCCGTCTCTCGACCGCAACAGGTCAAAGAAAGAAAAAAACAACGCCTAGATACGTAACAGTGTAAATTTGATACACACACAATAGTGATGTAGTCAAAAAATCATTCTTTTTTAAATATTATACTTATCATTAAAATTATTGTTGCACAGGATTTTATCAGTTAAAATACCACACCATGACAGAACGGGCTGTGTTGTCTTCTTTGAATAACACTACACCAGTTCGCCCAGCTTCAACTAAATACTTGTCTCCAGCTACTAGTCGTACCCCTGGGATCTCAAGCCCTGCAACAGCTCTTCAAAATTTTGATGGTATTTTGTTTTTTAAGTTAGAATATTTTACTTAAATTCTTTGCAACATCATCTTTAAATTATATAAAAGACAACAAACTGTTCATTATTTGTGGCTTTTGCTAGTTCTTAGCAAGATACTTATCTTACTCAATTTAGAGAATTATTCTATCCTTAACTATCACTTATTTCAATCCAGATATCTCACTCTCTCTCTATTTCAACCACTCTCTCTATCTATTTAAACTAAATAAGACATTTAAGCTGTATTTTTATCCTTGAGATTTTGCTTAGCAAATACTAAATCACATTTGGCATTTGTTTTCCCCAGATTATGATGAAGGTCAGCAAAAAAGGGAAAGGCGGAGAAAGTCTCAAGCCTTTGATATACATAGGAGAGTTTTGGGCAGCCCATCTACTGCATCGCCTAGGTAGGGCTAGCCTTTGTTACGTTTCATTTATTATTAATAAACAGATGCCTGCAAGTAAACTACTCATATTTTGTGCAAATATGATCATGAAAATACAGTAAATTGTTATTTTTAAGCTAATGTAACAAAAAATATTGATTGTAGCCTTTATTTTTGTAGGATATTTTTTATATAGCTTATAATATTCAGTAGGAAAATGAAAATTTCAAATAGTTTTTTAAATAGGTCTGTCACAGCTATCCATAAGTGCTATGATAAGTTGGTTTTAAATATTAAAACATGTTTGTGTGTTTAGTTCAACAGAGCTGAATGGGTTAACTAGTGCAGAACTTGCCAGCAACTATGCCAATTGCATCAAATTATCCACAGAAAACGTAAGGCAAAACACTATTTAATGTGATAAAATATAATTTATGACATTATGCTATAGTTTAATGGACATAAACATGCTACAAAATGGTTGCTTTTTATTTATTTCTTTTTTTTTGCTCAGAAAATTACCTCAAAAAATGCCTTTGGTTTGCATCTCATTGATTACATCACAGAGTTATTGAAAAAGAAAAAGTTAGACAATTTCCAGGTAAGTGGTTTTCATTTAAGTTGAAAATACAATGAAGTGAATTGATTACAATAAGTTGCTGTGGACAATGTCAGTGGTTTTTGAAAATATTAAATATATAACAGATAAAACAAAGCACACTGAAGCTAATAGTTTTTTTTTTAATGTCAGCATTACAGTTTTGGTGTATCCTTCAATAATTGCGTAGGTTACCAGCTAAACAGTAGACGAAGTATAGTTTAGTTAGGATAAATGCAATTAATTTGCTGTATCTCTTAACAAATAGGTTGCTAGCTCAACGCTAGATGCAAGTGCCAAAATCTATGCTGGGCGTGTTGATTTCATTCATTCATCTGCCTATAAAATGGTAGCAAGCCTCGGAGGGGGGAAAGTGGTAGAGGAAGGTGAGTAGGAATTCATAGTTTTTTTAATTGTTTGAGAATTAACTTTGAGTTAGCTGTTGATTATCTCTAAAATTATTTTTTTTTACTTAAGAAGTGTTTTATACGCCCATGTATTACTTTACTAATTTATTCATATAAAATTAATTAAGAACCAAATAAAGTCTCACATACCAGCTTTGACCCATAAATCTTTTTATTTAAATTTATAATGAACAAGAATCGTTCATTAAACATGTGCATAACTATAATAAAAAAAATTGTATTCTTGTATAAAAAAATACTTTTGTAATTTTTATTGAGATAAAGCTCCATATAGTACCCAAACCCTATAACAATTTTCGAAGTACGAATTCCTATGAATGCTGGGATTTTATATTCTGGCTTCTTTGACACCTATTCTGTAGTCTAATGAGCTCCACAGATTAGTTTGGGAAAGTATTAATAATGAATAACACCCATTAACCATTTGTCATAGAGACACATTTTTTTTTTATTCCCCTTTTTCCTAACCCTGTGGAATTATAGCTCATTGCTGTACACTAATCCCATGTAAACTAATATTTTATGTACTTTTTTTTTCCCCATGAGTACTTTTCACTGAGAAGTAAACATTATTTTTGTATTGTGTTATTTATATTTTGGGTAACTTTATTTTAGACAACATTGTTGATTTTCTAAACATGAGATATTTTGTTTCTTTATAATATATTTGGATACTAATAAGATAAACCAGTGTGTAACTACAACAGGGCTGTGATGTGTTTATTCAACAAGCTGTGTAGACATCATATTGTTCTATTTTCATTCAGTCAAAATGTTAGCTTTTATTTGGAAGGGTTTAACTTATGCAGATTTCATTATGAGACAAACAGAAATGTTTATATAGTTGAGTCTGTTTTTTTTATTCCTGTGCCTGTATTTATTGGAGAGTGAAATGAAAAAAAATTATAATTTAAAATATTTTGTGATTGTGTTTCTTTGACATTTTTAGGGGCTTGTCTTTTAGACATACTAATAAAAATGGTGAAGTCTTGATAATTACAGCATTATTTGATGAGACGTGTTCATGGTTGATGCAATAGTTGCCTTTCCCCCATATCAGACACCAGCTTGCTTTAACTGGCTTAAAGGAGAGTAGAAGGCAGCTTCTGAACAAGACAAAGGCCGCAGGATACACTTTTTAAAAGAAAATGGCTAAAAACAGTCGTGGACAGAAAAAACGTAAACCAACCATTGGCTGACAACAGTAATGGATGTGACAAAATATCTAGATCACAGCTAGGATTGTAGCCACATGAAATTCTACTTTCCTCCTTAATCTTCGTTGACAAGTGTTATTTGACCAGCTGCCTTTCTGTTTATCCAGTAAGAATAGCCAAAGGCATAAATATTTCAAAATTTGAAAAATGCTTGGAGTTTAACCAAAGGGAAATAGATTGGCAGCAAGTGGATTTACTGTGCTGCCCCATCTTGATCCTAGAATATGATTTAATTTAGACTTCTTTGTTATTGCTTGCTTGCAAATTATCGGTGACTCACTTTTGCTTGCTAATTACCAGTGTCTATCACTTTTTGTTTAGATTTTCTTTCTGATGAACCAAATGCAGAGAATGCAGCACAAGAGGACACAGCTGTAAAAGCAGAACAAAAGATCAAAAAGAAAAAGGTCAGTAATAAAATCTAAAAACTCTGCATTTCAACAAGTTTAACTATCATGTGATTCAGTAACTTTACAAAGGGATTTAGACTACAGAAGTCAGTGTTGTTTTTAAGATATTACATTTGATGCAAAACATCACTGAATTAATGATGGAGTCATGTGATCAGCACATAGCCAACCAGTTTAATTTTCCAATCTACTGTAAGGTGCCCAATTAAAGTTAGACTTAGGGAGGTCCTTAAAATCACTGGGACTGCAGCTTGAAAGCCACTCAGCATTTAACATTTAAAGACATTAGTTCAGTCATAAGAAATAATTTAGCGTCTTTAAAAATGTGTAAGCTAATGTCCTGAGGGCCTAATTATATTTTTCTGTGGATGTGAACATAAGTAAATCTCAGTATGTGAGGGGAAGTTAAGGTGTTTAGGCTGGCTAATTAGCATCCCTATTTACCATTGTCTACAACAATAGGGGAACTCTTTGACTGCTTTTTTTTTTTTTTTTTTTTAACATTTTTTACTTTTTTTTTTTTTTTGTTTCCAGGTTTCACCCACTGTTGAGACCAATCTTAAAAATATAAACGATGACAAAGACTTGGAGTTTGAGGAGGATCCCATGTTTCAAGTGACATCAGCTGCCTTTGATGAAGGCGGTGCTCGCGGACTGCTTCTAAACAGATTACGGATATTTGATGATAATTATCAGCTGGTGCTGGACTCCTCAGCACCTGTGAGTTTTGAAGCTCCACAACCTGATTCCCAATCTGCCCCCAAAAAAGCGAGTTACTCTGAACTGAAAGGTTAGTGAGGACAAGAGAAAGAAAAGTTGGTTCTTAATACTTACAGCCAAGACAAAAAGCATGCCAAGTGTTGTTAAATCACATTCCAATGTTTGCATATGATGAAAAATTAACTAATTATAGTTCAAGTAAAAAGTATCAGGCCAAATTTGGTGCATTGCTTGTTGATACAAAGTTGAAATACATTATACATTTTCTATTTTTAAAAATACTACTTCATAGTAATAAAACATTTGCCTCTACAATTGAATTTCTAAGAGCTATACCTTTTGAAAAGTTTTTAATTGAGCATATATGTATATATAGATTTCATTTACTTTTATTCATATGTCTATTCATATAAAAAAAAGTCATGTCTTAATTTATTTTCAATAAAATGTTTCTAACAGTAGTGTCAATATACTGCATACAGGCCTGTATTGCTGCTGGGTTATTAAAATAAGGCATACTTTTACTCTTTTCCAAAATTTTATGAACATGTTTATTATTTGTCCAAATAAAAGGGAACATTTCATGTGCTTATTTTAAGATAATTATAGAAAAATGTCTGGAGTTTAAAACTTAATTTAAAAAAGAACAGACAACTGATAAGATCACATTTACTTGATTTAATAGCATAATACATGTTTTAAGTTATTGTACATTGAAGCTTACTTATGGTAAAATTAAATCTGTCGTGCTTAATTTATTAAAGCCTAGCCAGGAGGTCAACAAATCATCTGGTTGTTCAGTTTTTGACTTTGATAGACTAAAACTTTTCATTGAGCATATTTGAATGATTGCCTTGGTATAACTTGTGTTGACTTTGATAGACTAAAACATTTCATTGAGCATATTTGAATTTTTGTTAACCTGTGTTAATTGATAGACTTGTCACAGAATCTGGTGATCAATAGTTTTACCTTTTTACACTTTCTTGTTTTCAGCCAAGCTTGAGAATGCTAATTTGGAAAACTGTCAGATGTGTTCTCCTTTGAGTGATTTTCACTTTCTGACTAATGAATGGGAAGTAAGTGGCACACACATAAGTATTGAATTTTAAGTTATCTTACTTTGCTAATTTTAATTGCATTTTAACTATAATTGCAAATTAAAACTTTGAAGAACAGTATATTTTTTGTTTAGGTCTCTATTTTACCAAAGAGCTTCTCAGAATTTGCTTTTGATGCAAGTGTGGAGCCACCACACATATATAGTGTGGAAGAAGAAGTGGATGCCATAGCAACTGGTGCTATAGATGATAATGACAATGCAGATGGAGACAATGGTAATTTGATGGATTCTATACTTCTTTTTTTTTTTTAAACAAATAACTTACAATGTAATTTAAGTTCACCTTCACCTATTCCTTATTCAGTTGGGATAATAGGGCATCACTCATGATCTATTGACTGTCTTTCTCCATTGTTTCAGTGATTGAAATTGTTAAGGGCAAATAATAGTCGAAATTAGTATTTGAATATATATTTTTTTCAGTGTAAAGGTGGGATCGTATGGTTGATGTAATCCTTGTATCGCTAGATTTAAATTCAGTGATGCTAAATGTTTTAATAACAAAATATTGGAAATACACATTGATGTATTAATAATATTTTGATGAATACACTATATCAATGAATTGAAATCCACCCATAGAATGAGACATAGTTAAATGACACACACAGGAAAGATTATTAATAAAATAACTAATGAACTGGACTAGTCTCTCTATTTTTATTTTTACCTAGTTTTGTTTGAGATGCATTCGGAGTCTTGATTTTCGGAGACAGAAATGTAAAAAAAAAAATGTAATTTTAAAAAAAGTTCTCCTTTTCTCAGTAGGTCATTAGGCCAGCACAACAACAAACCACCTTTACTTTTACCCACTTAATGTCAGGTACCCATTAGAGTGCTTAACCATAGGGCCTCCAAAAATGTAATTATTTTCACTGAATTCTTTAAATGACCAGACATAATACAGATCGAGACCAATGCTTTGGAACTGATGCCACAAAACACACTTGCTTACTCGTCATGAATGTGCTGCTTTTGTAACAATCTTATAGGAAGATGACACTCATTATTTCAATTATTAAGTTTTATAAGCAATGATAAATCTTAGTAGAAATATTTTATATTATTTTAGATCACTTTGATCAAGGTGGCCTTGTCAATGACCTGAATGCCTTATCACTCAGAGATTCTACCACAGCAGAATTTGTTGAAAGTGCCATCAGTGATATAGCGTAAGTATTTATCACTATCACTATTTATTATTGTATTTATCTATGTGACGTAACATTTTCAATATTTTTTTACATCTTTTATGTACATTTGTAAAACCAGTCAAGGAAGTGTTGTCAAACTGCGTCAAATCCTTTCCTCACAGCCATCAGACTATTGTCTATTTAATAGTGCACTTTTACAAGCCTGGGCTGGACCAGGACATTGGAAACTGGCTTCTATAAACAAATCAGGTTAGGATTTTCTTGTTTTACTATACTCATCTTCTCAATAGAAAAATTTTGACCTCTAATTTTTTCAAATTTTAACAAATATTGGGTTAGAAAAAAAATGTTCTTCGACTTGTAAAAGCTTGTTTTATTGAATTCTGATTGTATTTTATTGTTTAAAACAGAAATCATTTTGGCTCTATAAATTGTTTATATGTAGCTAAAAGGACACACAAATTTTACCAATTTTTATATAAGAAAAAGGATCAACACACTCACATGCTTGTGCTTATTTCGTCTGGCTGATTAACTGTAAAATCCCAACCTGTCACTGTGACAGTTTAGTAACAGTATCATTTGGTTTACTGCCAAAGGAGCCACTAAAATAGCACAGGCAAAGATTCAAATTTAGTAAAACTCATTACATCTCTTGCGGAATGAGACTATAGTATTTGGCCTCTCCTTACTTACTTAGACTTAGGTCCTCCCGCGCCGTTCGGCACATTGGGCGGCAAGCTGTCTCCATAAAGATCTGTCATTGGCAATGTCTGAAGCCTCCTCCCACCTGGTGTCCACTGCTCTGAGGTCCTCCATGAAGGTGTGTCGCCAAGTAATACGAGGACGTCCCTGTTTGCGCTTTCCTTGTTTTGGCTTCCATGTTATCACAACTCTTGGTGTGCGTAATTCATTTTGACGTAGAACATGTCCCGCAAACCTCATGCGACGCTCAGTCACAACCTCACCAAGTGTTCGACTCCCAGTTCGGCATAGGATTTCCTTGTTTGAGACCCGATCTGTGTAACTGACTCCCAAAATCCGTCTCAGCCATCTCTGTTGAGCCACCTTTAGTCTTTTCTCAATTTTGACATATGACTTCCACGTCTCACATGCATATGTAGCAGTTGGAATGACGATTGTGTTGAGAAGGTGTATTTTTGTCTCGAGTCCAATGGCTTGGCTAGTCCAAATAGGCTGCAGCCTTTGGAAAATGCTCCCTGTCTTTCCTATTCGGCACTCTACATCATGGTAAGCATCTCCATCATTTGTTATGATGCTGCCAAGGTACGTGAACTTGTCCAGCTCTTCAAGCTTTGACTCGCCAAGTCTGACGGGGACACCCTTTGCCTTATATCCCACTCGCATAATTTTAGTCTTATCCAAGTTTATGCGGAGGCCAATTTTGGGTGCCTCTCTGTCCAGGCTCTCATCATTTCTTGAATGCATTTATTTGTAGCCCCGAGTAGTGCAACATCATCAGCAAAGTCCAAGTCCGTCAATCGGAGCTGTTCATGCCATGGAATACCAAAGGCAGTCTGGTCCATTGCTCTCCTCATTATGTAGTTGATGGCTAGGAGGAAAAGGAAGGGAGATGCACCCCTGACTCACCCCTGTCTTGATTGTAAAAAACTCTGTTGTTCCCTCTTCTGTTTTAATGCAGCAACTAGATTGACTGTAAAGGTGTCGTAGGATCTGGACGAATTTTTCTGGGATACCATATTCTCTATTTTCCATAGTGATTCTCAGACACTAACACTTTTTTGAAAATCTGCTCTGTACATGATCTGCCTCTTCGGAAACCTGCTTGTTCTTCTGAGCCTTTCATCTACAGACTGTTGAAGCCGTCTCAACAAAACAGTGCTGAAAACTTTTCCTGGGACAGAGAGGAGAGTAATGCCCCTCCAGTTGTTGCAGTCTGCCAAGTTGCCCTTTTTTGGAAGCTTTACAATCACTCCCTTTTGCCAGTCCTCTGGGACTTTTGAAGTTCGCCAACAGAGATTTAAGAGATCAGTCATTCTGTTAACAATGCACTGTCCCCCATATTTTAGCATTTCTGCTGATATCATGTCTAGCCCTGGTGCTTTGTTATTCTTTAACACTGCAATGGTCATAGTAACCTCCTCAGCAGTTATTGGGTCTGTCTTGACCTTGAGATCATTGTCTGGAGAGGGGTCCTTAAATATGTAAGTTAGGTCTGGCGACAGTTGGTTAAGGGTCTCTTTAAAGTGCTCTAGCTATCTTGCATCCTGTTCTTCTTTCGTTAACAAAGTGTTGCCTTGCTTGTCTTTTATCTGTGCCCCATGTCCACTCTTTGCTTCAGTGAGATCTCGGACAACACGATGGAGGGTTTTTGTGTCATTTCTGCTTGCAGCTGCTTGTGCCTCTTGTCCCTTCTGCTCAATCCATGGCCTCTCCTATGCATAGGAAAACTGAATATAATCTTTTGAGTTATTTTAAAAATTCTTAAACTTAAAAGAAATAGTTATTGCATCTCAGTTCCAAATTCAAATTATAATAGTTAAATTAAAAGTTCCCCTTTCAGATCTTGCGATCTATTAGGCGGATGATGTAAAGATCAGCACATTGATCAACCATTTTTAGTTTTCCCCAACAAATTTCCAGTACCCAGTAGAGCTGGGTGGACTCAAGGACGCCATAAAGATCCCGAAATTAAAAATCCCAGTGTTTAGAAGTATTTGAACCTGGGACCCCCTTTATAATAGTCTCCTGAAATCTAGTTTATTTTAAGAGTTTTGAGCATAAAAATGGTGGAGGCTTTGACTAAATCAAAATTTCTTTATTAAGGCTCCACTGCATCAGCCCAAAAGATGACCAAAAAGAAAACCAAAAAGCAGCCCTTTAAACTCACATTTGACATGCCTGAGGAACAGGGGATTGAGCTTCTGAAGCCAGCCAAAGCAGAGTCTATCAGCATCACTAAAAGAACATGGGCCACCTACACTAAGAAAAGAACAACATTGCCAGAGGACAAACAGATAGACAAACAAGAGAAACTGTTTTGTTTATTCTTAAAACCAAATATAAAGGTAAAATGTTTTATTCACTTCATGTTTAGTTTTTGCTTTATTTTTCAGAAATTACTTAGCTTTTCCTGTAACCCATTTTGATAAGCAAATTTTTTTTTCTCCAAAAATGTATGTATTAAAAACAAATTTTTTTAAAAATGTGTTCGCTTCATGTTTAGGCTATAACCCTTTCTAAGTGACATTTAATGAGATGCTTATCAAAGTAGCCGGTACATCTTAAATTCTTATATTATTCATATATTTCTTTATATGCAGATCAAACCAGTAACAGAGGAGGCAATCGGTGTTGACGGCGAAATTGAAAATTATGACCTCAATAACAAAAATGATGTTGAAAACTTTTGTCCAGTTGCTAGGGTAACCATTTTTATCATTAAATATGAATATTATGGATTTCTGTTTAGTATTAAAATACTTTTGATTACATTATCATTTTAATAATGTACTATAGGTTACACTGTACAATACACTTATATTTTTATTTTTTTTTAAATGTGCTTATGAAAGACATTCCATTGTTGTCTTGAAATAGGTGCAAATGCTTATAATGGACTTTTAATAAATAGTTGTTTTAATTATGCAAAAATGTGTAATCTATTTTTGCAATCATGATTTGCATGTTTTTTTTAACAAGTGTACTTCATAAGTAAACCTGTGCAAATATTTTAAAGCTGTTCAGCAGATTGTCACAATACAGATGTTACAATTGGATATTCCTTATTTTGTATTTTATTTTTCTTGTCAACTTGTAAACAGTTTGCCCAAAACTACAAATTAAAAAAATTTTAGGTTGTCAGAATCATTAGGTACTTTTAATTGATGGGCTTTGGTTCGCTTGCCAGCATATAGTGCAAGAGGAGCTTAACTAAAGCTTTACTTTTTTTTTTTTTTTTTTTTATTCCTTACATTATTTCATTTGTTAAGTTGGTCCAATAATAATTGAGGCAACACTTCTTGGAGTTGGGCCTAACACTTTTATTCAACACCAAAAGACGCCATCTTGGGCACCACCGCAAGTTTACAACACAACACACATAACTCACAATAACTAAGGGCTATAACTTACATATGAACCATTAACATCCTTCCCTTTCTCTCGACGAAACATATTCACTACAACATTCCAAAACGAACACATGGCATATTAACATCCCTCTTTCAGTACAATTCACTACCACATTCCAAAACGAACACATGGCATATTAACATCCCTCTTTCAGTACAATTCACTACAACATTCCAAAACGAACACATGGTATAGTACCATCCTGTACACCAACAGTGAAGGCTATGCAGATCTAGCCAGACGAAGAGAGCAAATAAAAAAGCACACAAAAAAACACGAACAAAACCACACTTCAGGGGCGGTCACCACTTGCCCATGTCATAGTCCTTGTGCCACGTAGGGGTGGCTCTCGTTCGGCCACTCCCTCTCACGCTAGGCTCTGCTCCGTGAGCTAAGGGTGGGATCCCATCAGGGCCGGCGCTGGGCTCTAAAGCAGAGTGTGGTGTTACGTCTGTGGATGAGGCATTTAGTGGCGCCTCATGGGTTGCCGTTTCATCATCTGAAAAGGTGTCTGAGTAAGGGACATTCCTGGGCCGGATGTGCACTCTGTTCCTAACGTATGTACCGCCCGTTGTTCCCTTCACGGTATAGGACCGCTCCCTGTTTCTCATAATAATTATGCCAGGCCGCCAATCATTGTTTCCTGGACTCTGGAAGTAAACGTTTTGGTCCACATTCAGCCGGGGCAGGTCTCATGCTATTTTATCATAGTGTTTTTTTATGGTGTACCTGTGACGGGCTTTCGCCCCCAGGCCTTCTGTGTAGCTTTCGGGCTCAAGGGTTTTAGTCAGGGGTAGTAGTGACCGTGGTATTCTGTTCAAACACAA
The DNA here is from genome assembly GCA_030265305.1 of Biomphalaria pfeifferi. Taxonomy (NCBI): domain Eukaryota; kingdom Metazoa; phylum Mollusca; class Gastropoda; family Planorbidae; genus Biomphalaria; species Biomphalaria pfeifferi. The sequence goes on from JASAOG010000221.1 coordinate 881,129, forward strand.
CTGGGCTGGGCTATAGCCACCGTCCTGTTTGGGAGTGTTGCGAAGTTCCAGCAGGGCTTCGTATTGATCATCTCCGGTTCCAATGGTCTTTCTCATCATGTTTTTGATTGTTTTTACTGCGGCCTCCGTTGGCTTTGGGGTGTCCGGGATCGGACCTGATGTGCGATATGTTCCATCTGTTAGTGAATACGTGAGACGTGTATTGGGGACCACAGTCAGAGATTAGGACTTTAGGGACTCCGAATCTGGCAAAGTGAGCTTTCAGTTTTCTAATCACCTCGGTTGAGGTTGATGTTGTTAGTAAGTTAGCTTCGATCCAATTTGAGAAACTGTGATCAAGTATGTTCTCCCTTGGATCTCCATTAAGTCTGTTCCCACCTTTTCCCAGGGTCCTTTTCCTTCATAATGTGGCCACAACGTTTCTCTTTGATTACTTGGCTTGTTCTCTTGGCAGGTGGTGCACGAGTCGGACATCTGTTTGATTTCTGCAGCCATTCCTGGCCAGAAAATCAGGGCCCTCGCCCGCCTCATCATGCTGTCGTATGCTAGGTGGGAGGCGTGTAACTTCTTCATCTCTGAGCGCATGCTTTTGGGAATTAGTACTCTTTCCCCCTTGACGATGATTCCATTACTTATACTCAGGGTTTCGGCAAAGTCATAATAGGGCCTCAGAGCCGCGGGAGCAGCATTTTTCTTGACAGGCCAACCTGCTTCAATGGTCATTTGGAGAGCTTGTAGAGTTTCATCAGCATCTTCTTTCTTGGTGAGTTCCCGCAGGGGGTGTGATGTGGCTGACAGGTTACTGAGGAACTTGGACAGGTACTGCACCATGCCACAGAATTGTCAGACTTGCTGTGCGTTTGTAGGGCGATCCATGTCCACTATGGCCTGCACCTTCTTGGGGTCTGGTTCAATACCTTGTGCGCTGATGACGTGTTCCATGAATTCGACCGCCTCTGTTTGTTCCAATGTTTTGCTCTCGTTCAGTATTATGAATTTTCTTTTGCATCTTTCTCGCAGATTTTCCAGTTTTGTCTTATGGTCCCCCAACGCCTCTTCCATTGTTCTGCCACACCCGACTACAATGATGTCATCGGCCAGATTGATGCAGCCGCTGAGGCCTTCCAGTGCTTGTGACAGTTTTCTTTGGAATATTTCTCCGCTGACGCACAGTCCGAAGGGCAGCCTTGTCCATCTATACCGGCCGTAAGGTGTTTTCATTGTTGTCAGAATACTTGATTCTTTGTCAAGGCGAACATGCCAATAAGCCTTTTTCACGTCAAGTTTCGAGAAGATTTTGGCGTTCTCGAACTGGGGTAGAGTATCTTCAAAAGACTCTATTCAAGTGTTGTGGGTCTATACAGATTCGCAAATCTCCGTTTTTTTTCTGAACAATGGCCATTTGACTGACCCAATCCGTTGGCTCCTCTACTGTGACCAGTATTTTTCTCTTCACGAGTACATCCAGCTCCTTCTTGACTTTGTCTCTGTATGCGAAAGGAATATTGCGGCATGCAGACACCACTGGAGATTTGTTTGCATCTATGGTTAGTTTCGCTTCTCCTAGGTCACCTAGGTAACCGTTGGTTGACTGTATTCGAGAGACGAAATTGTTGTCGTTGAGTGTAATGAGGTCCAGTTCTTGACACGTTTTCAAGCCTAGGCGGCATTGAAAGCTATTTCCAACGACGACGAACTTCACTACAGTTGTTTTCCCTGTTTTTGGGTTTGTCATTGGTAAATCAGCAACTCCTTCTGGCTTCTGTTCAGTCATGTTCCACATTCTTAGAGTTTGTGTGGTCTCCACTGCTTGGCATCTCTTGACAAACCTTTTACAAATGATGTTGACGTCGGCTCCTGTGTCTAACTGGAATTTCACTCTTTGACCATTCACTACGAATTCTGCCGTAAGCCTGTCTCTTGTCGACCTGAGTACATTTATTGTATTTAGCCACTCTGGCTCATACCCTGACGTCTTGTGTACCAGTGTGCTTTCTTTTACTCTGTTGCACTTTCTTGCGAAGTGGTTTCTTTCCCCGCATCGCTTGTATGTCTGTCCCCACGCAGGGCATGCTGTTTTATGAACGCGTTGTGTCGTCCACAAAATCGACACTCTAAGGGTGTAGCTGTAGCTTATTGTGTTGTTCTTTCCATTTTGTCAACTTGGGCCTGAGCTTCAGCTCGTATTTCCTCCACACTAGTCATTGACTGTTCGAAGGCTCTGCAAATCTCGATTGTTCTTTTCAGGGACAGCTCTGGGCATGCCAGGAGTTTTTCCTGCACTTTTCTGTCTGAGGAGAACACTATTTTGTCCCGGATCATCCTGCCTGGCTCCTTAAATTACATTTGTTTGCCTGGGACTTTAGCTTCGTTAGGTAGGTTTCTAATGGGGAGCACATGGGTAATTTCCAAAAGCGAAACGTTTCTAACACTTCGTTGTCTCTTGGGTTGCAGTAGTCGTGTAGCTTTTTCAATAATGCCTCAGGTCGCCCTCGTCCTCCCCTTCCTGTTATGTGAATTGGTCACTGACTTCGATGGCCTTGGGGCCGGCACAATGTAGTATGATGGCCTTCTGTTGGGTTTTGGGCCTACCGTAGGCCCCCGTCGCTTGCAGATAGATTTCCATCTGTCGCCTCCACCGTCTGAAGTTTTCACTAACATTCCCTTCCGTTAGCTCCAGGCAATGGGGAGGCGTCAGTATATTTTCCGCCATGTTGTATAACCCTGTCTCTACTGTCCGCTTTGTAGATCTTTTGGTTGCCTCCCTTTATGGACCAAAGCGTACGTGACCTTGGGGGTAGACTGTCCGATTTAGTTCTCTCTATTTATCTGTAAGGTCTCCCTTGACGTATGATCACTTACGTGGTTCACTTGATGTATTAGCACTTACGTGGTTCACTTTTCCGCTGCCACCATGTTAAGTTGGTCCAATAATAATTGAGGCAACACTTCTTGGAGTTGGGCCTAACACTTTTATTCAACACCAAAAGACGCCATCTTGGGCACCACCGCAAGTTTACAATACAACACACATAACTCACAATAACTAAGGGCTATAATTTACATATTAACTATTAACACATTTTTCTCTTCATTCAGGATGAGGATGATGAGGATTTATCTGCTGCTGGCTTTGACTTTTCCAATGAGACCAATTTTATTCAGGCCTCACAGGACAACTCTAGTCAAGGTCATTTCACCAATTTGACTTTAAATGGCACTGTCTTAACACAAGATAAACTTGTGGCAGCCCCAAACAAGGTATTTTAAAGAGATTTTGTCACTTGTTCCATTGCTTCAATGCATATTAGCGCAGCGTTCATGCTTATAACATACTAAGTACACTATGTTCCAAACTCCTTTGTGGAGTGAGGATATCTGGGAAAGGTTTCCATGCTGCATTTATTATAATTATTATGATTTCTTTTTGTCTACCAGTTCTTCATTAAGATTTCTCTTTGCCTACCTTTGGCCTGTCTCTTCTATAGTCAGCCTCAATGCTGCGCAACAGAGGTTTCTTTGTAGTGCCAGTGTGTCTTTAACCTAGCAATCTTCCTTTGAATTTTTGAAACATGTAATTAATTATGCTGTAAAATTTTTCCCTGCTGATTCCTAGCTGAATGTCCCCTGTTTTCAGTTTGTCATTTTCATTTATCAGCTTTATCCTCTTTTCCTTTTATTTTAGGTACAAAAAATTAGCATTCAGTATGCTAAATCTGCAAAACGAGTGGACGTCAAGAAATTAAAGACTACCATTTGGTCTATCTTAACAAAAGATACACAAGAGGTAAATAGATTTTAAATATTGAATTTGGGATTAATTTTCAAGACCTTTGGTACTTTTTAAGCTTATTAACAATTACCAGACCTGATTTCCCAGAACATCTCCAATAAAACAAAAGCACTTAGTATCATTCTTTCCAAGAGACAGAATAAGTAATATAATGTACTTAGTTTTATTAGGGAATGGGAGTTATTGTTTTTTTTTTCCCTGATGTTGTGTAACATTTCTGAGCTCAGTTATAATGTATGTAGTGTCATTGAAACTGTTCCTATTTTAAAGTGCAAATATACATATAATACCATTTCAAGGATGTATGTCTTTTTAAGCCACATGTGTGTGTGTGGTATATATAGTATGTTACACCACGAATATGTGCTAATGTCCTATTATTCTTGTTTGTGCCAAGAGAGGGACAAAAACAGGCTGACTTACAATCTATACAATCCATCCATCTTTTTTTCAGTTGGACACTCGCCAAATAATATGTACGCTGATGTAATAATTAGTAGTCATAGAAATTTTCAAAGTTATAAACAAAATGGGATTGTCAATTACTTAAATTTGAAATCCTTTGAAGAGAAAATACAAATATCATGGGATTGTACATAAAATGATTTGGAAAAAATGCTTATTACAAAATACCCTCACATTTGATTACTAAATTAGCAAGGGGAGTAATTTGTTGAATATCTTATTGGTTATTTCCCTTGTTAAAAAGTAAATTACATTCCATTACATTTGAAGGCACCCTCTGTACTATTCTACTTCAAATTAAAAGGATTCCTTAGAACTTTCAAGAACATGCAGACTAACCTGTTCAAGACTTTTTGTTATATTGGACACCTTTTTATTTTTTAGGGAAAGGGGGGGGGGGGGGGGAGGACATTGTTTTGTTCTTTTAGAACCTTGAGCCCACATTATGTTTGTTAACAGTGCTATTTGAGCCCACATTATGTTTGTTAACAGCACTATGTAAAATATTATAACTATTATTAATGATGAATGCAATCTTTGTTTAGAACTCAGAGGTTGCTGCTAATGATGTCTTCCTGTCCACTACAAAGATGACCTCCCCTTGTTACTTCAGTCAACTTGTGAATACTCTCCCCTCTAAAGTCTCAACAACAATGGCCAAGAATCTGTCTATACATACTGTTTTTGCCTGTTTGCTGTACATTACCAATGAAAAGGTAAGCTTTATCAATATTACATTGTTTAGATCAATTTTTTTTTAAATTGTTTTTGTAGAGCCCAACTTTTCATGCTTAGTAAAGTGTTGTCCAAATGCTTTTGTGAATCGGGGGCTCTGCCTTGAGTTGCTCAGATAACAACTACTCAGCTTTAGTCAGGATTTGAACTTGAACTCCGTGCCAGGTAGCCAAGTGGTCTTGGTGTTGACTGTTGTGCCACAAACTTCTTAACCAATTTGTTTTTAGTCATTTGTTGGCAGTGCTATTAGAATAACAATTTTTGTGCATGTTTTTTTTGTAGCGCTCACCAGCTCTAGTAGAACTTTGACAATTGATCAATAAAGACATGTATCATTTGGCTAGTCACCTTGTAAATTGTTAGTCATCAGTATATTCTATGAAGATTTTCATAGATAAATGTACATTGAATGAACCCTTATAATTTAAAATTCTGATGGTAAAATACATTTTCAACTCTTTTTGTATCTACTCCTAAATTTTTTGAGTGCCATTGGGATAGTTGTTCATAATACTAGTCATGAATTAGTTTTATTTCATTTTGTAAACTGTACCTCATCTATTTAAACAATTTTATTGACTGCTGGTTTTGGCTTAGGCAAATTCCTTTTATTTAAAAAAAAAAAAAGAAATAACAGTTGGACTTTTCTCTTCTTACTAGTCAATTTCTCATTTGTAAATGAATAGTTTTGTATCTAATTCTTAAAAATATGTCTTATTTATATTTTTCTTTACAGGGCCTTAAGTTAACTACAGTCAAAGAAATGGAAGATATTTACATAGAGCAAGACAGCCTATGATAGTTGTTTTTTTGCTCCCAACTAAATAAAATATTTGATTGAAATAATGTCTAGATGCTCAAAAAGTAGGACCAACAATTATGCTGGCCAGATTTTTGTTGATTTTAGTGAGAAAATTTATAATGTGTATTTTTTTAGCAAGTGTAATGCATTTGAAGTAGCTAGTTCAATGTTGGTGTATGTGATGTTTTATCTTATATGCATTATTCTGCATAGTTTGGAACTCTCATTTGTTTAGAGTTTTGAACTTGTGTTCTACTCCTTGTAAATATGGACATAGCAAATGTTTTAATAGTAATAGTTCAATGTTTATATATATATATATATATATATATACAAAAAAATAAGGATTAGGCAGCAAATAGTATTATTACTTATTAATGTGTACATTATGTTAAAGATATTAAGAATTAATTCTGTGTGCCTTCTTTACCTGAATCTTATACCTTTTAAGATGTCTTCAAAATGTCAACAACTTGCTTATCCTGGGTTTTTGTGCCACTATTGGAACTCAATAGCCTTAAGTTGTATGGTACATTTTTTTTTTGTCACTTGTTGACTAAAATGTTTTATTAATGCCATGAAACTGTTTTAAAATTACATAAATAAAATATTGAATAATGAGAATGCATTGTTTTATATTAGTTTTATTCTTCGTTTTTCTAGTTGCTCTGTGTTTGTTATTGTCCTATATTTTGGGGAGTTCCTAAGATCTCCACTGGCTCTTTAGCTCTTTCTCTCCTAACGATACCAACGTTGATTCCACCAGAATGTGGTAAATAATTACAGAGAGAAAGAGTTAATACATTTTTTACATTCAAAACAGATTAAGAAATGTTACAACACTGTAGTATCTATTAGACTTAAAAGTACCAGAAGGTAAAAGTGTTTAAGTTCTCCCATCCAAATATAACAAAATTGTGTGTGTCATGCATTCCAAGTCTGTTTCAATCCCTGGTTGCCACAAAATATATATGCAATCATGAATACGCTGTAATTAGTGTAACTAGAACAAAATAGTATAATAAAATAGTATCATATTTATTTGTAAGACAATAAAAGTGGTAGTGGTCTTGTGATACATGAAAAATTCTTTGCACTATGTTTTAACTGAACAAAATAAAATCACTCAAACCAACATGTTATCAAAAATTCTTTGCATTTATTTTAAGACAGTATAGTACAAAGCTTACATTCAATAAGTCATTATCATACAAAAATTTTAAAATGATGTATGGCACATGAATTAGATTGTGAGGGAAGCTGCTCCTAACATGCACAGCAAATAGCTGCCAGGTTATGTTTTGGGTTTCTTTGCCATATTAGACATCACTTTTCTCTCCAGCTCAAAGGTATACTGTTCAAAGCAAATAATTAAAGAAGAATGAGGCAAGTACCAACCAGTTTCATTTTGTGTCATAAAATGTGAATTACTTCAAAAGGGGTTATTAAATAAAAATAATGTACATAATTTTTATGCTACCATTAAGATATACATTTAGGAAACCCTTTATGTATGTCTGTTTTTCTAAACAGTTGCAGCAGTAAATAGTTTTATTTTTCCATTTATAAAGTAGGGCCCAAAGCTATTAAGGCAGTGCAACTCATCTAATAGTTATTTTAATAGCACCTCCCCACTCTTGGATTGATCAACTGTACAGTTAAAGACAAAGCCTTAGTTGAATTGTGGTACTATATCCGTTATGTGTGATCTTAGAATTTAGTTATTTTAATAATATAAAATCACAATTTAGAACTAAATTATAACTGCATATTTACCCCATAAAACAATTAAGGTAATTTAGACTATTCCACTGTGTATGTACTATTATAGAGCTAAATCAAACTAGTTTGGGTTATTTACATTTAAACAGTTTGTATACTTTTATCTAATATGCTTGTTTGTAAAATGTTTTTGTTTGACATGTTTTAGATGTTCTTTCAGACTCTCAAAATAATTACATCCTAGCCCAAACCTCCCACATGACAACATGGTTCGAGCAAGGACCTTTGAGACCACCAAAAGCAATTACCTGATTAAAAAAAAAAATAGCAATTAGTATTTTAAATTATGTAGAAGTTCAATATTCATCAAACAATTTTATACTGAAGGTTGCAAATTAAATATAGCCCATTAAGTTGGTTAAATGTTCTTTTTAATTTATTTTAGATGATGTCTTGAAATTGATGGAGCGTATGTCATGAATTTATTACTTAAAATGAACTCAAAAGGTATTTTGTAAATGACAAGTATTTGTATCATACCGAAGGACAAAAGCATAGCCATTGCAGGGGTAGTCACTTAAGACAGATACAGGTACTTTGTGTTTTCTGCTAACATTGATCCAGCAACTCACATTTTATCTAAACAACCCTAGATACTTTGTGTTTTCTGCTAACATTGATCCAGCAACTCACATTTCATCTAAACAACCCTAGCACTAGTTCTACAAAATGAACTTACTGAGCATGTGGAATCAATGACTCTTGAGTACTCTAGCTGGACATCATTAAGCTGAGAAAAACAAATTCAAAATTTATATTTTATAAATTACAATATAATGTTTGATTTCAAACAAAATAAAATGATAGCATTAGCATTTTTTTTTATTACAAAGCTTATTTTAACTCTGTCTGGTAAAAAGTTTATATACATTATTTCTCCCAATCTTGGATCAAGCTGACATTTTGCACAATTATTTCTTCTACCTAACAAAACTAAAATAAATAGATAACCAATTAAGTTAATAAGCTATTGGTAACTAATTATTTTGTGTGTTATCTCCAACAATGGAAAGAAATAAGGTGGTATACTTTGAATTAGTCCCCTTTATACTTTGTAGAGAGAAAAGTTTGGAACTAACAATAGATAACTATGAAACCTATTGTTACGATCTCTTCCTAATCAGGCCTTCTGTAAACACTGCTAAACACAACACATCAAGAACTTGACAACAAGGCTCCAAATAATCTGGTACTTCAATAAGGGTCAAATAAAACAGCCAATATGACACAATTGGCAACACAATCAACTACTACAATGTGAGACTGTATATCAGTGTACTAAACTCATAAACTCCACTGTCTCTTCCTGGACTCGAACGTTTCACTGGATAACTGCACTGGGACCGACTTCATGGCCGACTAACAGTCCCGGTCTCAACGCTTTCCGGTCTTGAACTGCTGCTTTCCTACACACTGTGTCTCTGGTCTGCGCAGGCTTATGATCAGATGACCACAACACGGGCGCTATTCAGGTGCAAAGTTCATGCCAATTCTGTCCCTTGGCTTTCAATATAGCACGCTAAACTGTATTACTGGTCTGTGTCACATATTTCAGCTGATCACACACATTTAACCCTTATGCGTCACGAACAGGGTTATAACACTATTTTCATAAGCATTTTTCTGTCAATGGTTTAGTATATCGGCTTGAGAAGACTTTAGCCCAAGAGTCCCAGTTCAGGTCGTTTATTTTTTTTTTTATTGATGCATTTAAAACGCCATCACCCAGATACCCATTCTTTCTCCTTCCCCCTTCCAACAAGTCCAGACAAGTGATAGCATCATAGTGTATTGAGAAAACTAAAAGCATGAAATTGCACTAAACAAGAACTATTGGTAAAAATATTTCTAATCACAAAGAATTTTTATTGTTAGTCTAAATCTATTACAAATTTAATTACATGACTGATCCAAACTAATAGATACAACTATACTTAATATAAGCGTTGTTGTTTTTTTTACAGTATTGTTTATGTCTTTCTTGTTACCTTATATAAATCACTAGAAGTGACACAGCACTTGTCTGAGAGCCGGAATGGGACACCATCTAGTTCAGAAAAGCCATGACCTCTTCCAACTAAAAGAATAGAAAGTTATTGCCACGCTTTTTTTAAAACATCTTTGAATTTTCCAATGTTATTTTTACTTTCAATAATTACTTGGACTTCAGTCAAAGAGAGAATATTAAAAGTAAATCCCTTTACATTTTAGAATTTTAAATTATGTTGTAAGTTCAAGATTCAATATTCATCAAATATTTATTTAAAATGTATTTATTGTATCTTAAAAGTATTCATCTACCAGCCATCTTTTCACTTCTCTGCTTCCTCTGTTGGTGCTTATATTTTAAAAATATTATTTATATTACAGACAATAGAAAAGAAGGTTGCAAACTAATGCCTTCAGTTTTTTATTTATTTGATTTTTTAAATGATCCTACGAAGAGTAAGGATCAACTTGTTTTATAATAATCTTCATTTGGTGGTATTACTTCCTGGTCAGTTGGCAAGCATGTACACAATATATTTAATATATAAATATAAAAGAAAATACTTAAATTTATCTCTATTAAAGAACAAAACTTTTTAACAAATCGGGAAAACCCATTTACCCAGTATTTATATTTGATCCTATGAATATGTCGCCATATGGCCTTCATCTCATTTTCACACTCTATTTTTATTTTCGTGGCATCTAAATAATCAATGACCACTGAGATAACCTATATATCACACAGCTATTAGACTTCACATAGTTTTTACAAAATTAATTATGGATATGTCTGAAAAAGTAAATATTTTGAGCACAAGCAGATATTATCTACAAAATATTGCCTTCTTGATATTGTTTTTTTTTTTTAATGGTCTACACAAAACCATTTATCTTCTTTTTCTGGTATCTGATGTCTAGCAATTTCCTGCAACATTTACACTCAGTGGCTACAATTCTTCTTTCAGCCTCAGCGTTCAAGGTCCTACTTCACAACCACATATAGGCGTGCAGAGACCACTAACAAAGAATACAATTTATGTGCACATTATAAATCTAGGACACAAAAAATATTCAAAAATTTCATTCAAACATTACATGTGAAGTTTACATCAAAAAGTTGGAATTCAGCCAATGATTTGATTACTAAGAAAAAAAAGTATTTTTGTGATTTGTGCCTTATTGTATCTTCTCTGTGATAGTGAAATGCTAAAATGGTTATCCATGGTCACATAGTGTTATTTGTATGCCCTCTAAGAAACAATTTTCTCAAGAGCGATTTAAATGTTTGTTGCTAATGATCTTACTGTTTTGTTCGGAGGAGGGGGCATTAAACATACAATGACTCATATAGTCTCCACCATGCTTTAGGAACATTTAGGCCTATGTCAAGTTTTATCAAGATTGGTCAAATGGGGATTTTGATTTCTATGTGGACAAACATACATAGTACATAAGTGTCATAAGAGTATACATGCTACATTCAAGGCTTAAAATACATTGATTGATTGACATGAATTTTTTTTTTTTGTGCTAACACTTAAATTAAGTGTAAAGGAAGACATTTTTCATCTTTGTTATACTCAAAATCACATTGACTCACTTGTTTGGTACCGTTCTTCATTAAACTGATGATTTTTAATACTTTTAATGCTTCCAAAGTTTGCATAAACTGACATTTTCCAGATCTAAAAAAAGACTAAATTGTCTAAATAGATCTATTACTTTTTTTTAATTTATTACCTAGCTAGAATCTAGAATTAGATTTAGTATAGTAGTATAGTACAGTATACTAGTATAGACCTAGTAGATTACTAGATTATAATATAGATCTAGATTCTATTAACTAGTAGAGCTATAAATTTAGTATTTTGTATTATATCTAGAGTCTAGATAGATATAATAATCTACTAATAGAGTCTATAACTATAACTAGAATCTAGTAATAAGTGGTAATCCTGTGTATATCAGCTTCAGTGTCATTTTCACATTTTTTTGTTGTCAACAACTAAGCTAGGTTTTTGGCCGGAAGAAGGGAGAAATTATTTTAAAGCTGCCAACTACAAATAAAAATTTCTTTTACAAATGTAGCTATATATTATTATTAAAAGAAAACGTTGTTTAGTTGTTGTTGTTTTTTTGTTGTTGTTGTTGTTGTTGTTGTTTTTGGCAGTTAAAAAACAAACATTTTATAAAGTATTTGATAATTTGTGCTAGTGAAATTTGTTTTTAAAAAAAATTTTAGTTCTTTATTTAGCCTATATTTTTCATAGTTAAATTTTTCACATGCAGAGTAACTGTTTTAGATTTAGATCTTTTTTTAGATGTATTAGTTACCAATATAATTACTGATATAATCAATTTTTTTTTTGTTTTTATTTAGGTTCTGTTATGCCACACCTCCATATTTTTTCTAAATATTAAAATATAAACTAGTAAATTACAACAATCAGTTTAATTAAGAAAATCATCTTTGCTTGGAGTGAACAATATAAGATATAGATTGGCTGTAAATGTACGAAATATTAGATTTAAGTGAATCAAGAAAATTTAAACATTAACAAAATTGAAGAATGAACACATTCTTAACCTATAGTAATACTTATTTTACCATAGGCTCAATTATAATCTATAAAAAAAATAAAAAATATATTTTTATCTTATCTTATAGATTACTGTACAGACGTTACTTAAAAAGAAGACTTTCTATTCATTTCATGTGGCAATCTAGTCATGCATGTTAATTTAATCAATTATGTCTCATCCATAGATTCTCTGTGTTGTGTGTGTGTGTTTGTGTGTCTTGTCTTGATGTTTTACTACAGAATGACAGTAAATTCCATTATTTATATTTGCTTCATGGCATATGCAGCCAATACGTCATATACTATGTGCGTTCAAGGCAAAATGTCTTGTGTTATAGCCTGTATTAAAGTTGCTGCAGTGCGATCCGGCACTTCAACTAGAAAGCATTTTTTTGGAAGTCTTTCAATATGCAACACCTCCAAACACCTAGTGGCCTTCTGTCCTCTGACCTCTATGGTATTTCCAATGAAAGTATTTCAACACACAATGCCCCCAAACACCCAGTGGCCTTCTCTCCACTGACCTCTATGGTATTTCCGATGAAAGTATTTCAACACACACCTAGCTCCAAACACCTAGTGGCCTTGAATATTCACATCAACCCTCCAATCTCAAGGAGTAGTTTAACAATCTTTTATACGCGGCTCAATGTAATGCCCTTTATATATTGTTTGTTTTTAAAAACAGCCACAATTTCTTTACAAATCAAATATACCGCTTTATTATCATGTTCCACTAAAAAAAGGCAAGACCCGTTCACTTTTCTTGGTAGATTCTACATTCAGATTCCCATTTCATGAACGTACAAATGTTAAATGTTGTTAAAAATTCGTCAGAGAACATGGATGCCCCAACGTAGGTAAAGTTACATTTTAAAACTTTTTATTTTGAAGGGTGACTTTCAACAATTTGTGCCGGCATTTCGGCGGGCGGATGGAACCACGTCGCGTGCCAATCTGTCCCGCGGGCAGTATTTGGGACATCACTGACTTATCACATTCACCTATTCCAAAGTCTTTTGAACCACTGGGGAACCACATGTGATCTGTTGACCAACCGTTTTATCAATTCTTTCCTATCTTTTGCCTAGGGTGAAATCACTTGCTGCGATTATTATTACAGTTTCTATCTCTGTGTTTATCATTAAGATTTATTTCATCGAGTTTTATTATATTTCTTTGAACTGAATTTGAGACGATTACATTTTAATCAACTTAGAATTGTGTATCAGTGTATCATCAAATACCCACTGCAAAGGTGTAAAAGAAATCTTCCATTTTTTTTAACATTCATTAATTATTTAAAAAAAAAACAAGTAACATAAACGAAACTAATTGAAGTAACAACTGTAGTAACAACTAAAGTAACAACTTATCTTTTTATCGTACACAACTGAAGTAACAAGTACAACATCTGAAATGTAAAGGAATAGTATGAAAGAAATTAAATTAAAATATTAAACATCAAACTGTTTCAGAAAGAAAACAAATGACAATGGAGCGCCAGTAAAAAAAAAAAAAAGACATTTGAACATTGCGCCCTATTTTGCTCACACTGAACATGATTTCCAGCGTGCGGTCAACGACTTGATACGCCGCTGCCTCTTTTCATTTTATTGTAAACAGAAGTCATGTTTCAGAGGTCACGCAATAAAATTCTACTCATTCCCAAAGATCACTGTGATTAAACAGCCTCTTTCCGTGGTAGACCACTTATCTGGAAAGTATCTTTACGTGGTAGACCACTTATCTGGGAAGTATCTTTCCGTGGTAGACCACTTATCTGGGAAGTATCTTCACGTGGTAATCCACTTATCTGGGGAACTATCAAATGACGTATCGCTTTTATACGTCACCAAGCGAGAATGTTGGGAAATAAATCACTCCGCGCCTGCCTACAAAAATCAGTTTCTACCACGCATTCGTTCTCTCAACCTTTCTATATGGATCTGAGACATGGGTACTATACATCAGTACTAAACAAAGAGGAAATAAGACTTCTTGAACGCTTTCACCAAAGATGTTTGCAGTTCGTCATGGACATATGTTGACAGGGTCGCACTACAAACAGCGATATTCTTGCGGACGTTGGTATGGACAGTATAGTCCGACAATTATACTTGGCAGAGTTCGTCTCCCTTATGGGGGACGACAGTATGCCAAAAGCAGTCTTTTTTGTTGAGCTGAAAGTGGTCAGCGTAACAGAGATGTCCCTCAGAAACGCTTTAAACACTTGCTTAGGCACCAAATTACTTTAACTAAATGCATGACGCGTAGGACGTAATCATCTTCTTTTTTGAAGTAACGTCTGCATTATATAAGATAAGATAACTGACATAGAAGATCGCACCTGGTTGCAGGCGGCTTCGGAACGAGACAGATGGAGATCACTTACAAAGGTCGTGGGATACATATTTGAGACCAAAAGAAAATCCGCTGCCGAGGACAGACGTAGATGGCGAAAAGAAAATCTAAATCGACAACCAGTAGACAATTTTTATGCCTGCGCTGGATGTGGCAAAATATGTAGGTCACAGCTTGGACTTCATATCCACAGGAAATACTGCACTCCTAATTAATATTCAGACTCGAAGACAAGTTTCATTCTTAATGTTAAGTAAATGTAATTTTTAAAAAAGACGAGAAATAAACCCAATATTTGTGCAAATGCATTTTTCATTTTATTTACTAGATTTTATAAACTCCTAATTGTTATCAATACTTTTTTTAAATCTACTTTTTTTCTTTTGCAATGTGAAATATTTTTTTAAAAACTCTTTTTAGTCTTTTATTCAACCTAGACATTTTTTGCTTTGGACGCTAAACGAGTGTCATATCAGACATTAATATTCGTACGATGTCCTGACGGTGAGAAAGTATTCTCTCTCTATGCGTGACATTCTTGACTCGAAGGTGCCGCTCTATGTCGCTGGGCTCTGTTCTGCTTTGGGATCATGTTAGAACGGTGCATTTATTTCTTTTGGTGCCGATAAAAATTTATCCCACAGAGACATGAATTAAAACATTATTTACTTGTATTTCCTGACTTTTCCGTTGAAAGTCTTACATATTTATTATGTAGGTCCACCCCTACTCACCCTGTATTATCTTAGAACTTGAATAGATTCTAGTTCTTCTTTTTAGCATAGTTTGGCTAAATCTGCACCCGTCACCGAATTACTGCGTATTTCTACCTCCTGCGCCTCCCGTCCCATATACAGCTGTATACAATTATTCGGTATTCGCGATAAGTTAACATTGTTTGAATAATTAGTTTCTTTTCCTCCTCTACTAGTAATGAAACTCCCCCCTCCCCTCACAATTTCACACGATTCACAAACAGTGAAATTGTCATCTAGAACCAAATTACAATCTAGGCGATAGACATTGCAACACACAATATGAGAATAATGATGTCAAAAATTTAATAGTTACATATTAAAATAACAATATGCCCTATAAAATTCTATAATAGGATTTAGCTTCTGAAAAAAGGCAGAAACAACTTTATGAATACACCGTAGTTTTCTTTTGTATTTTACTCATTAAGAATTACATTTTTTTTTTTTTGTTTACAAATCTTAGTCTGTGTAATTTAAAATGCTCACACACCAGCAGATAATGAAAGCATCACCTATTTTTGGTGTACAAAATTGACACAAAAAATTTTATCTTCACAGAGTTGCCAACAAGTATCTTGCGTATTTTGTACGCAAATGGACACGAAAATACGCGAGTACGGTTTATCATCTGAAAATACGAAGTCCCCCCGCGAAAGCAAAAAAAAAAAATTAATAACAAAAAAAATTAATACAAAAAAAAAATTAAATTTAAAAAAATTAATAAAAAGAACAAAAACAAAAAGTTGTTTCAATCATATATAGAACAGTGCTTCGATGCCTATTACTATTTACCTATTTTTTTTTTCTTGCGCTGACTCGCGATGATTTAAACTACTTCGATCTTGCTGATGCCAACAGAGCGGAGTACCTTTCAATGTGTCAGCTTATTCCTAGACTTGTTATCTAATGGTATGTACTAGACTTAATTAATTTTTATCTATATACTAGACTAGTCTATAGTATATAAGTCTAGAACCAGTTACCAGCATGAGTGCATACTGTAGCATACCATACCTACTAGTACTAGTAAGTACTACTAGATCTAGTTACTAGAAAGACTAGATCTACTAATCACTAATCTAAGACTAAGTCAAAGTATTACTATTGCTATCTTACTTATTTAGTTAATCTAGTAGATCTAATTACTAATACTCATTATACTATTAGTAATAGTCTATTTATTAGTTTAGTCTATTTATACTGTATTATTAATTAGACTTATTCATTAGACAATTAGTGTACTGTATAGTAGATCTGGATTTTAAAAAAAACTAGATGATTAGATCTAGATTCTATTACTTTTACTTTTAGTATTACTATAACTATAAGGTAAGTAAGTACAAGTAGATTTATCGACCTAAATTTAACTGACTAGGTACCTTGTAGCTATAAAAATTGGGCAAATATACTCTATAAGTCTAGTGACTAGTCTAGATCTAGAATTCTAGATTCTAGTATTGCACATTCAGGGCAGTAGCTTATAATTCTGTAGACAGTGTAGCATTATTAAAATACTTTAAATAGCCTATGCACATTAAAACCAATAACCCATTAATGAATCTGCCCCAAGACTCTAGAATCTAGATCAGTGGTCTTCAACGGGGTCGCTATAGGTGAATCGCTCCCTGGGGGGCGTTTTAGAGATTTTGGGGGGTGCTGGGAGCCAAAGGAGCGGTAGGGGGCGCTGGGCATAAGGAGGAAAGAAGAAACTAAAAGTGCACTGAAACAAAATAAATTTTAAAATTTAAGCTGGCAAACTAAATATAGACGAATTATAGTTAGCATGCTTCTAATTTAAGAACAGAAAGAGCGTTAGAAATTGAGTTCAGGAATCCCATGTTCTATTTTTAAATTCTTACTCTTTTGCTGTAATTAGAGGGTATCTAGTCTCATTAGATCTTGCGCACATAAACATTTAAGATTTGATAAACAAAGTAGGTAATAAGCCTTTTAAATTATAACTTTATTTTATCGAGATATGTTAATATACTAATATGTAAAATGTAAATGTTAATTAGAAAAAAAGGTTAAAGCTAACATTCGATTAGAATAATTTAACCTATTTTTTAAACAAAAAACAATGATAAAGTGTTGTTACTAAAACTCATTTGTATGTAATGGAATATTACTAAGAGTTTTAGTGAATTGCCACTAGATAAAAGTATGTTCTACTTTGAATGACAGCATTTTCAGATGAGGTTATGAAACCAAGTCGGCTTCACGAACATATAGCAATATCAAAAATAATTTTTAAAAGAATATTCATGAACAATTATAAAGATCTACTATTAAAACAATATTAAAAACATAAAACGGCAAAACTGGATATGTTTTGGTGGCCTCTTAGAAAAATGCATAGCTTTTTTAAAAAGTCTTATGATACTGTTTGAAAATTGATTAAAACTAAAATTATTTTTTGTTAAAACATATGTTACACGAAAAGACTTTTTTTTTCTGTTAGTGATGAAATATTATTTCAAAATTGTCTAGTTATGTAGCTAATGACCACATATAGGAAACCATCAGTAGTTGAACGCTACAATGACTTCATAGTAATATAGACCTATTCACAAGATTCACCTAGTAAGCTATGTTACACAAGAAAAGTTTAGCCTGCAATTTCATTTCTATTTGAATCTAATTATAAAATTGTAAATAAAATACAAACCCTTGCCAAAAATAATCTCATTTTTCAACAGTTTTGTGAAACAAATGATCAAAAAAGAGATTAAGACTAAAACTTTAGTTCGCTGGAATGTTAACATAGAAGGCACACAGTGGCATAGCTATGGTGGGGGTGTGGGAGGGGGGACAATTTGAAAATCCCACGGGCCCCCACTTCAGGGGGGCCCCAAATGAGTGTTTTTTAAATTAAATAAATTAAATATTATGCAAAATGCAGGGGCTCCCAAAGAGGTCAAGCCCTCTTTAATGAATAAGAAATAGACTGGATGTAGTGACTAGAGACCTTCGCCTTGCTTTGGCTAATTTAAAGCTTGAAATTTCTAATATTATCAGACTGCAGGATGCACAAGGTTCCCATTAGCCTAATTTCTTTTTGTAGTGAATTCAGCAAAAATAATGTTATTATTTAAAAAATAAAACTAAATTTACAATTAAACTAAAAACAGTAGGCCCAAATATTTAAAAGGGGGCTATTCTTAGGATTTGAAAGAAAGTCATGACAATGAGATTAACTTTTGTGTGTAATCACTGCAAATTATTTATTATTTTTGTATAATAATAATATTGGCTGTTTTTACCTTCCATTCCGAAGATTATGGGTGAGTGCAGTGTTTCACATAACTACGCAAACCCAGTTGAGACCTGCATATTTTCCAGAATTTTGTGCAGACAAAGCCATTGTCTGCTGGTGGTCTATTTTAGTTTTCTTTCTGTCTTTTGTACCTGTCTTCAATAATGGCTTTTCTTTGAGTCTCAAATGTTTGTTCCGCGGCTTTTGTGTGATAGCTCTTCAATTGTCTCTCTCAGAGGACATCTGCTACCAGGTATTTTCCTCTATATCAATGAGAGCGAAATGGTGCCTGAATGGATCTTTATAGCGCTTATGGTGGGGGGGCACCTCTGTAACTCCGTTCTTCTCTTAGCTCAACAAAGATCACCTTTGGCATGTGGTCATCTCTCATCAGCATAAACATTAATTTAAAAACCTTTTTTATAAGTGTTTTTCTTTTAGAGGGGGGCGCTGCTGGATTTTTTTTAAAGAAAAAAAGGGGGGAGGTAGGCCAAGAAAGGTTGAAGACCACTGCTCTAGATTTAGATTTGATTTTTGTAAGCTTTTATAATACAGCAGATGAAAGTGAGTAGGGCAGAGGTTTTAATGGACAAAATGGTGGTTAATCTCTCTCTCCCTTAGCATGACAAAGGGAATCAAACTGATGTGCCCTGATTTTAAAATTACAGAAAGTAGGAAGATCTAAAGCTACAGTTATAGTCACTAGTATCTTAGCTATGTTCCATTACTTATGAAAGCCTGAAGTCAAAGAATAAAATTAAAATTACAAAAGAAAAGCCTTTGCTTATGCAGAAAAAAGCATTAACTTTTTTTATCCCATGTGCCCGTCTTTAACACATCTGTTTTGTTTTCAAGCATAAGAACCTAGAATAAATAGCCTTATCTTACAACAGCTAGGGAGCTTATATAATTCAGCAGACTCTATAACTCTATATTAGAAACAAGTTCAATGACTAGTTAGGATTGTATGTCTTTTAAAACAAATCTTTATTTTTATTGGTGATAGTCAAGCATGCCAAAGCTTTCATTGTTGATTGACTCTGCAAATAATGGTTTGAAAATGAAAATTTTAATTCTTTCTAAATGTGAAAAAAATTTCCTGGTAGCTTGCAAAGAAATCGCTCATAAACAAAACTAGATGTCACTAGATCCAGCCAAACAAACCATTGCATCTGGTTTAAGTCTAAATTCACTTCTAGCATAAAGTCATATTCTTTTAAATGTATTTTCTGTTGGTGCAATTACGGAATCAGGAATAAAACACTAGAAGCATCATGATCATAACATTATTGCCAAATGTAAAGAACTTATTCATATTCTAGAAAAGTCTATGAACTATGACAAAGACTAAAAGTGTTAATATTTTGAAAACTGAAAACTTTACAGAATGTCTTATATAACTCTTATGCTGTGTTAATTTTTTGGATTGCGGCATGCCTGTATCTTACGAGATTGTAGGATGTTAGTCTTTCCTGAGTATATTTCTTTACATTTAGAAAAATACACAATTGCTTGTTGACTTGTAGATTTAGATTAGATCTACATCTAGTCTAGCTAGATCTTATATAGATTACAACATTCTAGATCTTAATGATAAATGTGTAAACAAAAAAAAAAGATACTGTAAAGCCTAACTATTTGCGAAAAGAAAATGCCGCCTTAATAACATAGCTAGTTACTTAGTTAAGATTTTAGGTCTTATTAAGTTGTTCCTATTTGTGTTAAATAAGAACCAGTTTCTTACTACTGATATATGTAAGCAAGTATATTTTTTCTATGTATTTGTATATTTTAATTGCTTTTTTTTTTTATTGCATGCTTATTGAAAATGTTTTAAATATTTTCCTTACAATTTAATAATACCTGTTTTCTGTTATCTCTTAGCCTTATGGAAATTAGTTTCAAATGTATACATAACAATAAAACTTACTTTCTTCCCTTTAACATTTAGAGAGCTAGATCAATTGGGGATTATCTCATTATGAAGTTTAGTCAAAATCTCACTTCACTAAGTCTTGTATTTGTATTTATCCGCCTGTACATATTTTATTACAACTTACAGGTTAAATTTAGATGCTGAGTATAGCTTAGTTCTCCTCCGATGTAGGCAATGAAAAGAACTATAAGTTATGGGAAACAGGAAAAAGCAGTGTAGCAAGCATATCCAAAAGTTTTTTAGTCAAGCCTATTTCATTCCTATGATTTTCTAGCCCTCAAGATTTCTGGACCTGTTTAAACATACGTTTCCATTCATCTGTCTATTGAGCTTATAAGGCAAATAGTTCATTTAAATGTTAAGATTTACCTTTTTTAATATAATGTCATTGTTAATTTTTTAATGTATACTGAAGCGACAGGCAAATTATGAATATTGTAATTATTATTTTTAAATGTTTCATTTGTGTTAGTGCTTGCATTGGTGAATGCATTATCAATGTTAAAAATTTTTTATTTTTTTTTAATTTTTTTTTTTAGCATTTGTGTTTTTTACTAAGCTTTTTCATCATGGGTATCCTTGGGCTCCATATTAGATAACATTTTTTTTTCTTTAACTGCTAATAATTTATCATAGTATGTTAAAAATAATAAATAACTTTTTATACATTATTCTCAACCATTTTTGTGTATTTTGGTCAAGCCTTAGATTTGGTTAGCATAACCCTGAACTGCATATAATATAAGTAAAAGTGATATAGATAAAGTAAATAAATTTTCATTCGTAGAGTGATCAACTTATGTATCCAGATTTTGATAACTTTTTATACATTATTCTCAACCATTTTTGTGTATTTTGGTCAAGCCTTAGATTTGGTTAGCATAACCCTGAACTGCATATCAACAAATGTTTGATGGTCTGTTTGGTTCATCTCTCTCACTATGAATATATCTACACATTGAGTACAAAGTTTTATTTTCATTCACAGCACAAATTTTACTAAAGAAAAGAAAATGGAAGTCGCATTATATATATTATTATGTAAAATTCTATTTTGCAAATATTGGACTTTATATACATTAATTCTTCAGCTTTTATACAAATTTTGGTATTAATGTTAAAGGCTTGGCTAGTTAAGTGTTAACAATAGAGTGCATAGTAAATTTTTAAAACACATAAGTTGACAGCATCGTACAAGCTTTTGCTATAAAAAAAATTTAGTAATATAAGTAAAAGTGATATAGATAAAGTAAATAAATTTTCATTCGTGGAGTGGTCAACTTATGTATCCAGATTTTGATAACTTTTTATACATTATTCTCAACCATTTTTGTGTATTTTGGTCAAGCCTTAGATTTGGTTAGCATAACCCTGAACTGCATATCAACAAATGTTTGATGGTCTGTTTGGTTCATCTCTCTCACTATGAATATATCTACACATTGAGTACAAAGTTTTATTTTCATTCACAGCACAAATTTTACTAAAGAAAAAAATATAAGCTATAGGTATTTAGTTTGCTAAACAACCTTCTTGGTATAGTAGTGATCAAGTTTATTTGATGCATTACTAAGCCTTGGACAGTGCATCATCATAACTAATATAATGTTAAAAGGCATTTATTAGTTTAAAATTTAGATCAAACAAATAAGATTGTGATCCTAAACTGTTTTCAGAGTACCAGCTATCAGCAGTGCACCACTATGATATACAAGTCTTCATTGCCAAGTCACTCTGCCAAACAGTGTATACTCCTTTCTTGCAATGGTAGTGACCCACTTTACTGTACTTCAATGACTTCAGGAGTCTGGATATGTCAGCCCAAGGAGATCAAGTTTGTGTCCAAGGTTACTTAGGTAATTCTCTAAGAACAATAGGTGAGTTGAATTCTAGTGTACCAGTCAAATATTTTATAGCAAAATGAAAAAAAAAAAAATTAGATAAAAGCATATAAAAATCTATTATAAAAACATAATGTTTATAGAATTTTAGAGTACTCATTTCAGACCTTGTGATCATGGGTCAGATAGTGTTAAGCTCAACTGTTTCTATGGTCAATGGTTAACCATGGGTTGTTTGACCGGCAAATTTTCAGACATTGCCCTAGTTTTAGGTTTATAAGATACATTTTCTTCTAAAGTGAATCAATTAGGACCAAAATGTTAACTTTTATAAAGTGGTGTACTTAATCACTCAAGAGCTGCTTCATATTTACTGTAAGAATGTTTGAATAGTGCATACATTTTCATAACTTACCCTCTGATTTGTAAGGTTGACATTTTATTAAATATATATATATATTTTATTTTTTTTTAGAAAATATAAGGTGTTATATAAAAAGAGCATGCATTGTCCTATAATTCTATACCAAAAAGTAACGTTTTCTGATTACTAACAAATATGTTATTGAAGTTTAATCATAACAGAGTGTAATTGAAATATTATCAATTCTGTCAGAATGTGGAAAATAATTATGGAGAAAAAGAGTTGAGACACATGGACAAGGGCAATTACTGTTTCCTTTTTTTTTTTGTTTTGTTTTTTTATTATTGAAATTTTTCTTTCAATTTATAAATTTGCTTCAACATTTCAGGTTTTTTTTAAAGACACAGACACTACATGTTGCTGATCTGTGTTAGTGGCTCAATCATTGTGCACTGATTCTCCACTGATGCCTTGATTCTCCACTGTTGCCTTTATTGCCATAAGTTTATCTACGACCTACAGATCAAGGTAATAAATATTTTTCTACTCTATAACCCAAGAGCATCTGCTTTTGGATACATTGTTTTTACTATATGTGCCTAATTCTGTTGTAAGTTTTAGGACCCTAGCAATAGTTTCTTAAACTTTGAGACAATCAGAGCTAGTTTAGAATGAAAGCACAAAACAAAAGCCAGATCTGTATAGTGTTTTTGTTTTCTAAAAATGTTTTTAAAGAAATATCCAGATATAGCAGCTTATAAGGCCAACTTGGGAAATTAGGTATTTTAAAACTTGTACTTATACTAAAGATATTTGAAGTATTTTTAAACTAGCTATATTTTTCAAGTTTTTTATTTATTTGTTTGCATTAGATTTAAATTTTTTTATTGATTATATGAAAAAAAATTTATTTGCACTATTTTTTAATACTGCATTATATGGTAATGCATTTGGATGTGATATATATCTGTTAAACAGTGTGTTTTTCTCAACTCACTTAAGGACTAAATGGTCAATTAAACATGAGGTCAAGAAAAAAGGATGAACATTTCAAGGCTGCAGGAGGAACATTAAACATCTTTCTCACTGTGAAAAGATTCTATCGATCTACAAATTTTAAATATGGAATTCAAACACAAAAATGAAAAGTTGTGCATCACCATCAACTTTTACTTAACCACTTGGAGATTGGGATGATTCAAGTTACTGGATATTGGGATGATTCATGTTACTATTGTAGCTAAACATTATTTTGTTGTACAATTGCTATTTAAAATGCAACTATGTGTTAATGTGCATGGTCTTTACACCCCAGTACTTAATTGGACAAAAAAAGGATCTACAATTTACAGTTATGTGATGTACTATTGCATAAACAAGTTGACTTGAATTTATATAGATCTTCAACTAAATAAACTGTTTCAATTCTTCAGTGTGTGATAGTGTGACAAAAACATTCATGGTTTCTTATGATTATGTGCAATATAATGACATATTAAGTTGATTTGAATACTCTTAAACTGTTTCATTTCTAAGGTGTGTAAAAATGTGCATTATATTTTCATGTTGGAAGTTAATGTGAAAAAAAAATCTACTATTCCATGTGATATGATATACAATTGCATGCAAAAAATCCTAACCCTAACACATTCAATGAACAATCAGTATAAACCTTTCCCTAACACATACAATGAACAATCAGTATCAACCTTTCCACCAAAGGAAATGTTGTCGCTCATGATGCATCTATTTATTGGCTCCAGATATTCAACTGATGTACATTCGCATAACAATTGTAAAAAAAAAGATTTAATCCATTACATGTATATAATTGTGCAGGAACATTTGGGATTGTCATTTGTATCACACTCATCTCTCATTCATTGAGACTGTACACTTAATGTGGTGATCAAAATGTATTTGCAATTCCCAGTAAAATCATTCTTTGAGTGCTTAAAAAAAGAAATTCATACGGATGTATAACTGTGTTAGACGTCTTCATTTATATTCCGATTGAACGTTTGTAACAATAATTAAGTCACGCTCAAGAAACATATGAAGGTGTCTGTCCATCAAAGGAAATATCGCCGCTCGTGATGCAACGCACACTAATCAACATTTGCACTACGGGACCAACTAAATAGTTGCGGAGAAACACATTTAATTGATGACTTTACTATTTTTAGCTTAGGACTTTTCAAAAGCGAAGACCAGACTCCTTAGCCATCTTCGTGTTCATAGGATTGATTAACGTAGGAATTTTAATAGCGAAGACTGGACTCCTTAGCCATCTTCATGTTTATAGGAATGATTAACGGAGGAATTTTAAAAGCGAAGACTGGACTCCTTAGCTATCTTCGTGTTCATAGGAATGATTGACATAGGAATTTTAAAAGTGAACACTGGGCTCTTTAGCCATCTTCATGTTAAAAGGATGTAGTTGAGGACATTTTCAAAGAAGATCGGTCTCGGTGGCCATCTTTGTACATATAGGAAAGGATATTGTATTATTTTTTAAACATGAGGATTTTTAGCTGAGGACTAGATGTAGTAATAGTCATCAATTGAATTGTTGATCCAAGATGAAATAGTTGGTTATGTCTGTGTGCATTTGTAGACAACCCAGCAGTGCACATCCTTTTTCTTGTTTTGCTTTTTTCACGTGCTACAATGCCTTGGACAAAGCATCATCATAACTTGGAATGTTTAAAGGCATTATAAAAATATCATAGAAGAATGAGTTTGTGAAATAACCAGTTATTTCAGTTCAGTTGAATAATAGTTGGAACATAATTAGCTGAGTGCAAGCTTTGTATTAGTTATTCCACTGATGCATGTTTGCAAAACAAATTTTAAAAAAAAAGGATGAGAATATAAGCCATAAGATGTATATGATTGTGCAATATTGTGGCTGTTGAGTCCTAATGTTTGGCTGCACACTAGGCAGGTTATTCCTAACTGAGCTTGAGTCAATGCATCAATGAGATAAGTGGAATTAATTTGTTTTAGTTTTTTTTGTTACTCTTAATAACTGACATTTTTCTGGTTGGAAAGACATGCTCCAATGTCATTCCCATTTCTGTAATTCATATATTTTTCTTTGAAAAATTTCTGTATCTTGAGTTGTTTTATTGTTCTATATATTGTTTGCAAATAATCTTACTTTTGTTCCTGAACTAATGCAAGTTTGGTTAATTATTTAGATAAATTCAAAATAGTACTAAACCTAAGTCTGAAAACATTTTCATCCACTTGAATATTGATCATATAAATGACTTTGTCTGTTTTTTTATTATAATTATAAAGTTCTATTCTAGATCTTTTCATTTTTCCAGTTATGCTACCATACAAAAACTTCATCTTCTTTCAGCTTTCTCAAGTTGCAGTGTTAACTTTTTATGTTCCTTTTTCTTCTTCATTGCTTATCTGAATTATCTCTTGCTACTTTAGAAGTAAAATAACTGTTTTCTCTTACTGTATTTACAAATTCAAATTCATTCTTGAATAACAGATCACCTCCAATTAACTTTTAAAAAAATATTGTTAAAGGACTCTTTGGATTGCATCCAATTATCAATTCAAATGGAAAGTAGCCAGGAGTAGTTCTATCATCAATTCAGTAGTAATCATTGCCTTTGTAAATGACCTCTGGTGTTCTCACTCTGAAGCCGCATGCAACCATGTGCTCTCTTCTGTGTCCTATGTATAGAGGGACTTCTTTTTGTCTGACAGTTATTCTGGGCAGGGCATGCATTTTCATATGGGTGATGAACGTATGCCAAAAGCAGTCTTTTTTGGTGAGCTAAAAGATGAACATGGTAACAGTGAATAGTTCCAATAATCAGGGGACAAACATTTTTCATCACCATAGCTGTGATTCTTTCTGTTATCCATGGGCAATCAATAAAAGCTACTGGACATGATATCTTGTTGTTTTGCCAGCATAATTTTTTTACTTTTACCCATCATAAGTTCTTAGTTTTACCTGTCATATTTTCTTAGTTTTACATGTCATATTTTCTTAGTTTTACCTGTCATATTTTCCTTGTTTTACTTGTCATATTTTCTTAGTTAAGCCTGTCATATTTTCTTAGTTATACCTGTCATAGTATCTTGTTTAACATATTTATCATTTATAATGACTGGTATATTTCACTAGTACACCATTAACATATGCTGGAAAAAATTCCAGTTTTACTTCAATATTATATACTGTAGCTTGAGCTTCATTTGTATTAACATTATTGCTTTATTACCTATTCTGATTTCCGATTCCTTATCTATTTCTTGGTACATTATATTCTTGGAGAATTAGATTCTTGTCTTTGATGTTGATAATAAATTTCTCTTTGGTGATCTAGATTCCAATAATATTGCTTTTAACATGAAGCATTTCTTTCTATAAATGAGTTAATAACACTCAAAGTCTTGTCTCTTAGTTTACAGATGAATATGTTAGAACAAGTATCTTCATTGTAATTGCAAGTTTTACAGATAGTCTGAAAATAACTATGTATGTCATCAGTTTCTTTAAGGTTCCTCATTTTTTTGCCTATAAATATTCTTTTTATGTTCACTCTTGGTAGTTTCTGTTTTGTCTCCCTTGTTTTGACTTGCAGTTTTTATTTTTCCGTTTCTTTTTTTTTGAACTTCAAATTCTTGTGTCTGGTTTTGCTTCCTTTTAATTTCTTTCAGCATTTCTAGTTGCTTTTCTCTTTGTGCTCTCGCCAACTCTTTCTATTTCAGCTTTCTTTTCTTTCCTTTCCACTTATTTCAAAACATTGTTCTTTTCTTCATCTTTAAGACCGAACAAGTCAGCAACTTTCTTTAGTTCAGTATATCCAGCCATGTATCTATTAATACTTATCAAATGTACCAATGCATTCTGTACTTTTTTATAGATAGTTAAAACATCTAATATCTTTTATAGTTTACAATCACTGACAATATTATCAAGCCAATAACTATTGTGATTAACATAACACACTCAATTATCAACAATCTAATAATCAATGTCATAATCAATTATTATGTTTTTAGAATATATTATTCTTGTATATAATTGTCCTAACAAGGAGAAAACAAAATTAATAAAATATTATAATGTAACAAAATGTATACCAAAATGCTACAATTATATTAATGATGATATGGTGATGACTGAGTGTCCTTGCACTGAAAATTTGGATTAAAGTGAGGAGGATTCGAGCAACACATTGACCTCACTCTCTTACCCTAAAGCACATCATTTTCCAAAAGCAAGATTTGGTCAATATATAAATACAAACAATAACAGCAGGAAAAAGACAAAGAAACTTTGAAAGAAATACTTACAAATACTTACAAATATCAATAACAATGACTTAAAAACCCTTGTGCACAATATTAATACAATGTAAACATTAAACAAAACAATAGTCTAAACACAAAAATCTACTTGTGTTAAATCTGCGACCTCTATAACCTTATTTTCTGATCATATATATATTACATATTGAAAAAAGACAAAATTTAACAAGGACACAATATCAGTGATACCAAATTTTGACAAGAACAATGCTGTCACCAGCTTTCTAAATATAGAACATATAAAAATTAAAAATGAAAATCAAAATTATCAGTAATATATTTCAATACTGATTATCTTCCTGTAATGTCATTCAATACTAACACCGATATAGCTCATCACTTTGAAGAGCGCTTCTTAATCTTTTCACTGTCCAACTTCAATAGAATGTATATATATATATACTTTTACTGCACAAAATTACAGACTGTTACTTGAGATATATAATATACATCAGCACAAAATTACTGCGTGTGTCAAAATTTACAATTACTGTCCAACTTCAATACAATATATATACTTGTACTGCACAAAATTACTATTATTTGATGATATATATAATATACACACATTTATTGTCTACCTGGCTTGACCCAACCATGTTGAAAAACACTGTCCATAGTCAGATAACCATATCACATATAACCATGATCTACATGGGGATTGTTTACATCAGTCTTTTTTAAGTACACAAGCCTGTGCCACCTGTGTTCGATTTTGCAGTTACATTATTTTCATAGTTTTCAGTATGCCTCTATTCTTCATATATTTCTTATAGTGTTCACTTTAACTGTATTCTTGCCATGTAATTCAAGTCAAATATTTTTCAAATTTAACTAAATCCAATTAGATAAATTACATACATATATATAAAAAATCCGGATATGTATCTTGATTTGTATTATTGACAAGGAGGTATATATATATATAGAACACTACAAACAAATTAAGAGCACTATATTATATATCTACTTCCACACAAGAAAATATAATGTTATTAAAGTATTACATTCTAAGCTCTAAAAAATGGTCATCTTGACTATATCTGTCTTAGCAGAACTTGGTTTGGTTAGTCAAAGATCCATGACATCACACCTTTCACTTTGTATCTATTTTCTTTTGAATGATAATATCTCAATGTTAAAGTCATATCAATTGCTGGGGTATCTCAAGTGTCCTATCAATTTTTGGTGCACTTCAATGGTCATATCAATTGTTGGGGCACCTCAAGTGTCCTATCAATTGTTGGGGCTCTTCATCCCTCATACAACTGTTGGGTACCTCAAGTGTGTCCTATCAGGTGTTGGGGCACCACAAGCTTCCTAACAAATGTTTGGTCACCTCAAATGCCCTCTTAACTGTTGGGGCACCTCAAATGTCCTATCAATTGTTGGGGCACCTCATTCTTCATACAAGTGTGTCCTATCAGCTGTTGGGGTACCACACGTTTCCTTAAGAGTCTACTTAAGAGTTTTTTAATGTTTGATTAATCAAAATATTTGCACTAGTCCTATTTCCAATATCTGCCAAAGTGTCTGCTAAGTGTAACTAGTAAAGATTAGAAAAATGGTGATTGCAAAGTCTTACATATGGACAAGAATACTAAAGATTGGTTTCTTGGGGCTTGATTCAGTGAAAGAATGTTGGACCAACAGAAGTGTTATGGAGTGTGTGTGTGTATTTCTATGGTGACAGTGGGAAGAGGTTAGTGATTGGTTGTGCATGATGCAAAATATGTGGCATTGTTGTCATTTTGTCTTAGTTAAGACAGAAGACTCCAGAATGTGAAACCGAAAGTTTGTGTTATTTTAGTGAGTTAGATTTTGTTACGAAATTTTATTACTGAAGTCTACTACAATTATTTCATTTGATCACAAGTTATTTTGTCTATGTTATAAATTTTATATTTAGTTTTGTTCACAAGGAAGTTATTCAATTTATTTGAAGCTTCATTAGTTAAGATATACTACGCCTACAGCAGTTTAGTTGTCTACCAGCAGTTTGGTGCTACAAGTCAACGACCGTCAACACCAAGAAGACAAAATTAAATAAAGCCATGTCTATTTCTACATCATTTTGTTGCTACTAACTTCTAACCTGGTGTTACTAACAACTAACTTGAAATGGGAGAAGCAAATTATTATCTAATTCCTACTCAATTCTTCAAATTCCATATAATTGTAAAGAACTGACATGAAATAAAACATTAACAAAATGTATATTATAATTGTAATCTTTCCTCCACATTGCTTTTTTTTTTCTTCAAGATTTTCATAATTTTTTCCTGAGGTCATTTCAGTTCTCAATTATTTTGTGCAACAAGTTACAAGAACAAATTCATGCAAGAGAGGTCACTACGCTAAGACTTTGTCTTCTCATAAGAAACGATGGCTGCCTGTATTCTGTACACCAGATACACTAAATAGCTAGTTATTTATTGTTTTCTGGCATAATTGAAAATCTCCAATAAGTTCCTTAGACTTTAATGACTTAATTAACCTTAAAATTTTTAAAACTTTTTTTGGATGGTTATTCTTTGCTGCTGTATTAGATGTCTTGGGTGTATTTTTTTTTCTTAAAAGTTTATTCATAAAATACTAAGTTAAAACATAAAGTGAAAGCTGCATCATCATAATAGTTTTGTTTAACATGAAAAGAAAAGCAACAAAAGAATTTTTTTTTTCCTTTTCAAGGCTAAAGTTTTGTTATTAATTTTTTTATTCTTATTTAGACCTACATGATGAAAAGGTAGACAACATGAAGATGTAGACCAACATCAAGATGTAGACCAGCATGATGAAGATGTAGACCAGCATGATGAAGATGTAGACCAGCATGATGAAGATGTAGACCAGCATGATGAAGATGTAGACCAACATGATGAAGATGTAGACCAGCATGATGAAGATGTAGACCAGCATGATGAAGATGTAGACCAACATGATGAAGATGTAGACCAGCATGATGAAGATGTAGACCAGCATGATGAAGATGTAGACCAACATGATGAAGATGTAGACCAACATGATGAAGATGTAGACCAGCATGATGAAGATGTAGACCAACATGATGAAGATGTAGACCAGCATGATGAAGATGTAGACCAACATGATGAAGATGTAGACCAGCATGATGAAGATGTAGACCAGCATGATGAAGATGTAGACCAGCATGATGAAGATGTAGACCAGCATGATGAAGATGTAGACCAACATGATGAAGATGTAGACCAGCATGATGAAGATGTAGACCAGCATGATGAAGATGTAGACCAGCATGATGAAGATGTAGACCAGCATGATGAAGATGTAGACCAGCATGATGAAGATGTAGACCAGCATGATGAAGATGTAGACCAGCATGATGAAGATGTAGGCCAACATGAAGATGAAATGTAAACCAAACAATGGGTCAAGAGATGTATGGAATAAAATGGTAAGCAATGCTATGTTTATCTCTTTATATTTTCTTTATACTAAACCCCTAAGTAAAGCTTTGCCAAGTTTTGTGTTGCACTGACTATAAAAATGTTTTGATCAAATTTTGTTCTCTTGGGAACATCTTGAGAAGTAAAACAATTCCTAGAGGCAAAGACACAGACACACCTTGACAATCACTCCAGTCATTTGTTCATTTTTTTAAAAATATTCCTTTTTTCCCTCAATCTTCTTGTTGTTTCAGTTACATGTTTCTGTCTTTTGGTGGAGGAAGGTGCTGTAGTATATTATCATTATTATTATTGTAGCAGTATTAAGCAAACTTGTATATGTATATTTATTCATGAATTCTAATGCAGAACATCACTTCCACCGGAAAATGTAACAAATATACCTGTCTTCAGTTAACATTCAATATTCTATACAGTCCCAACACCAAAGCCTTGCTACATTATGCTTTGAATTCAATTTTTTTTTATCTCCCCTGCTTTTGTGTGCTATCATATAATGTTTAGTGTCACATCCCTGCACAACTTGTTCTATGCTTTTTAACAGTGTAAAGAGTGACTTGACATTATTTAGCTCTATTATAATATTGTTATATTATTATATTTAAAAAAAAACTGTTAACATTTTCTATGCTGTTACTAATATGAATGTTTTGCTGTGTTACCATGAATGCAGTTTTGAGTTTTTGTCCGATATCTTAGAGGAGAAATTTTCCATAAATAATGATAATAAGGCTTATCTTCGAGTCTGAAGATTAGTGAGGAATGCAGTATTTCCTGTTGCTGTGCAGCCCTAGCTAGGACCTACATATTGTGCTATAAATAAAGAGTCTATTACTATTTACTACTTGGTATTGCCAGTCTTCACTCCAGCAATGAGTTTATCCCCTTAGTCTAGTTAAAACTTTCAACTACTAATTCACTTTGTCTTGTCTATCATGGGGTATCCACTTTGTCATCTCCATAGTCTCTGGTGTGAACACTCACTGTCCTGTTGGAGGTTACGGCCAGGATGTAATCTCTATTTCTGATGGAACACATGTAAAACCAACAAAACAAACATTAGACCTAGACTTTATTAACAGGTAATTTTTTATAATTGTGAACTGCGCTCCCAAAGCTATTTTTATGTATTTTTACTTTTGTAGGCTAGTGCTAAGCTGTATACTTGTATTTCTACCTATTATTATGTGGGTTAGGGTGGAGTACTTAAAATAGAGCCTATGCTGTTTCCTGTACTGTTGACCAGTGGTCTCTGTGTCAATTTTAATTATTCTGTACCTGGGACTACCTGTAAGTTTCAGAATTGTTTTTATTATTTAAAATTTAACTATGTGTAAGTCTATTTTATATTTAAATAACTGGCAGTTTGTTTTAAAAATATGGCCAAGCCCTGCCCAGTGCTGTCATGATGGCCACTTCTAATGTTTATGTACTAGATTGTAACTGCTGCCTTAGTCATTTAAATTAAAGTCTCATTTTTGTATTTCTTCTTTATGTTTCTAGATTTCTTTTAGTTTGCTAGATTAGTTTAGTTTAGTTGTTTGGTTGCTTAGATGACTCAAGCCCCTTGGTCACAGAGGTGCACAGATACAACCCACCCAGTAACATTACTACCATTTGGCAACTTTAACTTCTTTTAGCCCAGGCTAGACATGACCTTGGGCCCCGCCACACTAACATAATACTTATATGGTTGAGAGGCCAAGTGTGCTTGAACTTGGCTTGGCTACTTAGAAGGGGGCTTGAGATTCGAAACCCGACTTGGGCAGAGTTGTGTTTACTGAGCGCCTAAAGGCAGCATGGAAAACCAACTCCTAGATAGCCCCCCCCCCCCCCCCCCCCCCCCCCCCAGTGGTCCACAAATGAGATTAGACCATAAGCGCTCTGAGCATGAAAGTAGCGCTATATAATAGCTATAATAATAATAATATTCTCTTGAATCATTCCAGACAGCATTGAGACCACCCCTGTCCCTAACAATACATAATTACCTTGCTTTTAGTTGTAGAATGAATGATGAGCAAACAGTTAAAATCTTCTATATAATTCACTTGAAGGGGTAGTAGCTAAGTGATAAAGTGTTTGGCTGCCAAACATGGGTCTAGGGTTTGAGGACTGTTTTTTTTTTATATTAGGACAATTAGGCACCTTTCAGTTCACCCAGATCAAATGGGTTCCTGACATTTAGTGGAGAAAAGTAAAGGCGGTTGGTCATTGTGCTGGCCACCTGACACCGTCATTGACCATAAGACACAAAAACAGATTACTTTTATATCATCTGTCATACAGGTCCCAAAGTCTGAAAATGGAACTTTACTTTAACTTGTATATATTTTTTAACTCCTGACATTTCTCTTGGTTTTTGTCTATCATTCACTTTTGTCTTAGAAATGGTTTCTTTTTGATAATGATTGTATATTGAAGTCAATTACATTAGTTGACTAAGAGTTTGTAGAGGGTAATCACTGACTAGATCTTAATAAACTTAATAATCTTAATTTAAACTTTAAACAGAAAAAAAAACTTTTAATTTTGGTGGTGTGATAACTTTAATACTGATGCATCCAGATTTTCATTGCTTTTAAAATTGATTCAAATAAATATGTTCCTTTTTTATTGTTGTCTAGCTTATTGTATAGAAAACGCTAATAGCTAAATTTCTGAAATATTAAAACTATGGCCTCCTTCAGTCGCGAAGACTATGGATCATTGTTGTTAATGGTCATTGACTTATAGTACCAAACTGCAGGGAGACAACTCAACTGCTGCTATTAAATCTGAACTAATAGACTTGAAATGAGTAACGTCTTTGTGAACAATAACAAGGATAACGTTTATTATATTTTATTTCTATGAGAAAGAGGAGTCCTTGTAATCACAACAAATTTCCATATGGATCAACAAAGCAGTCTTAGTCTTCAGCTAATATGAGATAAAATAAATGTACTAGACTTTAGTTATAGAATTCTTTAACAGCATTTAACTCACTACAATAACGCAACCTTTCAGTCTCACGTTCTGGAGTCGTCTGTCCTAAGACAAAATGACAATGTCACCTATGCTGCATCAGTCACGAGTCACAACCAATCGCTAACATCCTCCCACCGTCTACATAGAAACATACACACACTACATAACAATCATCTTATACAAACATGCACACACTACATAACAATCATCTCATAGAAACACACACACTACATAATCATCTTATAGAAACATACACACACTACACAGCAATCATCTCATAGAAACATACACACACTAAATAACAATCATCTTATAGAAGCATACACACACTACATAACAATCATCTTATAGAAATGAGATGAATGCCTGGGGTTTAGCTGTGATCCCCCTCTCCACCCAGCTGATGTATCCAAATATTAATAATATCCTCCGAACTATTTTTTTTTTCCAATGATAGGCCTACAGATTTCAATGAGATTAATAGGAGTCTAGTTCGTGTCTTGTCTAGAGACGCGTTACGTCAATCTTAACATTAAACCACATTCTTGTAAATTGTATGGAAGTCAACTTTAGTAAACCAAACCCTGTCTAATATTACCCTGGAGTTGACAACATCCCTACTTGAAGAGAAACCATGATTTGCATGATAATAGATCTATAAAATTTGCAACAAGATTTGACGGACAGGAGAATGGCCCAAGTCTAAAATAAAAAACAGCTAGCATTCAAAATTATATCAGAGGAACAAGCAGGAGGCTCAACACAACAGAAAAAATACTAAACCTCAGGATACTCTGCAAGAAATACCTCCGATACCAACAGGATCTCATTTATGTCTTTCTAAAAGGTTTTCGACTGAGTCTGGTATGGAGCCACTCCGGGCTGTAATGACAAAATTTCTCTGAGTCCGCAGAGTAATGAGGAGTAGGCCTATAGTATTTCACGTGGGGACGCAGTCTCAGCTGCGACCTACATATTTTGCCACATCCAGCGCGGACATAAACCGGTATCCGGCGGTGGTCGATTTTGGTTTTCTTTTCGCTGCCTACGTCTGCCATCGGCAGTGGATTTTCTTTTGGTCTTAAATGTGCATGCCGGCCACAGCTTTGTAAGTGATCTCCAGCTGTTTCGTTCCGAAGCCACCTGCTGCCAGTTTCTCTATTTCGAAGGCAGTTAAAGCAAGCTGGCCTTAAAAGCTTTTCCAGGGGGCACATACGTTATGCTGACCACCTTTATCTCCTGCAAAAAAAAACGATAGCCTTTGGCTTACGGTCGTTCCCCTACGGGATACGTGTCCTGCCCAGCATTGCTGGCGAACTATTGAAAGCAGTCCCTGGCGGCATTCAAAAGAACATCACCGCTATTTGTGATGCAGTTTTGCCATCGTATGTTCATGATGGAGCGCAAACATCTTTGGTGAAATTAAGAAGTCATATATAGTAAGGTTAAGAGAACCACTGCTTGGTAGACACCGATCTTTTAGGCAGGCGGAGCGATTATTTCGCCCACTCCTGCTTAGAGATGTCTAAATGTGCTGGCTCTAACCTATATATATATATAGAGAGAGAGAGAGAGTCTATGCTCTAACCAGACGTTTATAGCCTACAACTTCCCTTAAAAGTGATGCGTCTTTTGATACTGTGCATCCCAGATATGTAAAGTGGGAAAATACAATATAAACAAAAATATGATCAAAATAATCCAGAATCTTTATTATCAGGCTACTTTATGGTCTCTTTCAGTTGCAAAATGACTATGGATAATCTGATGGAAACGAGATGAATGCCTGACATTAGCTATGGTAGAACGAAGCCGCCCACACAGCTGATCTATCAAGAGGAGCGGAAAGCGCCGATACAATTTGGGATCAGCGGCATCACAGGCTCTACCAGGGTGTAGCATTGTGTGCTGCAAGATGCCTAAAGGTATCCGCCTCCTTATTGTTCCTCTGGGCTGACTTCCGAAGCTTTTTAAAGCTATAAGGCAGCAGTAGTTTGAGTTCCTGTTAGTGATAATAGTTCCACCGGACCCAATATCCGAGCTTACGCCTGAAGTTGCACTGGTTGTCACATGTTATTTGAAATGAAGGCCATATGGGCGAAGATTTTAGGGTCTATAGGTATTGGCGAGTGCTTATTTCAAACAAACTAAGGAATAGGTGAACGTGACTAGATCTATTTACTAGGACTGCGTTTCTAAAACGTCTTTATAACGTATATAGGCCTCTACAATCACTATAAGAATTAGCATTTTAAAGTTTTTTGTTCAGACAAATGTTCTTAAATAGTCATTGAACTTATTTCTAATATAGAAGCTGAGCTATTGATTCTGCTGAATAGATAAACTGTCTAGCTGTTGTAAAATAAAGATAGTTATTCTGGGTTCTGATACTTGATGTTGTTTTAGAAAACAGCCACGTGTGTTGAAGGAGGGTACAAGGAATCAAGAATGGAATTATTGATCTCGTATTTCATTCTTTGAATTTAGGCTTTCATAAGTAATGGAATCTAGCTAAGCCAGTGTTTGGTTCGTTACATCGTGAAAAACAAAATAGGCCTACTAGATAAAATATATAGATCTTGACTTAGTCTAGATTCTATAAAATTCCTATGAATTAGAACTAAAAAAATCAATTCATTCCCAGGACTTAAAATAAACAGACATTTGAAAGGAACGCTTTATTAGCATCATCAACATTTAGTAAATATTTTAAATCTTATGGCGCGCCAGCGCTAAAATAAAATTAACACGATATTATCTTTGGTAGGGCCAGATCATAGACATATATTTGTCTACGGCCTAGATCAAATCTTAACATTTCAAGACATTGACGCACTTGCCTACGTAAATGATTTACAACTTATTTATATATATATATATTATTTAATTCTTTATTGGTTTGCATGGGAAATGCGTATTTTTGACGATAAACCGTAGACGCGTATTTTCGTACAAAATACGCAAGATGCGTTAAACTTGTAGGCAACTCTGCATACCGTTCATGAGGTCTATCATTACTTTTGCCCAGTGCATAATGTAACCAGAGGATCATTTCCTTGGACTCAAATGTGTTGTTTATGTTTCCGGTGCTGTGGCCTGTGACACACACACTTCCCGGGGTGGAAGTGCAGCACACAGTTGTTTTTGTTTTGTTTTAAATTTCATTATGAACTAGCACCTGGAAAAATTAACTAAGTTTCACACTGAGGCTTCACTTCATATTTGTAGACAATGTTCAGAGGCCCAATTAAACTCAAGATTTAAAATTGTAGATTTCGAAGCATTTCATTTCTGTAGCTTGGAATTGCCTTTCCACTCCCTGCTGTTTGACTATAAGGAAATTGACAGGCATGCAAAAGAAAAAAAACATAACATTAAAAAATCTGAGAGACATCAAAGAATAAATGATCACAAAATGTAGCAGAATTGAGTCTCTAGAATGTATTAATACTACAATCCCAACCAGACTATTCAGAATGGTTAGGAAAAAAAATTAAGCGGAAAGAAGAAATCTTACCAGTCCACAAGATTATGAATCATTCCAAAGTATACACATATACCCATACACAAGGTCATAAAACCATAACATACACACTTGCACACAAGATAATTAGTTTAAAATCAAAAAGGTTTATTGAAGAAAAGTCTCAAAGTTTTACATTTCTAATAGTCAAAAAAAAAAGATTAATTTCCCTTAGAGAAAAACATATTTAGTCGTCTGGGAAACAATTAGCTGAATAATCAACAAACTAATAAGTCTGCAGACATTGTTCATATAAACAATTGGATTGATGTAACAATATTTGTATAACAACTAACACTGTATGTTGATATCCACAATCTAACAATCTACAGAACTTGTATCTAACATAAATTCCAGGTACATACCAATATTTAATATCTATTAAAGTACAAGTCAGCCAAAAACATACAAGATAAAGATATCAGACCCACAGAGTAGTCAAAAAGATATCAGACCCAC
The DNA here is from genome assembly GCA_030265305.1 of Biomphalaria pfeifferi. NCBI lineage: Eukaryota > Metazoa > Mollusca > Gastropoda > Planorbidae > Biomphalaria > Biomphalaria pfeifferi. The sequence goes on from JASAOG010000221.1 coordinate 919,546, forward strand.
AGAGTAGTCAAAAAGATATCAGACCCACAGAGTAGTCAAAAAGATCAGACCCACAGAGTAGTCAAAAAGATATCAGACCCACAGAGTAGTCAAAGAAGTAAAAGTAAAAAAAAACAAGATTTAAAGATTTCTCAGTCTGCTTACTAGTTAGAAATGCATAAGTAAACATACAAGTTAAGATGTATCAGTCAACATAAAAGCTAATGATGTACCAGGCAGTCAACATACAACACACTAAGTCAAAGATATATCACACACAAATTAAAGAAATAAAATAAAAAAAACAGGTTAAAGATTTCTCAGTCAGCCTAGTAGTTAATAATGCATTAGTAAACATTCAAGTTAAGATGTATCAGTCAACATTCAATCTTAATGGTGTAATAGTCAGCATACAAGCTATTGATGCATCAGTCAACATACCGGTTGAAAATACGGTAAAATAAACACTTGAGTGGCTCAAAAACTAAAGAGTGTAATAAAAATGCCAAGCAGCAGTAGACAAACCAGTTTCGGACGTCCTTCACCTCCATGCGACTGGTCTTAAATGTGGTAAAAAACATCATCAACAGTGTCAACAGAACAACAAGCAAAATTAAGATGGTTCCCATGGCGGAACAAAATGGAACCTGCAGTTTGCTTGTAGCATAAAACTCGACATTGAATAATTCATCCCTATGGTATTCTCTTTGAAAGTCTGTCTCTTGAGTGTATGTATCAGAGATATTCTGTGAGGCTAAGGTTATCTACAGAAACAGAAGAAACCCTTCTGTTACATATGTATAAATTTGAATTTAAAAACAACAACATCTAAAAACAATTTAGACAAACTATAGTAAGATGAGCATTATAAAGATCATTATAAAATAGAAGAAGTGAAATATGTAATGTAACAATAACTGAAAAGCGATCTAATCACAGTAACAGGTTACATGTTTGTAGGAAATATATAAAATTGTCTATGAAGTTTCAAATGTAAGTCTTAAAGCTTCATTCTTAAGACAAGGGTAAGTAACAATAAATCTTACTTGTTCAATTAAATTGGCTTGCACTCTGCCGAGATGAGCTTCTAATTTTCTTTTCTTCTCCACTTCATTGAGATCCAGATACCCTTTGAGTTTCCGTCTTGCTTTAAGAACCCCTGATGATAAAAGATCACTAAAATATAAGTTGATAACCCTAAAATCTCAACACCCCTAAAATCTCAACACCAAGTACACAAAATATTTTGGGTACTGGCATGAAAGAGAAAGTAAAATTCAAATCAAAGAAAAATACTTGCATTAATTTAACAAAACTAAAAATATCTCACAACAGTTAAAATATATCTGTTATCTTTTTAAGCTTGCAATTTTAAAGACTCCCCTACTCCCTTCAAAATACATATAAATTAAAACACTTCTAATGATACACCATGTAAAAGTTAAAAAAACAAACATTTATGAAACCTTAAACAGTTTAACAATCTTATTGTGAAATAAAAGGACATAAGTGTAAAAGTGTAACAGACTTATCTTAAACCACCACTTTCCAAAGAATTGAAAGAACATTTTTCAACAAAATATATAATGATAGGTTCTGACAAAGCATGTAGGACTTATCTGGTCCTTAATCAGCTAAATAAAGCTGTTTCTGCTACCATCATCATCATCAAACTCCATTTGAGGGAGGGCTTGATAGGCTGAAACCCTCTTTTGCAAAAGCCCAGGCCAGAAACCCTACTGTCTTGCGTAGTGCATAAATGTCGCCATACAGGTCGAGAATTTTGTGTTTCCCAGACCTGTCGAGGCGGAGATCAACAAGTCTGGGGCGATCAAACAGAATATGAAACAAGGTTTCCTCTTCTTCCTCGCAGCGGGGGCACCGTGAATCAAAATTTGGTTATAGCCGTGAGAAATATGAGCCAACAGGACAGTGGCCTGTCCTGCACTGTGCTATAATAGCTTGCTCAGGCCAGGACAACTATCCACCACGGGGAAGTGTGGTCAGGGCGCCTCATGCGCTCCCAGACTCCACGGGCTTTTTGGGACTTGTCCCAAGACTCAAACCACTTTTCCATTTCTGTTTTTTTTCTGCTACATCTTTTGTTAATGAATACTTAATATTCTAGTGCAGCCCATCAGTGGACAAAAAAAACAACACACATTTTGAAAAGATTGTCATGCTTTAGTAAAAATAATAATATTTTTCAAGGTTTTATACAGCAGTACTTGAACAATAATTGCACTTACTGGAAGTAATTTTTTCCAAATTTTCATCTTTCTGTTAAAAAATAATACAATTTATGTTACACAAAAAACTAGTAATACTGATTATAAAGCAATAAATGAACAATGAAAATGGAAATAAAAATGATATAGAAATCACATTATAGTCTGAAACATACTCTTGCCACTGATGCTGGCAACATTTCCCAATTTTGCAGGTCTATAATAAGGTATTATTTTGAATTTTTGCTGACTTTTGAATAAATAACTTAAATGTGAACTATATTACAACTCTCATACATCAGTTTTTGTTTTAATTTGTGTATAGACGTCACATCCAATGCATTATCATCAATGCTTACTTTGAAAGTGATGTAAATATCATTTTTTAGAAAGATTTTATCTACCCTTGTAAATCTTGTTTTGTTGTATTATACATTGTGTAGTTCACAATATGTACTCAGACCAGCCTACAAACATCTCTAGATTGTGAAATTGAAATTTATCAGCTGAAGTTACTAATAAAAGATTTTTAAAAAAGACATAATGATATGCTGAAAGACTTGTGTTAGAAAATCATGTAATGTAATGCTCGATAAAGGCCAATTATAGCATATGTATTTGATATTTGCTTTCTTTTCTATTTGTGTAGCTGCCAAGGTGGTACTGTAAGTAGGAAATAGTCCCTCCAATCTGTGCAGGTAAGTTATCTTAAGTCCTCCCCGTGAAGCTGGTAAAAAGGGCTTAAATATTCCTGTCATAGAATTAAAGTAGCCTGTTAAAATGGGCTTCCATGCCCATGTTGTGCTAGTAAAGTTGTTTACCAACGAACTTGAAAGGATTAATGCTACAAATGCCCAGCAGGTTAAATTTGAATTTGCAATGCCTACAATAGTTTCCTTGAGGACTAAAGATCTGAAAGTAAGGAATTCTAGGGACTGTCTTGTCGTAGAGCACAAAAATAAATGATTAATTTATTAAAATGAAGTGGTACATAATGTCATACTTACAGCACCAACTTGCATGATCTTTGGTAGCCACTGATCAAACTGAATAGAGTCAGATTCCTTTTTCTGGAAGGAAAAATATTTTACTGAGTAATAATACAATACATACACAATATATACAATACAATTTACAATAAAAAGTTCAGTAACTCACTAGTGATTTTAATGAAATATATATTTGTTTTTAAACTTTGTACTTTAATTATTATTTTTTTACTTTTAATTTAGAGTAGACTGCTGATGCAATGCAATGTAATTAGAAACTGCCAGCAGTTTTTACAAAGCATATAGGAACTCATTTTATCTTTCTGTCTGGTAAAAAATTTGAACATGTTATATCACACCCATTTGCACAATTACTCATTAACAAAGACAATACAACAATCGATAAAAAAAATAAACTAAGTAATCAACTAATTACTGGTATTTAATTTTTTTTTGACACTCGCATGGGAAATTAAATTTTCCAGCATTCAGAGATATGTTCTAATATTTAGGATTATTTCTCCCACACCCATTCTCAGATCAAGTTGAAACTTTAAACATTTATTGTAACAAACAATTGAAGTTGCTCCCCTTAGATAAGCTTTTTTTTCTTGTCTTAACTTTCATATAACAAGAGTTCTAATCTTTTTAAAGAGGAAATAGTAGCTACTGGGTGAATAACATCTTTATTTACAAATAATTCTTAAGAGAGACTGTTAGGATACGATATTGAAAATTAAAAACTTTTTTATTATAAGAAGAATAAACAGTTTTAAATTACTTATAAAGATCTACATATTTATTTTTACAAAAATATATAACTAGTTTACAGATAACAGTAAAACAATATTCAATGTACAATAGATGAAAAAAGAAAAGAACCCTACCAGATCATTAGGAAATGCAGGCACACCTTTGATGGCAACATTTCCCCATCTTAGTATGGGGGATGAGAAAGAAAAATTATACCGAACATTTTGTTCAAAAAAAGGCTCATCAATTTTGTATTTAACTTTCATCTGATGGAAACAAGAAAAAAAAAACAGTCTGAACTTAAAATGTTCAAAGTGAAATGGATATTATTAAACAGGTAGCTAGAATATTGACCAAACTCTCATCTTTTTCACATCGGGGTAAACTTAATTTCTTAATTAAAATCTCAACCGTATCTTTGAATTATAATTACAAGTGCTTCCCAATTTTAGGTCTAAAAGTTTAACTACTTCCAAAATGAAAGCATTATTTTTATTTATAGATTCCTTATAGAAACTTGGATGCTAACTGCAGATCTATAGAGGAGGACCCTAGCAGGTGAATTGAGATGCTATAGAAGGTTACCTATGGCAGGATACTAGGTGTTCCCTACAAAGACCACATCACAATTGAGGAGATTCAAAACAGGATCAAAATGACAAATTGGCCCCACGAACTAGCTGACCACTATTAAAAAACGCAAACTAAAACTTTATGACTATATAACAAGGTCCACAGGGCTCGCAAATACCTTTTTTCAGGGAACATTACCAGGACAAAGAAGAAGAGGCAGAGAAAGCAATGGGAAGATAACATAAAATAATGGATGGGCACCTCAATGAAATAGATTCTTTTCAGGGCAAAAGACAGAGAGGAATATAAAAATTGGGTCGACATATCATGTGTGGTGTCCAAGCGGATAGGAGAAGGTGAAGAAAAAGATGTATGTGGAGCTATTAGGATGTAACTTTAGAAAACATTCACTATTTTAATTCAATCGCAGATTTCACTAAAGTTTTTTAATTGGCCTGTTTTACAATTATACTTTGTATGCAAATTTTATAACCTTGATATTCACTACAAATGTATAGCATAAAATAAGTCATTAGAATACAAAATAAGCAAAGTATTTATATTTTTTTTTTTTTTACATTTCTTAATATTTCAAGTTGAATAACAATAGCATCTAAAAGTTGCTATTAAACAAACAAAATATATATATCATATAAATCAACTGTTTTTACCTTGAGTAATTTGACAGTAATTGTTATAATTTGACATCTCTTACCATTTTTAACTTTAAATGACCAGTAATGTCTTTTGCAGGTTCCATATGTTTCATATAAGTAGCAAGTTCTTTAAACTCCTGCATCTAAATATAAAAAATACAAAAAGAAAAATTAGATTTGGTAATGTTGCCTTATATCTAAGTTGACTGAGTAGATCTTCTGTTATGACAATAGTTTAGTGGAACTTTTGTTTTCCAAAATATCACAAAGATTTAGAAATGAATAAAGCACAGAACTTATTCAAGAAAAGATATTCTAATTACTTTAATTAACAAATCCAATAAGAATGAGTGCATACATTTAATTCACAAATTAGAATTACAAAATTATGTTTGTTAGACCAAAGAAGCTTATTTTAAGCTCCAATGTCACTCATGTACAAGCATTGGGTAGTGGGGAGGGATGTAGTTTTTTTTTTTCTTGGTGACCATCACTAGTTTGAGAAACGCTGATTTATAGCATGTATATTTCAATTTCCTTATCTGTCCGCTTCCACTTCAAATATTAAGCATCTCTTACCTTGATCTCCACAATGTCATCCACATAGAAGCAGCAGGTTTTCATAAAGACGGGTTCACTCATTGTCTGAACAACATTTAGAACCTCGGCAGTGTAGGCCGCTTCCATTTTAAACTTAGTGAATAAAATATCAAAGTCTTGAGAAGAGTCAATAGCCTTCCGCAATCGAGGGAGCAACACTTTCCTGGACAGAGAGAATTCAATACTGAATGTTTCTAAAATGTTTTACATGTTTCAGATGTTCTTTCAGAGTTGAAGATTTACTTCCTAGTCCAAACCTCCCGCAGGACGACAGGAGATGGCTGCTGGTAGGGTATGAACCTGGACCATCAAGAAGTCCAAATGACAACTGTTAGATAGCTAGTTTAGTTAGTTGGGTAGCGCATTTTATTAGACTGATGGTGAACATACATCTTATAGTGACGACATAGACTTTGGGTTAGAGATTAGAATAGACTTTTATTGATCAGTTACTGCTAGACTCTTGAGGGGATAACTAGACTAGACTGTGGCCCATTCTGTAATAAATATTTGTTTGAAGTTCACCTTGAGTCAACTTGGTCATTGAGTCTGTGTACCTGTTAGTATCTTATCTATATTTGTGACGGTGTGCATGTTTCAAGAACTCGCAATTAAAATACATCAAACAAGGTACACATGCACTTAGTCTAATTAAGCATCTTCTAAAAATACTTCAGCTACATTTGATATACACATGCATCCATAACACAGTCCAGCACGCTTACTGAACGACCAGGCAGCTATCCAAAACATCAAGTGAGGGAGGGACACTTAGCTAGTTGGAGAGAATTCAATGTTCTGATGAATGCTTCTGACCATGTTTATAGATAAAAAATTTTTTAAACAAGTTTATAGTATTTATTAATTGTTCAAAGTGAGAGGGGTTCAGTAACACAAACTATCAAAACAAATATGTTCAAAATTAAGGGAAGTCCTCTTGACTATTTGATATAACAAGATTTGACATTAATGTTCGTTAGGTGGTCTCAAACGTAACAGGTTCAAACCCTGCACACTGCCATCCACAGATGGTTTGAGATAGGATATAATTATCTTCAGAATCTGAAGGAACATCTGAAACATGTAAAACAATTTTAGTTCTACCATTTTGTATCTCCCAACCCATGTCAAAAATGTACTTCTTCCATGATTGTCATAGAACCTAAGACGCTACTAGATCCAGAATAGGTATGCATTCACATTCAAACATTAAAGAAAAAAACAAACATTTAGCTCTGGAAATTCTTTATAAGCAGTCTGCTCATTTTATTCTAATTGCATTAAATATCTTAACACTTGAAACAATAAAGAATTCCACTAGAACACTTTCAATCATTACACAAAAGCCACTAAAAGAAGAAGAATAAATCCTATTTATGAAATTATCTTTGTAAGTTGAATCTTATTTAAACAATTAACACACCTCAAAACACTGACGAATGTTTCACCAATCATACAATACATCCCAGACAATGGGCACCATATCATACTACAGAAAAAAATTTATACTAACCTGGCAATTTTGAGAATGGCAGTGTAAGCTTTTTTCTCGACTTCCCCGAGACGAGAGCGACTGTTGTCTAGGACTTCTTCATGCTCTTCACTGACCAGCCCAGAATAGAGAGAGAATCCAAGGATGCGCTCCTGAACCAAACACTGAGCCAGTAGCATGCAACAATGATTCAGTTCATTCTCTTTCACATTCACTCGCCATCTATTGCCGAGGTCTTCCAGCAAAGTCTAGTTTTAAAACATAGAAGAAAAAGAATGCAAAGTCTAATATTACCAACAAACAATGTTATAAAATAAAAACTTTTTGTTTCATTTAATTGTAGCAAATTTTGGCAAAAACTTTTTGTTTACCATGATAAAAGTAACAGCTATCACTCAGGACTAATGTGTGGATAAGTATATACGATAAACAGCACTGGGCCTAGAATGGTTCCATCAGCATTCTATACTTTTATATTGAGCTTGCTGAGACTATCCCATTTACAGTGACATTTTAAGTGCTTTTGATAATGTTTAACACATAAGAATAATACCTGGCCATGAGAATGTTATGGTATAAAATCTATCTTGCCAATAAGTTAAATACCGTATTTTACGCCGTATAAGACGCACTTTTTCTTCTCCAAAACTGGGGGGGAAAAGTTGGTGCGTCTTATACGGCAAATACACATTTTACATGCATTAAAACTGCCCCCAACTTTGTATGGCGCTTACTCGCAGTCCTTTCCTTATGCAGTGTGTGCTGCGGGCTGGATTTGGGGCACGTACTGCGGCTGTGTGACTTCCTATAGCGCGCCATGCCCCCCTCCCGACAGTCTAACCATGTGCTTCACGGGCATCATGCTGAGCTTACTGCCGGTACACACCGCCCTCCCTACGTCATAATGTGCCGTCTGGGTAGATCACAGACAACGTGTATGGTGTATGTGAGAAAGTGATCAGGCGGACCAACTACAGGGTAAATTAAAAAATTATAGTACCATCTCCTCAAGATGTCTAAGCAGAAGAGAATGGCATATAAAGTTACTTTCAAGCTGGAAGTAATTAAATTTGCTAAGGAGCATGGGAATAGAGCAGCGGAGAGACGCTTCGGGTCACCTCCAACTGAGAAAATGATAAGAGAGTGGAGGAAACAGGAGGATCAGCTCCAAAAGTTGGATATAAGCAAGCACACCTTACGTGGACCAACTGCAAAGTGGCCAGAGTTAGAGGTGGAAGTGAAGGAGTGGATCGCACATCACAGGCAAAATGGACTTTCTGTCTCAACAAAAATGATAATCTATGAGGCCAGACGTATTGCTATGGAGAAAGGCATTCGGGATTTCACCGGATCACCATCGTGGTGCTATAGATTTATGAAGAGATCTGGCCTTTCTATGCGCACCAAAACCAGAATTGCACAAAAAATGCCTAAGGAATACGAATCAAAGATTCTTTCTTTTCACACGTTTGTTATTGATGCGAGGAAGAAGAATAACTTTGAAATTAGCCAGATCGGGAACATGGATGAAGTCCCGCTAACGTTTGATGTGCCATCTAACAGAACCGTAGATAACAAAGGAGCAAAAACCGTAACCGTAAAAACCTCAGGGCATGAGAAAACCCACTACACGGTTGTGCTGTCCTGCTGTGCCGATGGTACCAAACTGCCTCCGATGTTGATTTTTAAAAGGAAAACGTTCCCAAAAGAAACAATCCCACGGGGAGTCGTCATGCATGTTCACGATAAAGGGTGGATGGACGAAAATGGCATGAGGCTGTGGATTGACAAAGTGTGGTCCAAACGTCCTGGCGGTCTTCTGAGGAAATCTTCCTTGTTGGTGCTTGACCAGTTTAGAGCGCACATTACGGAAAATACTAAAAAGAACTTTAAGGAAGTTAAAACCCAAATAGCTGTGATTCCTGGCGGCCTCACTAGCCAGCTGCAACCTCTGGACGTTTCCATTAACAAGCCATTCAAAGTTCTGATGCGTGAGGAGTGGAACACCTGGATGGCAGTTGGGAACCATGATCTGACACCTACTAGGCGGATGAAGAGGCCCACTATCACACAAGTGTGTGAATGGGTTAAAAGGTCATGGGACTCCGTGAAGGAGGACATTGTTGTAAAATCCTTCAAGAAGTGTGGCATTAGTAATGCCTTGGACGGAACAGAAGACGATGTCTTATTTGACACCAGTGAGGAAGAAAGTGATGACAATGACTGCGAGGATCTGTCCTTCCTCATTTCTGATAGCAGCGAAGACGAGGAATTCTTGGGGTTCGAATAAAAACATTACAGACTGATTTTTGTTACTTTCACTGTTTACTGACTTTACTGACTGTTAATGAGAGTAAAGATTGTTCTTAATATGTTACATGGTTGACATAAAATTGTTCTTAAACTACTGTTTACTTTATACAGTTGATATAAAATATTTTAGTACAGTATTTGGTTCAGAATCTTTTTTTTCTAGATTTTCCTCCTTTAAAATTGGGTGCGTCTTATATGCCGGAGCGTCTTATAGGGCGTAAAATACGGTACTAAATGAGTCAACAAGTTTATAGAAGATGGAAATTCCTTTATTAGCTCCACCTAACATTTCAAATTTTCAATAATAACTCTTAATGACTCCTTAATAAATCAACCCTTTCAATGTTTTGACAAATGTAAAATAAAAAATAAAAAAGTTTCCCTTTCAGACCTTGCGGTCTATTGGGCAGATGATGTAAAAGTCATACGTTTGACAAATGTGGTGATAAATAAATTAATTTGTAGTTGAATTTTTCATTGTCTTACTATGCAATCTCTCACTATGGCAATGAATCAGTTTGGCTTCCTTAATGCCCTCTGACATCCAAGGTGCTGAGAGCAGATTAGAAATAAGAAAAGGATCTACGATCACCAAAATCAATAAGTTCAAGACCTCACTACCAATACAGGATTTAAACAACAATCATGTGTGCCTAAACAGTGAAGTAGATGTGAATCCTTTCTCCAATACTGTACTATAATAGCATATTAACAGAACCTGTCTTAGTGAATTATGTGTAGTAAGGTACCTGTTATACAAGAGCTATGAATATTACTTAGTCACTGTATGTCACTATCTCAATGTTATTGCTTATTAAATAGCATCTAACATGCCTTAAAGATCTCTGAACAAAATACATTATTTCATTGAAGATACCCTCAAAACTTCAACAAATAAACAAAAAATCTCTAAAATGAACAAAGAACTCTCTGCTACTAATAGATGAGAACACTTCTAGCACCTCAAAGACACAAAAATTAAATCTTGTATCTCTAACTGACAAAATAATTTTTTTTGTTAGTTCAATTTTTAAAAATAAAATTCTATACTTGAATCATCTGTTTCTTTTTTTTCTCTTCTGGTGTTTCTTTTCTACTTGATTTCGCAGTGGGGTCATTCCTTGCTTGTATTCTTTCTCTTCTAGTTCCAAGCCGCCTAGAATGTTAAAGATCAAAATATTTGTCAATGTTGAAGATGTTGAATGTAAGGCAGAGAACTTGAATTTCAATCTGACCTTTACTCTTCTGATGTTCATCCTATATAGCCTAATAGAAATTGAGAGCTGTTGACCATTTTAAAAAGTTAGCAAATCAGCACATTCTTCTTATTACAGACATTCCTTCAGATAATTATGTCCTACATACATCCATGTGTTAATCTAGTCATGCATGTTAATCATGTTAATAAGAAACTTCCTGACTGATTCAGGTAACCCATGTCATGGTCAAATGGCACATGGGAAGAAAGAAGGACTAATTGGTCCTAGCATATGGAATAAGAAAGGTGCCTTTATCTTTGTGTCATTCTGGATATTTTATTAGGTTGTGTTTTTTTATATTTGAGTTATGGTTCAGTGTTTTATGTATTATGTATTACAAATAAGTGTCTTTAAGTATAGTGATTTTAATAATTATGTTATTCTAGTAAAATTCTTTTATTATAATTCTTATGATCTATTTTGCATCTGTTCTAGTTTGATTAGATTGTATTTCCAATTCATCTGTCCAAAGTTTAAAAAGTAGCAAACAATTTAACTACATTTCCATAAAGCAATCTTATCTTATGCTAAAAAACTGGAAGAAAAAACAGCATGACATACCTGAGTTCATCTGCTGTCATATCCTTGAAGCTAGTGTGCTTAGGAAGCATGTCATTAAGCAGCTTATAGATCATGGCCCTTGTCACCTTGGTGGCCAGCACCATGGGTGGATCCTCCAGCTCATTCATCACATCCTTCTTTGCCACGTTCACCATCATGGCGCAGTAGTTCTGCACTGTCACTTTATACTTTAGCTCTATATTGATTTCCCTTTCTGCCACATAAATGGTGTCTCTTGAAAAAAATTTGACAAGCTTGTCCATCTAAACAAAATAAATACAATTTGTACAACATGTAAGAATCTTATGAAGAGGTCCTTTAAGCTAAACAAGAACAAATTGTAAATAATGCAAAATTGAAAAAAATCATTATATAGTAAACACTATATGAAGGGATTTCAATTACTCCCAATATTTTTTGTTGATGTAACTTAATGTCTAGAAATAAGAATCATGAAGATTACACTGTATTAAATGAGATAAAATATTTCCCTAGCTATCCAGTTCAAAAAAATACCATCAAAGTCTTTCATTGCATTTTTAAACTAACCTCATCACAGCCTTGACCTAAAGTTTCAGTATCATCTTTCACCTGACGAGCACAGAAAAGGCAACGGCGTACAAGCTTTTGTCGTACGCCAAACTTCTTGCGCCTGACAACCATTTGAGCTAGACAAGATTCCTCTTTATTGACAAGGACAATATCTATGAGTGTCTCAAGCATCGTGAGGATGGAGGTCACTAGTTGATTGCAAAGAAAACCTTCTTCTTGGTTTGGCAATATATCATGAAAGTCTTTGTTACTATACATAAAGGCCTAAAAAAAGATGTAATGTTTGAAATGTTAGCAATCAGAAAAAAAAATTTATAAGAGGGTCAACAAAGTATTTAAACATATATTATTAGTTATAAGTTCAAAATATAAAACATATTACGGAAATATGTAGATAAAGTTTTTCTTAAATACCACAGTCCAGTGATGTCGAAATTACAGCCTGCTGGTCGCATCGTGACTCCATCCGGCCCAAGAAATGTTGTCATGAAGTTTGAAAAAAAAATCTTTCTTTTAGGGTACCGGGTAAATGGATTGTTACTGATAAGCCAACATATTTGTTTTATAAAGAAAGAGTGGCTCTTTTTAAAGAACATAATATTCAACAGCTTTATGAAACCAAACACATAAATAAATAAGGGGACATTCTTGGTTGGAGACGCGATTGTTAGATTACACCAAGAGTGGAGGATTGATGAGAATAAGGAGACAAGAAAAAAAAGAGTTAACTGTAAGGCTAACTACACAGAGAAGTTGTGGAGTCAAATGGAACCAAGCCTCTGTGGCTTCATTGAATTATTCACCAACAAAATCTATGTGGCAAGGTGTTCAGGTCTGGACCATGTAGTGATGATCCTTTTCTTAATGAACAATGTTTGTCCTTTTGAAAATCCATCAGCAGCCAAAGTGTCAAGTGCCCAAACAGAGCTTTAACTGGAACTGATTAACTTGAAAAGTCATGCCCAAAAAGGGCTTTAACTGGAACTGATTAACTTGAAAAGTCATGCCCAAACAGAGCTTTAACTGGAACTGATTAACTTAAAAAGTCAGACATCCCTACTTGACAAATTGCAATTGATGCAGACAATTGACTTATACTCCGTGTTGCTTTCAGAACTTACATTTCCAAAAACAAGTGTTAAGGATGATCACAATAATTACAAGCACAAATTTGTGAGGACAAACCTTTTCAGTGATCAATTGTGGGAGACCCATGTTACGTAATCATCTCACAGACGAACATCTAGAATTCTAGATTCAGTGCTTTGACTTGGTGTCTCATCTATGCAGCCGGATATTTGTGAGTTGGTTTAGGATAAACTTCTCATGAATTAATGTAAGTACTAGATTCCCAGGCTTGTAATAAAAATGGTTTATTGTCTAATTTCTTTTGTTTTACCTTTTTGTTGATGTGGCTCACGACACAAGTGTCATAAATTAAAATGGCCTGTTGTTTGAATAAGGTTGAGCACCACTGCCATAGTATTACAGGGGATTATTTAAATTCTGTTTTTATTTCTGCTCCTCTGCTCAGCTATTGCTTTTCTTTGGGTGAAAGCATTGCCTCAAAACTTTCTAGTGGTTATTTTTAAAATGAATCAGGAAATGTATCCAATGTATAGTTATCTTAGCAAACAGTCATGTTTCATGCTAGGGAAAGGTTAAATTCTCTAAAGGTTTTAAATAAATATAAAAAAAAATATTTAAAAAAAATATGCAAATAACTTTTAATCAAACCAAAACTATCAACTCCAGCTTCAATAGTAGAGTCCCAATCAAGCAAGAAGAATGCAGAATGCTTATACAAAAAGGCCATTTGAATGTTACATATTAAATATGTAGAATTTCAAAATGTAGCCTGTATTAACTAATCAATAATATTTTTTCTTAAAAAAAAGCTTATAATGACCTTCTTTTCCATCATGTCATAGACCTGGAGGACCATTTTTTTCCTTTTCCAAAGTTTGGCCACGTCTGTGATGTTTTTACTGTCCATAGCAAAATTCAGCATGTCCTGGATTATTTTCTTCAATACTTCCAGAGAGGTATGCCCAACCTGGTCAATAAACAACATTATAGCACAAATAACCTAAATTAAGGTGTAAAAACAATAAGTGTTACACAGTTCCACTCTTTCTTCTTGTATTTCATTACTGAGGCAGAAGTTTAAAAGAACTATTCTTATGTTACTATATGCCAATATTTATCTACAAGAGGATACTACTGCTGTAGTTTGCCAGCTTGAACATACACTTTTTAATCCCAGAGAAATGTTTTCACATGTTAAGCAGGCAGCCGAAAAGGTACAGAAGTTTGGTTGGTTGACTAATGATTTTAATTGCAGCAAATCTTAAATACAGAGTTTTATTTGTAGATGATGTATTAGAATGTAACTAAAAGCCAACTTAGTAGTATTTTCGGAGTGCTTTTACGAGTGTATGCTACAGTCATCAAGATCTATGCTCTCTATAAGTCGCTGCTAAATGAGGGAGGAGGAGATGTCAATCTGTGCAATACATTTTATCAAAGAAAACTTTAGAGGAGAATTAAATTACATTTTTACATATCCAATTCTGTACAGATTAATTAAAAAGAAAATGTTTAAAAATTTTTAAAAATATATATGTATATAATTTTCCCTTTTTTTTCTTTATTTGAAAATATATTAATTTTATGTTACTTTAATTTTTTAACATTAACCAATATAGTTGAGTGTGTCGAAATGCAAAATAATGATTGTGTGTCTTACACTTTGAACATATAATACTTGGTAAAAACATTTTGAAAAGAAAACAAATCTGCATGTGTAGCAAAAAGAAAATATAGTACATTTAATTGTCAGCAATTAAAACACTGAGGGGAGAAAGAAAGAAAAAATAATAATTTTAAAGCATGGAAATTGTGCCAACAGAAAAGAGCAAGGATACCTTACGTATATTGAACTATACCTTTTTATGAATTTCAACATATGCAGAACATTTTTTACTTTTGCAGCAATAGCCAATTATTTCATGTCTGTGTCGCAGAAAATGAGTTGGTCTGTCAGGATCTATGACGCAAGCAGTATTTTCATCATACGGCACACCAAGTGTTGCAGATTCATATTGTGATATAGGAAAACTTTGCACTAAGGAAGCAGAACATTCAACTCATAATCCATTTGGAGACATAAAAATAATTTGAAAAATGTCAACACTTTGATAGCTTAAAATGTATGTCCTCTAATGCACCTGACATAGGTTGGGTGACAGTAAAGGTGGTTGGTTGTTGTGCTGGCCACATGACGCCCTGCTTAACCATTGGCCAAAGAAACAGATGACCTTTTACATCATCTGCCCTCTAGATCACAAGATCTGAAAGGGGTACTTTACTTTTTTTAATACACTTCTAATACCATCGAAACAACCTGCCAATGGTACTCATACATAAAATTGAAAAACAATTTAATTAAACACTTCACTACATTAACAATTTTGAGGTACTGAATTCTTTTATAATAAATTTGATTTTATAGTATAAATGTCCTAAAATAATTTAATTTCATTTTAAAAAAATTGTTATAGTAAAACTTAGTATGTAACAACATTTTTTAACTATCTGATCAGTGAGTGCAGCAGAAATAAAACCTTACCATCTGCACCAGCTGTTATATGCTCTTTTTGATCTTGGGGATCTTTCCGAGCTAATATGGCCGCTGCCATGTCTTGACGCTCTTCTTTCAACTCCAGTCTTGCTTTGGTCTTCTCCATTACCAAGGGTAAATCCACATCTTTTTCACTGTCATCTTCACTGTTAGCGTTAAAATTGGCATTTGTGAAAAGGGCTGAATAGGAGGTGTCCACAGCAACACTAGTTAAAACTTCACTATCAGAGGAAGTGATATATCCAGGTAATGAGTCACTGTCTACCACAGATACATTACTTGAACTTGAGCAGGCCTCTTTTTCCTCTATAGCATCTAAATTCAATTTCACTTCTAGAAGAGATTCTTTAAAATTTGAAGAAGCAGACTGCTCCGAGAGTTTTCTTCTAGACAAATTTCTCTTTCCTTTTTTAGAAACATCTTCTGTTCTTGAGACCCAGGTTTGATCAAAATGTCCTTCACCTTCGACAATATAGGAAGGCATGTCCTTGGCTTTGAGAAGACTAAACTCTGTGGCTTTCTTGCTCCCTTTACCAAGGTTGATAGAGGCTCTGTCCAGGTCCTCAAACAACATTTCATCTTCTTCAACACATTCAATGCCATCCAGCAAATCTGTTTGCAATGACTGAGCAGCAGGTTCCTTGATGACAGCTGGCCTTCTACATACAACATGCCACAAGCCAACAAAAATGCTGATTGGAAATTTTGATTTTGATTGTATGGCACTGGTATTTCTGTTACTGCCAACTGAAGGATCTGTTTTTAAGAAATGAGCTTTGAATTAGTACAAAATTTACAAAATGTTTAGTATACATAGTTAAACAAGGGGTTTAAGAGTCTTTATTCGCTAACCTATATCTTCAAGTCAAATTTTGGAGCAGCCATTAAAATTGCTAGCACATACGTTAAGAAGGAAATATTTAATAACAATAAAACAAATCTTATTATCCATGAAGAAATTTGTGTAAGAAATGCTCATTACAAATAACAATGCATTATAAGAGCAAATGATTTATACGATAGCACACAAAATATGCATTCATAACACATTTTCTCTCGAATCTTACATGTGAAAATTACATCAGAAAGTTGGATTTTATTCAATGAATTAATTGCCAAGAAAACAAAAGAGTGTGCTGGTGTCTTTTTATCTTATACTTTACAGATGTTACTTCAAAAGAGAAGATGATTACATCATATGGGTGTCCCTGTGTCAATCTAGTCTTGCATGTTAATTAGTCACTTCAACTCTGCCAAGTCTTTGGTTTTCTTGGCTAGTTCAGGCAACCCATTCCAAGCTCTAATAGCAATCCAAAGGAGCATTTCTACAAATTTGTCTTAGCATATCGATTAAGAAATGTGTCTTTATTTATGTGTTTTCATGAGTATTTTATTAGGTTTTGTTTTTGTGGATTATAGATTTTAATCCTGAAGCTTGACACAAACTAGTTTGACATACAATACTTAGAACAGTTTATCATGTCTCTCTGAAATGTAGTTAAACAGATTCAATAAGTTTTTTATAATAGTCTTTTTGTTAATTAAATTTTTGACATGGGCCTACTAATACTGTCTATGTATTATGTATTAGACAATAAAATCTATTGCATAAAACTTTTTTTATCTTGAGTTTGACAGCCTGCTAAGTATTTATATATATATATATATATATAAATTGATGAAACATTTTTGTGGACATCATATATATATATATAGATATATATTGTTAAGGCTTCCACACGGTGTTGATTCTATGAAATATATCTAGTGTAGATCTACGTCTGACTGGAAGTAATTCTGAACTCGAACTACTTCAGTAACATCGGCGAAAGGCTGAAACAATCAAAATATGTAGTCGACGCTGATGTTGTTCTACAAATATATTTAATAATCAAGAAGGGAATCGTCCGATGTCAGCTATGTCCATAAATCCGTATCTATTCTACTGCTCTATTCGAAGCGTCTTCTTCTTAGCATCACTTAGAGCGTTCTTGTTTTTTAAAGATCTGTCACGTCACCTGTCGCTAAGTAAAACTTTCCCCTTATTCCCGAAACAAATAACTAGTTCCTAATCATGTCATAACAATATATATGTCCACAAAAATGTTTCATCTATTTTGGTCAAACAGTGTTCATTTCTATAAATAACATACAAACATAAAACTCTTTCAAATTGCTTTATAATATACAAAGTAGCAACAAAGTAACAACAATTGTCACATTTTTTTTATATTAAAGACAGGTCTGTATTGAATAATGTTTACAAAGTGAATATTACTGAATTTAAGAAAGAGAATGACTTATAAAAGCCAAGCTTTTTGAAATAATAAACTCTGAAGCTAAACAAACAAGAACAAGTCTATTCTCCTGACATCAGTATAAAACACTCAATATAAAACAACAATTGTGAAACTACTTACTATAAACTTCATCAATTTCAGCTCGTTTTTGTATGCCAGCCATCTGTAACTCTCTCAGACGGAGTTGACGCTTCTTCCAAGTTGCTTGAATTTCACGTGGACTCCGTTTCCCAAATATTTTAATATGCCTATGTATGAAACTTACTAACTGGCAGAAAGACAGTAAAAAATCACCCCTTAAGCATGGCTGTCAAACCAATTTATCACTAATTAATCACTGATCAAGCACAAATAAATTATTTATAGCAGAATAATTAATTACAATGCGAGCTAGAAATCTACAGATATTCACAGATATTAAACTACAGCACTTAAAGGCTACAAAATTCAAAAAAATATTACAGAAAAGAGTCTGTATAAGATAATAATAACTGAATTGTAAGTTTGGGTCCATCATCATAATCATCATTAAATGGCACTTGACTTAATTGCATAGTGCACAGCCAAAGTTCTAATTGCATAGTGCACAGCCAAAGTTCTAATTGCATAGTGCGCAGCCAAAGTTCTAATTGCATAGTGCACAGCCAAAGCTCTTATTGCATAGTGCACAGCCAAAGTTCTAATTGCATAGTGCACAGCCAAAGTTCTTATTGCATAGAGCGCAGCCAAAGTTCTAATTGCATAGTGCACAGCCAAAGTTCTAATTGCATAGTGCACAAAAAGTTCTAATTGCATAGTGCACAGCCAAAGTTCTCCACTCCTCCAATTCTTAAGTCATCTCAGAGACTGGCTGGTTTCACTTCCTAACATTGACCTGTCGTCTGCCAACTCTACAACTTTACCTTAGTCTTGTAGACTGTAGGGGCACCAACCATAAATCTGTTGACTATCTCTCTTAAGTCTTTTGTCAGACTTTGAATCTCTTTCATTGATAGACATGTCCTTTCCTTGATGTTGGCTTCCCTTAGCTTCTTTTGTCTGCCTCTCCTTCTATTCTCAGGAAATGTTCACTACAGAAAAGTCTTTACAAGCCCTCTGGATCTTGTCACATGGCTGTAAAGCAGTGATGCCCAACCTCAATTGACCTGTGGGCCATTTTATTTTCCGACGCTCATGTCGCGGGCCACATGGCCGAAAAGGCACAAAAAAAAAACAATAACAAAATGAAATTGACCTAAAACAATTAATGAGACTTTTAAGTTTATCTTTTTACGGATGAAAAATGGCTTTATTTCTCTACTTAAAATATGAACATCTTTGTAGCTAGCTTTACCGGGGAATCATTTTCTTGTCTCTTTTGGAAAATATTCTCATAAATCCTTCAATCCCTATACATAGTTTAACAATCTTTTATTCCCAGCTCAAACCAAGAATACCTGAATATTTGTTTCATAATGCCGTTATATATGCTGATGTTGTTTTTTTTAAAGCAACATTATAAAAATATGTTGGCTTTTTATAATGTTCCACAGTAAGTAAAGATCAATTCACTTTTCATGGTAGATCCCCATTTCATAAACACACAAATGTTCAGGTCATGGTACCAATACATCAGAGAAATAGTGAGGGCCTTAACATAGATAAAGATACATTTTCATCATTTTTTTATGGATGGGAGATTTCCTACACTTTGTGCCGAAGTTTCGGCAGGCCGAATTGAACCACATCACAGGCTGGATCTGGCCTGAGGGTCATATTTTGGGCATCACTGCTGTAAGTATTAGCTTGCATTTTTTTTAAAATGGTCAGAAGGTCATTCTGTTTAGGATCTCTTCATTTGTGATACAGTCTTTGAAGGTGATACCTAGAATCCTTCTGAAGCATCTCGATTCCATGGCTAGGATCCTCCTCACAAATTCTGCAGTCCTAGATTCACAAGCATATGGGTCTAATGCAGTTCCATGAGGCTCAAAAAGAAAAAAAAATCACTAAACTTTTTTCAAGTTAAACCTTTTTATTTCAAAAAGAAATAATAACCTTGAACTGTTATAATAATTACCACTGAGAAGACGTTTGCATCATAACTAGTTGCTCCATTGACAAGCCCATAAAAACATTAACAAACATTTCAATATTGAACTTGCGCCAGAATAAGCTGTTTTCAAAACTCACTGATGAGCTTATATATCAGCAAAGCAAAAATTGCACCAAATGCTTTAACAGTTTACATTACCAACCTTGCCAATAAAATAACCTTACCAATCAACGTCTGTCCTGTGGGAGGTTAGGGCAAACATGTAATAATCTTCTGTTCTAAGAGAACATCCAAAACATGTCAAACAAACAAACTATTGACTACACAGCAAAGTAAATATAATCTGACTCTTACAGCAGAGGAAGGCTCATTTCTTAATTCCAGGCTTTGTTTGATGACATGGAGAAAAATGCCACAGATCAGACCATTCCACTGATGGAGGCAAAGTTGAGCAAACCTAGCTCGTTGGGTCTTATTAGTTAGTTTAGTCATTGAGAGAATATCTCTGCAAATTATATGGCTAAATACCAGCCCTGCCTTTGAGAAGATAAAAATGACACAATTTTGTTTCAATTAGTAAAAAAGGCTTAAAAATATTTGACTTTTCATATTTATTTTGTATGTATTTTAAAATATTTTAAGACACGTAATAAAAAAAATTAATAAAATAATGCTAAAAAAAAGATTGATAAAGGTATGTAAAAAGCACATTCAACTTCAATAATGATATCTCAAAATGATGTAAGTTTGGGATGACTAGCTAAAATATGAAATAAGCTCTAATACCAGGGAATTTTCAGTTGTATAAATTGGAATGTACTAAAATACTAGCTAAGATAATTCATCATCCAATCAACAGCAGCACTTCAAGTCATGAAGACATGTAAAATGTAGCCACATCTTCATGGCCATATTTTTTATGCGAGTTGGCTTGCAATTCTCTGACATAACAACGTCAAACAAGAGCATATTTAAAGAATCAAAAGACTTAGACATGTCAACAGTTTCATGTTCAGCACTGACTGAGGAAGTTGTTTTATTGATTTGATAAGAACAGGAATACAGAAAATATTTATTTTTGCACAAGCATTTAATAATTCCTAATAATAATAATATACCATAGTAGCAGGCATACATTAACAGACTAGGTAAAGGTGCATGTGTTTTGTCTTTATTTTTAGTTTAAAATGATGCTCCTAATTGTGGTGTGGAAAAAAAAAGCAATGAAATTATAAAGACATTCACATTTGATATTAATAATACTAGTGATATCAATTACTTGCTGAGGATTGTCCACATAATGTAAAGGCCAGTCCTGCAGCCAACCACAAAAGAAACACATAGAGCCTTGAAAATCAGCTAGATACTGTTTGATCAGCTTCTCTTCCTTTAGACTCCAAGCTTCTTTAGCCAACCATTTTAATGCCAGAGGTAATGGTAATGCACACAAATTCAAAGTCCTGGTAAACCAATTACCTTCCCTGTTGTAAATTCCAAATGGTCATATTTAGGATATCTTTTCAGTTCATGAAGTCTTTTCACTCAATAGATCATGTTCACAATATGAATCCCCTCCTCCATACAATGACCAGCAAAGATACTCAGATGCTTTTTTTTTCATTATCATCATCATTAGCCCTCCCAAGTTTCCCCTTCCAAGAAGAGGATTAATATAAGTGACTCTACATACTTCACCATTGGTAAAGTCATTAAATTTAGACACTCTGGGACAAAAGATTACAAATTAAAGCTAAATAATACATAAAACACTAAACCATATATTGATTAAGCCCCCCCCCCCCCCCCCCCAACCCTAATATAATACTCTTACACAAGGTCAGATGTAGTTTGTAATCTGTATTATTGGTTCACAATTAATACTAAAACCCAAAATCAAAGTAAAACTTAAGTCAATAATAATTTTTTGCGGTAAGATTATTCAAACAACATTAATTGCACATTTCACTGCCCAGCAAAACTTCATAATAGCCTGATAACCATCTCAGAGTATTATATACAATGCTTTAAATATAACATGTTACTAAATGAAATGATTGTCCATACACTAGTTTTGTCAAATGTTGTAATGAAAAAATGTGTTTAACATTTAAGTTGCCACAGTATACAACAAACTTTCTATTTATATTTTTAAAAAGTCTACAAATAAATAGTCTTAAGCCTCAAGTTTAAATGGAAAGATGTATTTTGGAAACTTCAATACAATTTAAAAAATAGCCAGATTTATCTGTAATCATGTGTTTAATAACAGCTGGCTATTTTTTTTTGTTTTTTTTAGTTTTACCTTTCATCTTCTCTGCTAATGAGTCCCCAAAAGTTGAAATAGGAGTAGACTGGAGCAATGGGAAACACACTGTGGGCACTGCCATGCCGAGTGCCATATGGCACAATCACTCGTTTCTTTGGCACAAGAGGCCAGACTTGATCCCACTCATAGTCAATGGTGAAGTCATTAAGACCATGAACAGGCTCAATTGGCTCCACTAGTCCATGAAACTTGTTAAACTTTGGGGCACTAAGAAGTGTTAAGATAGCAAAAGTGGTAACGCTGATGATAACTAAAGTGTAGTATATATATAATGCATATGCATATATTCGTGACATCATTAAGCTATAATTAAAATGATAAAATCAAACTAAATTGCAAGTGTCCTGCAATTTAAAAAAATTTAAAAAACTTAAAGGAGTGGCATAATAATTAAATTATGAAGGCAGCTGGATTCATTGATAAGATGTTTATCAATGAAAATATGTATTTGCTCTTTCTCGGTGCAGATAAGTTCACAAATTTATTCCTTAGTGATTCCTGATTCTGTTTGTATTAATAAATTTTTTGTTTATATGACATCTGCATGGTGGATATGAAGATATAGAAGAATGGCAAATGCTAAAAACTGGATTCTTTTGCACCGGAAGGCCAATGATTTTTTCTTGATTTGAAGATAATCTCCTCTTAACAATAATCATCCTAAACATTTTTTTAAAAATGTTTAAAACAAAGAATGTAAATTATATTGGTTTTCTAGATTAATTTTGTGGACAAATCACGATTGCTGAAAAATATTCTCATAAAAAAACTTGTAGCAATACAGACCTGGATTTTGGAACAGTATTTCTGAAGAGAGCTTCCAAAAAAATTTCTATCAACCAAACAGTAATAACTGACCCAAAAATGCGTATAATCACCCCACTGTTGCCAGTAGTTATTACATCAGATACATCAGCCAGAACCTTGACATGGAATCCAAGCTGTTTAAAAAAATTGAAACAATTTAAATCTCTTTGACAAATTAATGAGTTAACCATCAACATGGATTGTGGGGATGAGTGGAGTTCCAGTTAACCCAGAGCAGAAATGTTTGATGTCATGAATTAGTCAAGCTGAGTTTTGTTAGCCTAAAAGCAGCACAAAAAACTCTCAGATGACCCCAACCCCAGATGTCCTCCAAAAAGATTGGACCAGAACACACTGAGAATGCTGCACTTTAAAACAAGAAAAACATAAAAATACTTTTTATTTTAAAACTAAAGCTTATGCAAAGTATAATTGTAGCAATTAATTTGGATCAGTCATGTAACAAAATTTGTAATAGAACTATACCCGGTACTAACTGTGCAATTAATAATATTTGTTTTTGTTTAGCGCTATTTCATGCTTTTAGCTTTCTCAATAAGCTATGGTCCTATGACTTGTCTGGATCAGTTGGAAAATGGGTGGGATGAAAGAAAGAAATGGAAATCTAGGTGCATTTTACAGTAATTGGTTTTTAAAAGCATTTTAAAAAAAAAGAAATGAGGGGGAGGAAGGCAAACGCATCCTCTGGCTAATGTACTAACCACTTTTCTACTTATGACTGTGCTAACCACTCTGCTAGTGAGGTACTTATGACTAGAGAAGATTATATAGTTATATAGTGCGACACACAAAGGGGACTAATTCAGCTTATACCACCACTTTGGTCAAGTACAACTTCTTTTCCTTGTTCAGGATACCAAACAAAATAATTTATTACCAATAGTTAATTAACTAATTGATTAATTTTGCAAAATTTCAGCTTGATCTGAGATTGGGTGTCGGAGAAATAACATGTACTAACTTAGTTGATATACGTTTTGTAAGAATAGTACTATATTAGCATACACAGGAAATGTTAAGATCTATATCTGTTAATCATTGAAACTTTTTGAAAAATTAACTCACCCTTAAAGGTTTTTAATTTCTTTTCTTTTACCTCCAAAGATAAACTAATGGCCCACTAGATCTATATGGCTAGCCAGCCTTATGACATACGCTGAGCATGATGAGGAAAAGAACCTTTTCGTTTCTACGTTTTATTTTAGGCATAATTAGGCTACAAAAGGAATATCATTGGTACCAATAAAACTATACAAATACTTATTTTGTCACACAAGTGTTGAAAGAAAAATATATTTATAAACAAAAAATAATGTACATTATGTATTCATATACTTAAATAGTTCTTTCTTTTTTTTAATATAGTTTTTTTTTCTAAATTCATATAATTGCTTTAAAACTATACCAAACATAACAGCATAGAACTTACTTCAAAAAACAAAATAAGGGCAGATAAGCCAGTTATCACATAAAATATCATCAGTACATTAACAAAATTACTGTAGGTTCCAAATCTTATAGGTGAGTGCATCATTGATATCCATATATCAAATAAACACAGGGCTTTGACAAAGCCATATCTTTCCCTGAAGCCATAAAATAAAAGACATTTGACCATATTAGAGATACATAATATTTGACCTGTGTGTTGATTGCTGATTCTCAGAAGGAAACAATAATTAGCTGCAAGAAGGTCATTTTTTTTAATTTACAAAAATGCTAGGAATTCTTTTTTTAATAAGTAAAGAAATTATTGTAATCTTTTTTTTTTTTAATTTTGCTTCTGTGGTCAATGAACCTCTGGCTCAGAAAGATTGAGAAAAATTTCAAAAAGTAAATTTAAGCATTTTGTCACATGGACAACAGTTTTTAATTAAGTAGACAACCTATTAGATTATGCAATTTTTAATCATTACTTAAAGTCAGTAGGGCTATGACTTTTTAGATTCCTTTTTCAAAATAAATTTCTTTGATATTACAATTGATTTTGTATTTATGTTACTTTTTTGGTTACTTTGTCCGTTTAGTGATATAAAAACTTCTTGCACCCAATGACAATCAAAAAGCTCATCAGAACCAACAACACAAGCCAAGTGCAAAAGTTTAGTAGTTACAATAATATTAAAGAAAGTCTGAAAATAAGAAGCACAGATTCAGATGTTGCACAAAAGCTTTTACTCTCTAAAAAAGAGCATTAAACGACAAAATCTACAGTCATGCTGCTGTTAAAATTGTCCTTGTCAACAGGAAAAACATCAAAGGTTCTAAGTGAATAAGGATTGGATTTGCAACTACATGGTCAAAAGCATGGTTTTAAAATCAGTACCTAAAGCCTTAAGATGTTTTTCCCCTACTGTACATAGGGATAACCTCTTCCCTCAAACGTGGTCATAGAGCATGCTGTTAAGCTGATGGACGAGCTTAACCACCTACAATAAGACAAATATCTTAACAGCTAGTTCATAAACATTATGTTGGTACGTTGACAGTATTTGTCATGAATGTCTTGTAAACAGCAAAAATAGGACTATATATTTCAAAACCTCATTTGGTGAGCGAGTTGTTGTACTGTTTACAATGAAACAACATGACAGTTATTTCTGAGAATCATAGTGAAAGTTCATCCTTTTCCACGCCAGGCTTTCGAATTACAAAAAAAAACGTAGCCCTATTGGCTAGTTTCCCACAATTTCAACTATTCGCAGAAGTGTTATTTGTCTCCTTGCACTTCTTCAACAGTGAATTAGAAATAAAAAGTATAACTACAATAACACAATAACAATCTATAATTTTAACACAAACATTTAAATGTATTCAAACTATTTTCTTTACCCTTCAAGCCTACTTGTTAATGTTAAGCATGTTTTTAATTCACTCCCCTCCTCATTCCTATTTTCAACCAATAAATGAAAACTTTTACTTTTTATCAGGAATACATGTGAAGGTGTCTCGAATAATCTCTAAACAGATCATCTTCTTCCCTATCGTACTCCACAAAAGTCTGGTTGCTGGCTGCATCACAGCAATATAAGCTGGCCTCCTAAGAAGGAAAAATACTAATCAACATTCTATATAATAATTATTTGACACTACCCTAGATACATTAGTCAAGATTTTCTTTCATTGATTAGGCTAATGACATGCATTATGTTAAAGAATAAAATGATACAACCAATTACAAAAATGATCACTTTTGAATCAAATATAAAACTGTAGATTTAAAACACAAGCAAAATATAAAAAATACTTAAAAAAAAACAACAACAAAGCTTATCTATAGGGAAGAATTCTGTCCTTAAAACTATATCTACCAATAATGTACAAGTTATTTTCCTTGTTCGATATCAAGCAAAATAATTAATTACCAATGATTAATTGACTAACTTGATCGGAGAACAGCGTTAACAATTATTTAAGGAGCCTAAACCCAACAAATTTAGCCATACATGTGAATACTGAAATATTAGTTTCCCTTGTTGCTATTAAACAAAATAATGAATTACCAGTAATTAATTGTCTAATTGGTTACTTTTTTAAAAATTCATGTCTAGTTTATGTCAATGAAGAACTGTGCGAAGCTTCAGCTTTGTCCAAGAATGGGTGTGGGAAAAATAATGTGTACACACTTTCTACCAGATAGACAAACAGACAGAGTGAGTTGATATAAGCTTTGTAAAAACTGTTATAGTTTCTTATAAATAAAAAATTGCACTTTTTAAAATATACAGCCACCCAAAAATTGTGAATATAAAAGCATACATATTGCTTATAATAATTAAAAACAAATGCTAGTAGCATAAAATAGTATCTACATAATAATTAAAAACAATTGCTAGTAGCATAAAATAGTATATACATTACAGAGCAGGAGTAAATAAAACAGCTTTACTATATATGTAATCAACCATACAATGAAAAACTAAAAAGGCAAGAGCGAAACAACATAAATAATGACAACTGTGACGATTGTGGAATGAAGAGAGCTTACCACTGAACAAATGGTATCTCGTGGGGAGCATCATTGACCATAGTGATTGTAATTTCTTTAATATCTCCTAAAACATCTTGGGAAAAATGGCAAAATTGTAAATACTCTGACATTAAATAGAATCTAAATATTGTCTCTGAACAACTAGATCTGCAGATCTTCTCTTCAAAATGATCATCATCACCAACAAACTAAATTTGAGTGAGGGATGGAGAGGCTCAAACACTCTCTTGCAAAAGCCCTAGACAGAAAACCTGCTGTTGTGTGTAATTCATGTATGTCACCATACAGGTCAGGGACTCGAGGCTTCCCAGACCTGTCAAGATGGAGATCAGCAAGTCTGGGACAATCAAAAAAGAATACGATACAGTATTATCTTCCTTCTTGCAGCTAAGCACAGTAAATCAAAGTTTGGCCTGGACTGTGCTTTCCAGGATTAAACCCTTAATAATAACAATATGCTCAAATTGAATTTGATGTAGTAGCTATATGACAAAACCGCTAGGTTTAATTGTGACAAACTGTTTTTTACATCCACTTTTACTACAGACTTAAGTTACTTATGTTATCCATTTTTTGTAACATAAATTGTTCTATTACAACTATTTTTTTCACAGATTTCAACTCTGTTCTATTTTAACTATTTTTATCACAGAACAACTTTATTTATCACAAAATTTTACTTTAAAGTTGTTTTTATGTTACATTTCTACATTGATATTAGTCACCTAATCTAGGATATGGTAATCTTACAAGAATGAGTTACTACCAATCCAGGGAGGGTGAAGAAATAAGGTGACATATCATTTTGATAGCTACACCATATCCTTCACTACTTGGATACAGTTATTTCCCTGCTTAAATACAATCCCTTATTTATTTTTATAGTTAAAATATCTTAGCACTGTAACAAAAATTATATTCATTCACACTGCAGAAACATCATGTTACCTACATGGTGAATGGTAGACAAATATATTTGTTGTGCCACGTTCCAGGAAGAACTCTATCCCTTTGCCTTGTTTGAGATGTAGTGGAACAGAGTCAGCAAAGGTTCCCAGAAGTTGTATAATAATCCTTCCCCTTTCATCAAATGAAGAGCCTTGATACAAGAAGTCAATAATTCTTCAAAAATAAATATTTTTTTTACTTATCATGACCTTAACCAATTCTGTACAAAATGATTCAAACTTATCACCTGACAAATGAGTTGTTTCAACTTTCATTGGGTTAAATGAAGTATAAAGTTTACATATATATAAAAATTATGGTACCGGTATCCATTTGACTTTTTTTTTTTTCATGCTGAGGGCCACTTCATCTCTGTTGTATATTTAGTGCTACATTTCTGTTTTATATGTGTGATTTAGGATGAATATTTATGCACCAAAGATCTTCCAGCACTCAAGCAAGGAAACTTTAATAGCACATTCTTTAAAATCTATTAAGGCTCTTTACCGCTTATGTTTTTGGTTAGTAAATTTACTGAAATTCTGCACCAGCTAGTTTGCAATGTGTACTCTGAAAAAAAAAATTGACCATAAGCTGACCTTATGTAATGCTTTTCCAATAAGGTTCAGCACATTTTTTATCTTTACCCACTAAGAGTGGCACCACCCAGGTAAAGGCAAAACCTATTTTCCCTCATCAGTGAAAGAATAATAATTGATAAAAGTTATGCACAAAAAGAAAACTTACCCATCCTCAAGGAAGTTTTTACTTTAACTATATACTCAGTAAAATAAGTACCAACTTGTGGCCTAGACAAAGGATATACTACAGACTGAAACAAAAAAGAGACCATAGTTGGAGAATTTATAATTTATAACCTTCTAAAAAATACAATTTTAAAGATGATATCTATATGTTAATTAATTATAAGAAGTTATGTTAGTGATAGATTGATACATTTTACTAAAAATAAACAGCTAAAAATTTGCTTACAAATAATAAAACCTAAATTAATGGTCCCAATATTATCTTGTGTACTACATTTTTTTTTATAAAGTATATGCTCTCCCATTGAATCCTTGTGTAATTTTTATACATGTAAAAGAAATATAAACAAAAGAAGTTCTAATAAAGCTAAATGAAACAGCCTAGTGAGGACGAGGCTATTATATGGTCTCAATAGTAGGATCTGTAAAGGAAAAGTGAAATATTAAGTGCCAGTGAGGAAAATTATTATTATTTTTTAAAAATATAACTTTGCTAAAAAAATTAAATTTAAAAACTGTGTCCAACTACACACTAAATATATTACTGATATTACTGATGGCTGCCTGGTCGTGCGGTTTGAGCGCTGGACTGTCGTTCGGATTATCGATGGTCGAGGGTTCAAATCCTGCTCGCTCCCATCCCCCGTCATCCTGCGGGAGGTTTGAACTAGGAAGTAAACTATCTTCAACATCCGAAACATGTAAAACATTTTACAAAACATTTCAATTAACTTCATCCTTTATCAATGATTTCAATTATAATTTTAAGATTTTTCATTTTTTACTTTCTCGGGGAACTTTTACATATAATTTTTATACCTTACCATAATAAGATAAGTTAATTTTTATTGGTCCAAACAAATGGAAATTTAGTTTGACTACAATTAACCACATCAGCAAAACTACTGTAAAAATAACAATATAGATGAAAATACGAACAACATTCTCACACAAAACACATACACACTCGCAACCAGTGCTTTATGAATTAGACTTTTATGTACTTCTCAATGATGACTGATGATCTTGTAACACTCTGACCAAAAGTGGGATAAAAGAGTTTTTAAATCTTTCTGTTTTAGTCCTAATGGAAAGGAGACGACCACTTCATTCAGATCTGATGTAACAGTGGTTTAATGGGTGCAGGTTGTCTTTAAGAATGGTGTGTGTTTTGGAAAGGCATCTTTCATGAAAAAGTTCTTCAAGAGATGGTAGATGTGTTCAAGTGATATACAATGCTTTTTTAATTAGTCTATTTAGTCTATGTCTTTTTGCCAGTAAAGTATTACCATACCAACAGGTGATGGCTAGACCCTCAGCCGGCGCCGCATTCGCCGCCAAATTTTGTCCGCCTAAAATCCGCCGAAAAAAATGTGGCGGGCAGTATTAGCCACCATATTTTGTCCGCTGAAAATTAATGATGCGCCGTAAAGTTTTTTCTTTTTTCATTTTTTTCTTGGCATTCCGTTTTAAAATCGATTGCATTTTTAAATAAAGGTCGCCGGAAGTTTAATAAAGAGTTCTTGTCTAATGCCTAATTACAATTCTAATTTTATTAAACCGCAGTTAAAATACAATTTTAAAAAATAATTCAATTAATTTAAGTTACCGTTTTTTTGTCAATAACACGATTAATTATCAATAATCTGTTTTATAAAATAAATGACTCAGCGATCTTCTACTTCTACTAGTAAAAAGGTAAGCCTGTGTATAAAATAAATGGTCTTATGCCTAAAAAAGCCTAAATTAACTGTTGCAATGAACTATACTAGCTAAATCTATAAATAATGATTTGTATGTCATATCATTTCTATGTAGCAATTCTACATGATGATTTTAGGTAAACTCAAATGTGAGTAGATGTCATCTAAACCGAGAAGAGAGGCAGTTTGTTACCAAGTACATGTAAAATCTAAACCGCCTAGCCAACATGGAAATTCCAAGGCCCATTACTGGAGATATTTTGGTGGCCTGTTCTCTGCTGATGGGAGAAATGTTGACGAAGATAGGGTCTATTGTCAGCTGTGCCTGACTACTCAGCAGTCACTGGGTGACAAGGGTCACATTTCAAAAGTTACGAATTTTGCTGCAACAACATCAAGTGGCAATATGAATCTTCATTTGAGTGTCAAGCATGATGTAGCAGTACAAAGTAAGGAAAAATCAAACAAAATTATGGGATATTTAAGTAAGTATGGAAAAGGTGCCAGTCAATGTCAGGCAACATCAAGCCATGAAGTGACAAGAGATATTGTCCTCTGGTTTTGTAGAGACTTACTCGCCTTTGAAAATGTAGCTAAAGAAGTTTTTGTTGAGTTTTTCAAAATTAATTGCCCATCTCTCAACATACCTGCACCTGTAACACTTGCTGGAATAGCCCTAGATGATGTTTATCAAGCTATCAGGTCAGTTGTCAAAACTGAAATGACTTAAGTCAATTCACTTTGATTGCTCTTTGATGGATGGACTGATCGATATCGGGCTATCAATTACCCTGCCCACCCGGGCTTCCTTTTTAGACCACGATTGGACATATAAAATTGTCACACTTGGCTGTCATGCTTTGCCTACTCATGCTGCACACGACCTTGCTGACCATATCAGCTCTGTCCTGAAAAGCTTTGGTGTTGATCCCAAAAAGCTTTTCATAACTAGCTGCCATGATGGTGCTGCAAATATGATCAAGACTTCAAAACTTTTAAAGGTTGATTCCTATCAGCACTGTACAGCACATGCATTGCACCTTTTGCTTACTACTGATAGCATTAATTGAAATGAAGATGTACTGCATATACTACAAAAGTGCCGCAACATCATAACTGCACTTCATTTCAAAATTGCAATTATGGAAGATGAGACAGCATTTACAGAGGATAAAGAAATTATTAAAACCCTGAAAGAAGGCATGTCATCAGTGTGTGCATTGCTTCATGTGGATGATCAATTC
Source organism: Biomphalaria pfeifferi (assembly GCA_030265305.1). Classification (NCBI taxonomy): domain Eukaryota; kingdom Metazoa; phylum Mollusca; class Gastropoda; family Planorbidae; genus Biomphalaria; species Biomphalaria pfeifferi. The sequence continues at coordinate 951,286 of JASAOG010000221.1, forward strand.
AGTGTATCAATAGTGGATACCTCGGAAAGCAGCATAAACTCCACTGATGTTAACAGTATGCATACACACAATCATAAGTCAATGAAAGGATCATGTGCAACACGTTGGAATTCAACACTGATGATGATTCAGTCAATACTTAATTTGAAAAGGGAGGTCCAAAATACTCTCAAGCGTATTGGGCGTGTTGACCTATGCCTCCATGAAGATGAAATAGATTTTTTAGGTGAACTTGTTACCTTTTTAAAACCCTTCAAAAATCTAACTGATCTCTTTAGCTGCTCAATGCCAACCTTATCAGCAATTCCACTGATGAAAATGCATATCAAAAAGATCTGCACAGCGTCAAGTGTTGATGATGACAAAATGCTTATGATCAAGCAGTCGGTACTCAACCAACTTGACCATCGATTTCCTGTCAATGATAAAATCAAGCTGCATCAGCTGCTTGATCCAGATTTAAAATCATTGATTCCACGGCCAGAAGCAACCACACTTCTGGAGAAAGCCATAGAGTCAGCTATGACCCGTGGATTCCTCGTGTCTGAAGCTGATGTATCACATTCGCAACTAGTCAGTGAAGATGTTTCCGAAGAAAGCAGATGTAAGAGGTTGCGAATGGAGCTGCTGAATGAATTGAAAATTGAACAGTCACCCAACGATTGTACCAATAAGGTATTTTATATTATTTTATTTGTATTTTTTTAATTCAAGCAGTAGTTTTAATATTAGGCTATTTAAGTACCTTTAGTGACATTTTAGTATAGGTTTTTATTCCAATAATTGTTTACAGTTATCTATTAACTGAACAAGATAAATATTACATTTACTGTGTACTGTAATGAAATGTTTTATAACCAAACAGTTAGTAAAATTGTATTTTGATTTTTTGAACTTTTTTTTCAGGTAGCAATGGAAATAGCAAACTATTTGACGGCACCTATTGTTTAGTTTCATGATGTTCTCGATTTCTGGCGTAGCAGTGCTGCATCATCCTTGTATCCGTATCTTACTGTTTTCGGTTACCGGTTTGATAATAAACAGCAAACGATCAAGTCTAACAGCTGATAAGCTACATCGTGTTTGTTTCATCCATGACAATTACAAACTGATATATTGAGTGGTTAACTTAAAAAATGGAGTGCATTTTCAAGTTTTTTCTGAAGTCTTTTATTCATGAAGTTTTATTACTTTATTATTGGCAAGGCATAAGCCGAACTAGCCGAATATTTTTCTAATCAGCCGGAAATCAGCCACAAATGCCAATTCACGGAGAAATCCGGCTAATCCAGATATCAGCTGAAAAATTATGTCAGCCAGCCGAAATCTTGAAAAAAATTCAGCTGGCAGGTCTGGTGATGGCAAAGTTAATTAGACTGCTGATGGTTGCTGTATAGAAAAGTTTAATTATTGTTTAATACAAGCACAAACAATGACTTACATCTGAACGAATATGCAGAGATGAAACTGTTATTGATAGAAAGTATGCAAGTAGCAAAAGAGCACCAATGTAAAATGCAAATATGTTTTCTGCTGTTGCCACATCAAGTCTTAATGTAAAGATTTCACCCAAGGTAGTTGTAGGCATTTTAAAGCCTACACCTACATTTGAAAAATACACATAATTTATAAATATGCAAGGATGACATGTACAAAATGTAGGCATCTATCTAGATCTAAACCTGATGCTATAATTGTATATTCAAGGTTATTTTGAACAACCAAGGAAAATAAAAGCCTTGGTATATTGACTTATCTACACTCACTACACTACTGACTCACTCCTGGAGAGTGTAGATCATCATGATTAAAATTTAGATCAACTGATCTAGATCTAAGAAGTCCTAGAAGATAGATGATCTGAATGATGAATCCCCTCCTAGTAGTAGACCCTATACCTTTTACACTAAACACTACTAGTATTGCTTATAGTGTACAAGACTGTTTACTACTGGATGTAAGTAAATAAAGATTCTAACTCTAAGACTAAATAATAAGTGATGTGATTATGTCTATGCCACTGGGAAGGGGGGTGCCACTAACTTAAGTATCATTAATTATCATACAATGATGTCACTCACTCACTACTATCATCTATTGTATTCTTACTATTCTAATTATAATAGATCTAGATATAGGTCTACTCTAGTGCTAAAAGTCTAATAGTAATAATAATATAGAGAAGGAGTAGTAAATTATAACTATTAGTAGTATTAAACTATTAATTATACTTATACTATCTAGGTCTAGAAAAGTAGATTGATAAGATTGTCTAATATTAACTAAAAATATTTTCTATCTTGATGTCATTTACTATAATGAATTAAATATTAGAAGTATTACTATTACTACAGTACTCTTAGTAGTATTACAGTATTAGACTAATTTAGACTTAGACTTAGTGAAGACAGTGAAGTTACTTAGTGTCACTTACGTGACTTAGTTTTAATTAACTTTTGTCTTTTATTAAGTTAAGTATTATCATTATTATCGAATTATTCTTTTTAATATTATTTTATATGGACTCAATGAAGTGTTACTTGAATTGGATCTTAGAAGCCTAGATCTAGATTAGATAGGCCTATCTGGATCTAGATCTAGAACTTTAAAAGAGACTTGTTATTGTTTTGTATGAAGATAACGGATTGAATAGGAAAAATATTAAGAACGTGCCAGTGTAGCTATAGATCTTACAACTAAATCAAAACTATATAATATAAATCTAGACTACTATTAACAATGGAGCTTTTTTGAATTCATAACACAAACGATTAGACTAGACTCTTATTTTTAAATTTAGTCAAATATTTTCATTTTGATTTTCTGAAAATCTACTTATATTTGTATCTGAAATTATAATAGATTTAGATCTTAACACATAAGGCATATTGTATCTGGCCATTATTGATTCGACGTTTTACTATTCATGGAAGACGCGAACATTTATGATTATTCCTTTTTTAATCAATGACTTAAACTCTGCTAATTCGTTGGTTTTCCTGGTTGATTCAGGCAACCCATCCCATTCTATGATTGACAAAAAAAAAATTAATAGGCCTATGTAAAGAGGGACTAAGTTGCGAATAGATATATTAATACAAAAACAAAATTTAATAAAATACTCTGAAAGACACAAAAATAAAGGCACATTCCTCGTCCCATATGCTAGGACAAATTTGTACAAATACTCCTTCTTCCCTAGTGCTATTAGAGCATGGAATGGGTTGCCTGAGCTAGCCAGAAAAACCAGTGACTTGGCAGAATTTAAGTCATTGGTTAATATGCATGACGCGTAGGACGTAATCATCTTCTTTTTTGAAGTAACGTCTGTATTATATAAGATAAGAAGATACAAGGGCCAAAAAGTGTAATAATGTTGGGGGGAGAGGCGTTTCATTAAAAATAGTGCTTCGAAGCATTATAATGCAGGTAGATAAAAGACTACTAAATGGCACATTCCTCATTCCATATGCATTTGTACAAATGCTCCTTCTTCCCTAGTGCTATTAAAGCATGGAATGAGTTGCCTGAGCCAGCCAGGAAAGCCAATGACTTGGCAGAATTTAAGACATTGGTTAACATACTTGACTAGATACATTGTGTTAATATGTTTATATTACGTCATTGTTTGTTGTGAATCTTTTGTGAGAAAGTAATTAACAGGAAGTGAGACAATAAAAAAAAAGGATAGTCTTCTATGTCTACTTGTATAAATACAAAGTCTCTATTATTTTTATTATTAATTAATGTCTACAGTATGTTATATATTTATCTGTGACATGGTGTCAGATTTCATGTCAGATCTATTGTCAGATTGGTTTAAAGTGCTTGTAATAGGTAGTGGTTTCTAAATTGCTAAAAGTAGGCCTACATTTTATTTGTACCAAGTGGTGTCGTTAGTTCATTTTGTTTTTAATAGATGATAGTAGTGAGTGAGTCACATCAATGTATGATAATTAATGATACGTAAGTTAGTGGCACTCCCCTTTCCAGTGGCATAGCCATAATCACATCACTTATTCATTTTGTTCTAGATATAGACATAGAATCTAGAATATATACGAATAATGGAATTATTCGATCCTCTATACTACCGTTGTCAATAGACGGTAATCTATCTGAAAGATGGAAAAAATGGAGACAAAGTTTTGAACTGTTTATGGTCGCCACTGAAAAGAATATGAAGCCCGAGCCAGTGAAGAAAGCTTTATTATTACACCTGATCGGCGAACCCGCTTGAGACATCTACAATACTTTTCAAATATGTGAAGATTAGACTGTAGACAAAGTAATTGAAAGGTTTGAGAATCATTTTTTGCCTAAGTCCAACACTGTGTATGACAGATTTAAAATCTTCACAAGAAATCAGAAAGACTGTGAAACGTTTGAACAGTATTATAATGATTTGAAGAATTTGGCAAAAGAATGCAAGTTTGACAATCTTCGAGATGAACTCGTCAGAGATCGATTAGTATGTGGCATACAGTCGGATCGAGTGAGAGAGAGACTTCCAAGAGATGTAGACTTAACTTTAGAGAAAGCTGTAAGCGTAATTCGTGCTGACGAGCATACCCAGATCCAAACGATAGATATGAAAAGACTAGGCATCTGCTGCTTATAAATTAAAGAAGACAGAAGATAGAAAGCCAGTCAAAAGCTCACAGGAAAAAATAGCAAAGAATCATGTAACGAGTATCATTAGAGAGTGCAGATCTTGTGGTAGATCTCATGGAAAATACAATAGCCCAGCATCTGGACAGACATGCAGAAAATGTAAAGAGAGAAATCATTTCGCTGCAAAATGTCGTTTGAAACACTTCTGGCTGTTGATTCACTAGAAGATGAAAGAAAGTCAAGCAAGCCAAGTAAATGAGTTGTGGTTTGAGCAGGGGCGTAGCTAGGGATTTGGGGGCCCGGGGGATTGACCCTCTTTGGAGGCCCCTTGCATTTTGACATTCGACAAATGACATGAGATAATGTACGCAAAAAATATATAAGCCCAAAATCAAATTGATTCAGTATATCAGTAAACTTAACAAAAAATAATCATTAAGACTCTTTTTAATGAATAATACCGTTGTTTATTAGCTAAATAATGCACAAGTGACAAATCTAAATTGATATCGCTTCACATCGTGCATTATGTGCAGCAAAGACATCTATAACATCATCTACATCGATACTTTCTAGTATTTGTGACTTCACTGACATTAAAGCCATGATAAGACTTTCTTGCGTCATTTTGCTCCTCTTATCTTCTCTTATATAATACAGACGTTACTTCAAAAAAGAAGATGATTACGTCCTACGCGTCATGCATTTAGTCATGCATATTAACCAATGACTTAAATTCTGCCAAGTCACTGGTTTTCCTGGCTAGCTCAGGCAACCCATTCCATGCTCTAATAGCACTAGGGAAGAAGGAGTATTTGTACAAATTTGTCCTAGCATATGGGATGAGGAATGTGCCTTTATCTTTGTGTCTTTCAGTGTATTTTATTAAATTTTGTTTTTGTATTTGAAGATTATGGTTCAGTGTTTTATGTATAATTGCTACTTTACTTCTGAGTCGTCTGTCCTGAAGGCTTTCTAAATATAGTGATTTTACTATAGGTGTTACTCTAGTCAAATGTGAATATTTATTTGTTATGAATCTCACTGCTCTATTTTGTGTCTGTTCCAGTTTCTTAATGTTTTCTTGAGTTGAGGGGTCCCAAATGGAGGATGCATATTCTATTATTGGCCTAACCAAGGTTTAATAACATTTTAGTTTTATGTTCTTATTTGATTTATAGAAATTTCTTTTAATAAATCCTAATGCTTTGTTTGATTTTTTTTATAGTTTCATCAATATGTGGATTCCATGACAGTTTTTCATTTGTTATAACACCTAGGTATTTTGCGTTTTTAGTCTGTGTTACTGGTTTGCCATGAATAAGATAAGTGGAATTAATTTGTTTTAGTTTTTTTGTTACTCTTAACAATTGCCATTTTTCTGGGTGGAAAGACATGCTCCAATTAGATTCCCATTTCTGTAATTCATCTAATTCTCTTTGTAAAATATATGTGTCTTGTGTTGTTTTTATTGTTCTATATATTATGCAATCGTTTGCAAATAATCTGACTTTTGTTCCTGAAGTAATGCAATTTGGTAAATCATTTATGTAAATTAAAAATAGTAGTGGACCCAAGACTGTTCCTAGAGGTACACCTTGAGTTTACTGTTATCGGTGTTGATTTAGAGCCATTTATTATTACAGTTTGTTCTCTCCCTATCAGAAAATCTTTAATCCACTGATGCAGTGGACCATTAATGCCAAAATATTTTAATTTTTTAAGCAAACTATGGTGGTGAACTTTGTCAAAAGCCTTAGAAAAATCTAGTAAGATAGCATCTATTTGTTCACTATTATCTAAACCTTTAGAAAAATCATCAATTAGTCCTATTAGTTGTGTTTCACATGATCTATATTTCCTAAAGCCATGTTGGTATGGTGTGAGGACATTTTGTTTGTCTAAGTGGTTTATGATGTTGCTACATATTATGTGTTCTAGGATTTTACATGTGATGCTGGTAAGTGATACTGGTCTGTAGTTTCCTGGGTCAGATTTTCTCATTTTTTAAATAGGGGGGTGACTTTAGCTTCTTTCCAGTCCTTTGGTACTCTGCCCTGGTTAAGTGAAGCCTGAAAGAGTATTAGTATTGCTTAGTTCTTTGAGTAATCTAGCTGGAATACCATCAGGTCCAGACCCTTTATTTGGTTTGGTGTTGGCTAATAGTTTTTGAATTCCATTTACTTGTACTACTAAATCTTCTATGTTGTCTACTTGGTTCAAATTCAGTAATATGTCTTTGTCTCCTGGGGCTGAGAATGCTGATGCAAAGTATTTGTTTAGGATGTTTGCTTTAGTTTCATTATGTATTATGTTATGTTCATCTTTTAATGGCGCTATGCCTGTTGTTTCCATTTTCTTAGACTTAATGTATGACCATAGGTTTTTGTTGTTATCTTTAGATATTACATTGTTTATGTATTCACTCTGCAGCTGTCTGCTTACTTTTTGGGTTAAGTGTTTAATTTTTATATACTTTTTGTAAACTCTTTCTGCCTTAGTTTCTTTAAATTTTCTATATAGGTTTTCCTTCTGTTTACAAAGCTTCTTTAGTCTATTATTAAACCAGCATTTATATATTTTGTTTGATGTGTATTTAGTTGGTATATGATTTTCTATAATGCTTTTAAGATGTTTTTTAATGAACTTCCAGAGGTCATCGACTGGTTGGTTAATGTCTTTTTCTAATAAGAATGTTTGTTGAAAGTTTAATGCAGCTTGGTGTAGTTCTGTTAGGTTACATTTATTCCAGAGTAAGATTTTTCTTTTGGGTTTTGAATTGGCTACTGCTTTTATCTGACTGTGTATTTTTATGATCTCATGGTCTGATAGACCAGAGATAATATCATAATCAACTACTAATCCAGGTCTGTTGGTTAAGAAGAGATCTAATGTGTTGTTTAATCTAGTTGGCTTTTTAATGATTTGATCTAAACTTAGGTTGTGTAAAGTTTCTATGAAAAGCTCATTTATGTCCTTAATGTTTTGGTGTTTATCTATGGTTAGTGTTTTCCAATTTATATCAGGTAGGTTAAAATCACCCATAATCCAAAAAACTGCATTTTTATTTGTCTCTTTAAGTGTAGTAATCTGATTACATAGTTCCTGCATGTATTCTAAACTAGAATTTGGTGGTCTGTAAATGCTGCCTATTATTAGGGATGTTGAGGTGGCATTAATTTTACAAAATAATCCTAAGTACATCTCTCCAAAGCGTGTCCTCAGATAGTTTTTGATGAACTTGAGCTTTGAGAATGATCTCTCACATGACGCAATGGAAGTGGCCTGAGTTAGCGGTATTCAGAGGAGGTTGCAAGGTTTGAGCACACGTAATTACCATATGAAACCTGTTTCCGCAATATGCTATTGGTGATTGTATCACTGGTTTGTGGATGAAAAGTGCTCGTGCATCAATGACATCATTGAACAAGCGATTTGCCATTTATTTCATCATACAAACAGGAAAAAATAACACAGTTTGTCATAAGCGTGTCATCATCCAACAGGTGTCTTGGTTCAAGAAGAAACCCAAAGGTATCCATTTTCTTTCCAGCCTTTGTAATCTGCCCTTCATCTCCATATGAAATCTGTCCAGCACTTCTGTCACAACACGTTTGAATTGTAGTTCTATTGACAGTCCTACATTAGAACTCGTCTAGTTGTTTGGAGCTACAAGCCAACAACCGACCAACAACAAGGAGGGGGGGGGGGGGAGGCAAAAATAAGGTTCAGACCCGTTGCCGACTTGAGCGGAAACCTGCCGCAACTGCAATTCTATCTCCAGGAATAACTTTTTACAACACTTCAAAATTATGTAGGCAACACTTTTTCCGAAAAACAACAACGTTTTAGTGAACTTTCATGGCATAACTTTGGAATCTATACACAGTGTTAATTCATAGACATGAAAAATAAAACCTACAAAATTATGACTAAGTTTCTTTTCTTTTTTATTACATTCTTTAAAGACTCAAGGGCCTCACTGTCGAGGCCTACATCGCTCCTCTAGACTCCAACTTCTATTGTGGGCTTAAACGAAAATGCTATCTAAGGAGTCGCCACCTGGGAATGTGAGAAATACTGCCTTACTCTGTTTTTTTTACAAGTCATTGTTTCAGTGACTTGTACTTAGGATTATTTACTTTCTTTAGTTGATTCATTTGTTGGATAAATTTATAGCAACTCTGAATCCGTGTAAGTCAGATGATTGTGAATACAATACACATCTCTCCAAAATACAATCGTGCTGATTATCACGAAAGTGTACAGAACGTTGAAAAACTCCACGGTCAACGGCTTTTGTATTTCGAGCTCTTTTTTTTTCGGATTATGCTTTATTTTACAATAACAAACAAGTTAACATATCAGAGTTCAGATCATATAACACTGTTGAGTAGTCAAAGTTATCGAGAAATGATATATAGATCATGATCATTTCCGTTATTCATTGTAATATACCTGCCGCAGCTCATCAATTATATAAATTCTTCGTCACAAATACAGGAGCATAAGCTAGTAGTCTGAACGAGATAGGTTTTTTAAGTTTATCACACAAAAAAAACAATAAGATGTTAGATTTCTGTTGGCACTTATGCCCGAAATTGTTCCTAGCGCATGATTCATAGTTGTACTTGAGGGATACAACAACAGTTAAAGGGAAAAAAAGAATGGCCTTTAAAAATGGATTTTAATCCAATGCCACTTTTGGCAGCTCAACTCAGTCTTAATGAATTTTTTTTAGAAAAAAAAAGGGGAGGGGGTATCTAGGAGTTGGTTTTCCGTGCTGCCTTTAGGCGCTCAATAAACGCAACTCTGCCCGAGTCGGGTGTCGAACCTCGAGCCCCCTTCTAGGTAGCCAAGTTCAAGCGCACTTAGCCTCTCGACCACGCTTCCCACCAAAATGTATAACTTTAAAAAACAACTTTGATCTCTGTGGGAAAAAATATTTAAATATGTCAACAAAGTCAACGTACTGATAGACCTAGATCTAGGTTTAGTCTTTGTTATAAATTTAATCCATAAATGTTGAAAAAGAAGACACCCGTTGTCACTATTTGTCAATCAAATATATTAATTTATGTATTTACAAACCAATGTCGGGCACCCATTTGGAGGACTCCTCAAGTGGGGGCCCGGGGGGATCTTCAAATTCTCCCCCCTTCATCCCTCCTTAGCTACGCCATTGGGTTTGAGGCAATTGGTACTGACAGCAATGTCAAAGTTTGGATGGCTGATGTCAATATTATGAGAAAAATAGTCAAAATGAAAATTGACACAGGAGCACAAGCTAATGTCATATCAAGAGTCAACGTGGAACACTTTGGAAATTGATAGTCAGTTAAAGCATTCAAATACTGTCACAGCCTGGTTTTTATTGTAGGCGTGATGACGCGAATGTCTCTGTGTGTTGTAGATACCTCCTCTGGTACTACTATAATGTTCTTTGTCTTCTTAATTAAATGCTTTCTCACACGCACTAGATTTGCAGGTGCGTGAAAACACTAACATACTGAACTCTCCAACCACAACATTTAGAATTATTAATAGACTCCAGGTTAGCAGACATGGTTTTATTCACATAATATATGAAATATAATTCACAAAAGATATTGGCGACTTCAGCCATTAGAAGTTGTACATCCAGTTTCTCAATTAATCCAATAAAATAATAATAGCATACACCATAGTAATAGCTTAATACATGTATATTATATTCGAGGAGATAGCAACGCTCCTCTGTCTACAAGAGTCCAAGATCAACTGAGTTGTCCACCTCATGGTCAGTTACTTCACCAAGCAAAATCTCGTGCTAACTGCACAGAATAGTTCAGTGACTACTAGTCACCAAATATTACAAGGGTTCTAAAACTGGTATATGATATACGCCCCTTCCCCTGGAAAAGATTTTTGACAAAAAATCTTTGACAAAAGTACATATGATAGTAATATCTTATACATATGTCTAGTAGCTTAATCATTCATGTCAAGCTTGATCTAATTAATCACTTCAATACTGCTTGCTCAATTATACATAAGTATTGATGTCATGAAATTCATTTTAACTATGAATGGTTCCACATACTAACTGACAAATGTATTGTTCAACTTTCAAATTGTTTGCTTAGAAAAATATACATTAGTAGGATTACATCTACTATACAAGTATGTTATTGAAAAAATATCAATACAATTTGAGGCTTTATTCTCCTGAAATATAGTTAAATAATAATATATCATCTATTTACAATTATACTGAAATATTTTGCATGAGCATGTTTAATTGCTATGTGCTCATTCTGTTAACATACATTGTCATATCAATTATGAGAAGAAAAAATTAAAGTTATTTTACATCCAATTATTTATATATATAATATAATACAACCATTGTGTATCATTTTTCACACTGAGTTTATTGAGGTAGTTCCCAATAAAGTTTACATACATGTATACAAGTATATTTATGTTCAGTATTCATTATATCACTCTAAATTCTGTCACCATTATACAAGGTTATAGTGACATTGTCTATGATTGTTAATAGTATACATATGTGGTAGTTAAAGTACAATAGCATAAAAAATGATAGCATTTCCACTTGGAAAAAAACAATATTTACATTTGTGAGTTGTTTTTCAAAAAATTCAGGTCAACAATTCAAGTAGTTCACTGTTTACAATATGCTTATTTACATTACTGTGTTTACTAATCATAAATTATTTGCACATCTAGTCATTTTGAAATTCTATGTTATTGTCAAATTGTGATAAGTAAATATGTAATGTACAATTAATTAAAAAATGATAGTACAATAGCATCAATGAAAGGAAAAAATGTCATCATGACCCAATAAAATGGTACTAGTAAGTAACAAAAATGTCATGACCTAGTTACATAAGAAAAATGTCAGGTTGACCTGATTGAAAAATGTCAAGTTGTTTCTAATTATATTGTGAAGTTACTCAGTTAAAATACTTTGACTGATATGTACAATATCATTGTCCTCATTTGTATCTGTTTCATGATCCACCTGTCTTGACAAAAAATCAGCTAATACATTTTCATGACCAGGTATACTTTGTAGGTCAAACTTGTAATCAGATAAAATTAGTGACCATCTATTTATTCTGTTATTCTTTAGTTCTTTTCTCTTAAGTGCTAACAATGGTTTATGGTCACATTTAATTGTAAAGAATCTTCCTAGTAAATAAGTGTTTTAGTTTGACTATGCTCCATACTATAGCTAATAGTTCTTTTTCTATTATTGAATATTTTCTTTCTGCTTTAGATTATGTTCTACTTATATGAACTATAGGTTTCAGATATGACTTTTTGTTGCTGTAGGCATGCTCCTATACCATTATTAGATGCATCAGTGTACAGTAGGAGTTGTGAAATAGGATCAATACTCCCTAATTCTAATTTCTTATTAAACTTATCCTTTAGTCTAGTTAGTGCCTCTCTGCTGCTATCATCTAAGTTAATTATATTTGAATGTTTCTTCTTAGTAAATTCTACTAAGGGCTGAATTAGTTGGGTATGAATTTTCAATAAAAGTTGCACAAGCTTAATTGTGCTCTGACATCCTTTTTTGTTTTAGGTTCCTTAATGTTTTTTATTTTACTTATGTTTGCTTTGGTAGGCGTTATTCTATTGTTAGTCATGTTGTAGCCTAAAAATTGAATTTCATCCTTTCCTTTACAAGATTTAATTTATTGGGAGCAATTGTCATCTTATGTTGTTTTTGGATGAGCAAATATTTGTTTGAGTGTGTCTAGATGTTCCTTTTCTGACTTAGTAAAAACAAATGTCATCAACATATGAAATTACATTGTCTATGCCTGATAATAGTTTGCTCATACATTTTTGAAAAGTGGCTGTGCTGTTAACTAACCCAAATGGCATGACATTCCATACATATATCCCTTCAAACCCGGGTAAAATACATTTGAAAGCTGTGTATTGTTTAGACGTTTCTTCCATTTTTATTTGCCAGAATCCTCTATTTAGATCCATGGTGGTAAACAGTGAGGCTCTGCTTAGCATATTAATTATAGTGTCTGTATCAGGTAGAGGTTCAGGATCTATAATAGTACAATTGTTTAGCTCTCTATAGTCGCAACCGATTATCACACTATTATCTTTTTTCTTGACAATCACCATAGGTGATGCATAGGAACATAATCTGATTTTTCTATTTTGTTTTCAATTAGTAATTTCTTCAGTTCTACTTTTACTAATTCCTCATAGGCCTTTGGGATGTTATATGCCTTTGTTTTAGATGGTAGTGTCTTATTTAAGTGTATTGAATGCTGAATTAGATCAGTGCAGCCTAGTTTCAATGTAATGACATCATTGTATTTTCCTATCAAGTTATCTATATTGGTCCTATCACTGAGTCTTGGGTGGTAGCATGAATAGTTATAGTGTTTGCAGCATATTCTTGTATAGTTCCTATTGAATCTGTATCCCTATCAATTACTTCTATCTCTTCAACTTTTCTTTTGGGAAATCTTACTAACATTATCAGCCCATAGTTCTAGTGGACCTTTAGGTTTCCTATCAAAAACGAATTCATATGGACTGAATTTTGTTGTTTCATGATTAGTAGTGTTGTAAGCAAAGATAGCATAGTTTAAAGTCTGATCCGAAGTATTCATTGCTTCTGTTTCTAATTTATAAATTATTTCTTTGATTGTCTTGTTCCATCTTTCAATTACACCGTTGGATTGTGGCGAATAAATTGTACTGTGTACTAGTTTTATGTTAGTCATACCTGCGAAAGCTTTATTTAAGTTTGATTTAAAGTTGGACACATTCTGACAGGATTTTGTTTGGGAATCCAAACTTTAGGAATATTGTTCTTAGTGAGGTACATACATCTTCTGCCCTAATATCCCTAAGAGGAAAAGCTTCTGCCCACCTAGTTGCTATATCTATGATTCCCAATATATATTTATTTCCCTTGGTACTTGTATTTAATGGGCCCATAATATCAATGGCTATTTTATCCCAGAAGCAATGGGCTTTATCTGATTTTTGTAGAGGTGCCTTAAGTATGACTTTTAGTTTAGTACATTCTGGACAAGAATTTATATAGTCTTTTATTTGAGTCTTCATCTTTCGCCAAAAGAATTTTTCTGAAATTTTGGCATATGTTTTCTTTTTGCCAAAGTGGCCTGCTGTTGGGTCATCATGGGCCATTTTAAGTATTTTGGGTGTTAGACTTTCTGGAATTATTATTTGAATTCTTGTGCTATCTTTGTTTCTATTACATCTGATGGCTAGGTTGTTGGCTAAGATATGATGGTTGTTTAAATTTATTTTGTTATAGTCTTTACTTAACAAATCTTGTATTATAAGGTCACTGTTTTGCATTTTGATTAATTCTTGTCTGGTGGTTTCTAATTCATTGAATAACACATTTGGCAATTCAATTTCTGGCACTTTTTTTGTGTGATCTAGTTTGTACAGCTGCTATTTGATGATCTAGATACCAATTTTTTTGTCTATTCTTTATCCATGAATCTAGCTGAGTTATTGTCAAATCTCTAACACCATGTGAGTTTCCTATTATGAGGTCTTGGGCAGGGGTATCCATTACTACTACTTTTATCTCCCCTGTAATCCAGGGAGACTCAATCCAGACCTTGGCAGTTTTACATATGTCAAATTTTTGTACGTTGGTATAGATCACCTTAACAGTTTCTTTTAGATATTGTTCTGGTTTGACTAGATTGAATCTTACTATTGATGTTGCACCAGAATCTCATTGCTTTAATTTCTACTGAGTTTACATAGGAGGGAAAAACATTTACTTTAGACTTGTCTGCTTGTAAGTAAGCAACATTCTCTTCTCTTTGGACATTGTTGTTATTGCTATTGCCTCTATTTCTGTTTTGATAGTGGTGTAGTTAGACTGATGGTTATATGTGTCTCTCCTTGATTGTCTATTAGTATTATAGTTATTGTAATAGAAGTTATTCCTAAGGCTTCTTTCTCTGGGGCTTGCACTCTGGTTTGATATATAGTTTCTATATTGATTGTTATAGTTACTAGTATTGTTGTAATTATTTTGATTGTAGTTGCTAGGGTTGTGGTAATTAGTGTAACTTCTATATCTGAAGTTGCTAGTATTAGTTTGTCTGCATTGGCTTTTAACATGGCCCTTATTGCCACAATTAAAGCAAATTTAATTAGAAAATTTGAATTTATCATTACTATTACTGTTAGATGTATTAATTGTTGCGGCCAATTGATGTAGCTCTCTTTTATCCATAGTTTGACCAGGATGGCTATCTTTAAAAAGGTTTAGATTAATAATAAGATCAGTTTCAGTTTTTACTTTCTTTTCTCTAAGAAAAGTGAACACTAAGTCTGTTACATTAGACAGTACGTTATCAATTAGGATCATGTCTAAAATTTGAATTGGATCTTTTAGCTAGTTCTAACGATTTAAGCATATTTGCCTTCATATCAAAGATAATTCTATTGAAGTCTCCATCCTTGTTTAGTTTAATTTTTTTTTAAAAGTTTTCTGTAATAGTCTTCGCTTTTCCCAAAATGTTCCAAAAGTCTAGTTTTAACAGTTATGTAGTCTTTTTTCTGTTCAGTTGTGAGTGTGCTTATTATGTTTAGGGGTGGTTCTGATAAATTGTTTAGAAGATGTTTTGCCATATCCTCATTGTTTAAATTGTAAGTAGATGAAATATGTTCAAACTGAACTAGGTAATTTTCCAATGTTTCCTCCTTAATGTTAAACTTGTGAAATTTGGAAATAAATGGTTTGTTACTAGTTTGCTGGGTAATAATGTTGGGGTTGATTTTAGCTGCTTCCAATTTGGCTAACTCTACTTTGTCCTGACTTTCTTTTTGTTTAGTCTCTAGTTCTTTTAGTTCTTTCTTATGAGCTCTTTCCGCAGCTCTTTCTTCCCTATCTCTAATTTGTTTCTTTTCTTCCCTTTCTTTCTTTTCTATTCTATCTTTTTCCTCCCTTTCTTTCTTTTCTGCCTTTTCTTTTTCTCTTTCTAGTTTTTCTAATTCTTTTTTGATAAATTCCTTTTTCTCATCCCCTTCTAGTTCCATCCTTTTAACAAGTTCTAAAATTTTATATGATGATGCCATGGTTATTGTTAATGTATCAATTTATGTCCAATGAGTAGTTAAAGGGGTAAATCAAAGTATAAAGTTGCAAAAAAATGAGATATGTTACAAATATTACACTGGAAAAATGTGTGAATTATCTAAAGTGTATTTTTACAAAATAAATACAAGTTCAATGACCTTTCTTAATAGTCATATATTCAAATAATTGTATATGTATCAAATCAATATTTTTCACAAATCCAATAGCTCAAGTATGTTTCAATATGAAGTATGTATGGCTATTGTTTATGCCAGTTATTATAAAAAAAAATTAAATTAATAAGAAGTATAAAATATATGTACAAATTTATAAAAAGGACAAACACCGAAACAATAGGAATGACGACAGTCTGCTATAAAAAAGATCAATAAAAAGAAGAAATGGGACAGGAGAATTACAAATATGTGGATACAAGACTAAACAAACAACAATATAAATACAAACAGAATACTGACAAAATACACAAACAAGACTAAAACAACTAATAAATAATTCCTGATATGATCTAGTACCTCCCTACCAAAAAGGATGACCTCAAACACGTTGGGTCTTATTGAAGGTAAAAGAACATAGGATGTTCCCTAATAGATCCTATTATGATAAATCATTAAATAGTCCTCCAGCCACCCTTAAAACACTTAGATGAAATCAAAATATGGCTCCAAGACTGCCAAGAGTTATCAATCACTAACTCTAATAATCAACTTCAATTACTGCTATATCAAAGCAAAATCAATGTACTTTATAATCATATATGTATATTCAATTTGTTAATTATAACTTACAGACTCTTCTCTTGTAGACCAGTGTAGATTAATCCTTTTCTCTCTTGTAGCTTGTCAAATGCAAATACAGCTTGTGTAGTTCAATAATAATCCATGTAACTTTAAGTAATCCAATTAAGAAAACATCAGTGTGAACATCAAAGTGGTAGTAGTAAAACAATCCAGTCATATGCCATAGGATGGCTCAAATGCTCCAATTTACAATTAATACAGGTTCTACCAAGTAATCCAAAATAATCCATAAAATAATCCACAGTGGTTAGGAAGTTCACAAAAAGGTAATCCAAGCTAATCACTTACTAGGGGCTTCTGTTAGTTCCAATTACTATTATCCAGTTCTTGGAAAGAGAACTTGTACAGGTACTTGTATATTAGGCTATGTATTACTCCTCAGTAGCCCAATCAATAACATCAAATCAGGATATCCATCAGTATGCTGAAAAAAAATATTGACCATAAGTAGAAGAGTGTCTCAACTGAGAGCAATCTTTCTACAAGACTTGAATGGAAGTGACCATGTCAGAGTCTGAGTGTGCCAATGATGAATAATGGCGAGCACTCGATGATGAAGCGGTGTTGTCATCAAACGATGTCTTGAGTGGTGTAGCTCTTTCTTTCACACAGGTAGCTCTAGAAACGGAGTTGTCTTCTGCTCTCGGATCCACACAGGGTTGATGGTGTAGTTGATGAATCTCAGATATGGAGAAGCTTTGGCAAAGCTATTTACGTTACTTGAATGGCTCGGTCTGCTTGTAATGCAGTAACTGGTGTTGATGTCTAACTAGTCTAGTTTCCGATCGAGTTACTGACCTAGTTAGAGATGACCTGAATTTCAACATGTGTTCAGTGTTGGAATCTTGTCTAGACAGAAGTGTTCTGTTGCGTACTGCAGAATGTCAGTCTTAGCTTTATTAGATCTAGTGATGTTTTATAGCTTGCTTTATTACAGGTTGGACTGCAATGTCTTGTAAATACCTTAATTGCCTTGTAGATCTTGTGAGCAAGCTGGATCTAGTCCCAGCTTAGTTTGACGCCATCTTGAGATGTTTTTGGTGTTAGATGTAATCTTGCGCCAAACGAGAAATGTAGGTTCACTGTCTTTAAGACACCTTTCCTGGCCACCATATGTCACAGCCTGGTTTTTATTGTAGGCGTGATGACGCGAATGTCTCTGTGTGTTGTAGATACCTCTTCTGGTACTACTATAATGTTCTTTGTCTTCTTACACGCACTAGATTTGCAGGTGCGTGAGAACACTAACATACTGAACTCTCCAACCACAACATTTAGAATTATTAATAGACTCCAGGTTAGCAGATATGGTTTTATTCACATAATATATGAGATATAATTCACAAAAGATATTGGCGACTTCAGCCATTAGAAGTAATACATCCAGTTTCTCAATTAATCCAATGAAATAATAATAGCATACACCATAGTAATAGCTTAATGCATGGCAGAATTTAAGTCATTGGTTAATATGCATGACGCGTAGGACGTAATCATCTTCTTTTTTGAAGTAACGTCTGTATTATATAAGATAAGGAGATGGCAACGCTCCTCTCTCTTCAAGAGTCCAAGATCAACTGAAGTGTCCACCTCGTGGTCAGTTACTTGACCAAGCAAAATCTCGTGCTAACTGCACAGAATAGTTCAGTGACTACTAGTCACCAAATATTACAAGGGTTCTAAAACTGGTATATGACATACGCCCCTTCCCCTGGAAAAGATTTTTGACAAAAGTACATATGATAGTAATATCCTATACATATGTCTAGTAGCTTAATCATTCATGTCAAGCTTGATCTAATTAATCACTTCAATACTGCTTGCTCAATTATACATAAGTATTGACGTCATGAAATTCATTTTAACTATGAATGGTTCCACATACTAACTGACAAATATATTGTTCAACTTTCAAATTGTTTGCTTAGAAAAATATACATTAGTAGTCGATGATGTGGAGGCCCAAGATGATCTGTATGTGATCAAAAAAAGAAATAAACTCAGTTTTAGGTATAAAGACACCTATTGCTTTGAAACTAATTAAAAGAAAGTATTCATGAAGAGAATGGAATATTGTTTTATGAGAACAGAATCATAATTCCTTCAAGTATGAGGAAAGAAATTCTAGACAAGTTGCACACAGGTCATTTTGGTCTTGAGAAAAAAAAGATCGAAGCGAGATAGAGTGTGTTTCGGCCAGGATTGTCCAAAGATATTTTTTCGACAATAATGAAATGCTCAACATGTGAAACGTACAAAAGAAATCTTATCTTATATAATACAGACGTTACTTCAAAAAAGAAGATGATTACGTCCTACGCGTCATGCATTTAGTCATGCATATTAACCAATGACTTAAATTCTGCCAAGTCAATGGTTTTTCTGGCTAGCTCAAGCAACCCATTCCATGCTCTAATAGCACTAGGGAAGAAGGAGTATTTGTACAAATTTGTCCTAGCATAGGGGACAAGGAATGTGCCTATATTTTTGTGTCTTTCAGAGTATTTTATTAAGTTTTGTTTTTGTATTTGAAGATTATGGTTCAGTGTTTTATGTATAATTGCTACTTTAATTTTGAGTCTTTTGTCCTGAAGGCTTTCTAAATTTAGTGATTTTACTAATGGTGTTACTCTAGTCAAATGTGAATATTCGTTTGTTATGACGTGAAAGAAAAATTGCTACCTCATGCAGACAGATCATGGAAAAAAGTAGCGACAGATTTGTTTGAATGGCGGAAAAATGACTAATTGCTAGCTGTGGACTATTTCTTCAAATACCCTGAGATAAAACGACTGGAGAACAGAACAACAGAATGTGTTATCAGGGCACTGAAAGGTATATTTGCTAGACATGGCATACCAGAAAAATAGTGACGACAATATGCCATTCAACAGCTATCAATATAGAAAGTTTGCTTCTGAATGGGATTTTAAGATCGCAACATTAAGCCCTAGGACCCTCAATCAAATGGTCAAAGTGAGATGTTTGTTGGTATGGTAAAGCAGATATTCAACAAAGCATACAAAAGTGGGAAAGATCCATATTTCGCTTTGCTCGAGTATAGAAATACTCCGATAAGCGGAGTGCCTTATTCACCATCACAACTGCTGATGAGTAGAAGACTCAGGGACGTCATTCCGACTGATCCCAAACTATTGAAACCATCGGTAGCTGAAAATGCAGAGACATTACTCAAAGAACGACAGATGAGAAGCAAAGTGAAATACGATGCGAAAGCAAGACTACCTAAAGATTACTCTGTCGGAGAGAAAGTGAGAGTTCATCTAGGACAAACATGGCAGAAAGCAGTTGTCATAAAAAACATTCATCACTTAAATCTTACATCATAAAGACAAACGATGGAAAAACCTACAGACGAAATCAACGCTTTTTAAATAAGTGTTTCGATTAATACATTTTTGGGTGCTATGATATGATACCGATGAATACAACGAACAGCAAACTGTTGAAACAAACGAAACAGACAGTTATAGACCAACGTCTAGGGAACTTGTTGTGCTGGTCAAGACAACCAGAAGTGGTCGAGTTGTTAAAGTTCCTTGTAGATATCAGATATGTGAATCTGTCCACTGCGTTTATATCATGTCCATTTATCTTGATGCTTGGATCCGGGTAGGCTTTCCCAGGAGCAGGTAAATATAAGACTTCAGTCTTATTTGTGTTAATGGTAAGGCCAAAGTCTGAGCATGCTCTTGAGAAGTCACTGACAATGCTCTGCAGCTCATTTTCAGAGCAGACATTTGGGGCACAGTCATCAGCAAATAGCAAGTCCCTGATTACTGCTGAATTTGTTTTTGATTTTGCTTTGAGCCGGCTCGGGTTGAATAGACCACCATCAAATCTGTATTCTATATTTATCCCGATGTTTTCTCTATCTGTGAATGCATCTGTCAGCATAACAGGGAACATGATACTGAACAGTGTATATACATAATCTAGAAAGATCTAGGTAATCAATCTATTTAAATGTACATAATAAGATTATTAAAATCAACAGACATGAATTATTTCGATCTAGGATTTTTGAAACATTATCTCAATGGAAATGGCTTTGTTTCATATATTAGCGTGAATATATAGTTCTGTGATTAATAGCCCATTCTAAGGAAAATTCGAGAAATGATTTTGCATTATTTCTAAACTTTGAAAACCAAATATCATTACTTTTCTAAGACTGAAAAGATTGATTGGGGCGACTTCCCTTAGAGCTTGAAAAAGAGTTACGTACATAAAAAAATCTATACATATATATATATATATATATAGGTCTGTGAATCGATCAATCGCGGATAAGAATTTGTTTCAGGTTTCCAGTCTAGATATAATATATTTAAGTCTTATGGAATGACGTTTTTTTCCATGACGTGAAAGGGGAAAAAAACACCTGGATACCGCTCACGTCACTAGGCTCGCCGCAGTAAACCATCATTTCTTCGCAAACAGAACACCTTTTAATGAATCAATTGACCTAATTTAACATTTGCGCACCATCTTTTTGTAGATTGATCAATTATGCAACTATGGAAGAAAAATAATGAAATTAAATTTGTTGATGTATGCAGTGCCGCCGCTACCTATTGTGCAATGTGTGCATTGCTTGCAGGCGGCCGAAGTTAAGGGGTGGCCAGATCATTATTTCAAGATTCATTTTTTTGTAAATCTTAATTTAATAAAAAAAAAAGTAGGCCTACTTAAATATTTTTTATAACTTCTAATTATTCCATTATCCTTTATAAACTTTAAAAAAAAAACGATATTCGTACATAAAAAGTTATTTTGGAAATTTATAAAAGAAAAAAAAATGGAGCGGCGCGGTAGAGATTCCCATTTTCCATAGGCGCCTACTCATTTCTGGCCTTGAATTTTTGTGGGTAGTTTGTAATATTTGTTTTCAATGACACACAAGCATGTCAGTCAATACATTTTTTCTTCTTCTTAGTATCTGCTTACTACATAGATCTATAACCAGTGATTATTTGTGACGGTAACGCACCGGTATGACGTACCGGCACCTTTTTCAGTGTGGGGGAAAATTATTACTTTTCTTGTATTTTAACGTTTATTAGTAATTTATTAGTAGTTAAAAGTTAGGCAATCATTCATTGAGTACCGGCACCTATTTTTTACAAAAAAAAAGAAAAAAAAAAGCACTGTCTATAATTATTATTGAGTATGTACTATGCGTAGATGTAGTACCGGTAATTAAAAAGTCAATGTTTAAGATTTCACTTTCATTTTAAATGGCTGTTACTTAAGCAAGTTAAATCTCTGTGCATTGTTATAACAGTTATATTGAGTTTTTGTTCACAAGAGAGGTTCAAGTTATTTAAAGTATATTTATTAAAAATAAAATACTCCTACAGCGGCCTAAATCGGTTCAGCTTTATTAGGCCTAGATAAATATGTTTTAGCTAGTGTTATAAAATCGTTATCAAAATGTATAGGCCTATATCTGATATCCATAATGTTAATTTCATTGTTAGAAACTGAACACAGCAAAAAAAATTATTTACTGTAAAATAGATTTGTGCTTAAATTTAAAAAAAATTTGTATCTTTTTTTTTTTACTTCATTTATTTACTTTTCTTAACTGACAATTTTAAAAGTTTTGCTAAGCATGGATAACGTACACTCTTTGATACAGTAAATTACATTGCTACAAAATTGTTGCGTCAGTATTTTCAAACACGCCAAAGTTAGTTCAAAGGTTGAGCTTGTTTTTATTTCACAAGATTAGGAATTCATATCTTCCGCATCAAGTTTATTTCTGTATTTACTATTAGATACCTAACAGGCAGAAATATATTGTTGGAAATGGAAGAGGAAGTCGTAAAATATCTCAAATAGAACAGAATGACTGCAGCCAACTAATCCAGAATAGTGTAACTGACATTGAAGAGAAATAATAGTTAGCTGCACTGTTATTGATGTAATGCTTATGGCGGTGTCTCCGTTGCTAATATAGGTCAATGAATAATACAGTGAGTTAGATTAATTCTTATGGTAAATCATTCTGTACCAAACATTGAAATCCAGACCGACATCTTAACCTACGTAGAGCACCATCGGTGCAGACACTACTAATATCTTTTCCAAAAGGTCTTTTACTTTATAAAAATCAACCAACTTTGTCAGTTACATCACGGGCTCTATAGGTCGTTTCAAGAGGTTGCATAGAAACTAACATTTAAACTCACCATTAGGCCTATGTATACATCTCATGTACACCAGTAAATGTGAACAAGTTACAACGTATGTGGATTCATCAAGCTGGATGCTAAATATTGGAATAGGAGCAGACATAATTTCCTGAATTACCTGATTGATAATATCAGAAGTCATGTCAACTATTCTTCTGTGAACAGTGTCATTAGATATGGAAATTGTACTAAATTTATAAAAGAATTCGTCTCCAATGTACTTGGCCGCTGACAAAACTCCTTGGTAATGGTGTGGGGTTTCATAGCTCAGACTATTCTGAGAGCCACCAAAATAAGAAACTTCAAATGGTTGCTAAGTTTTAATTATGGTAGGCCTACTTGTCATCTGAGTATGGTCTGAATTTCTTGACTCTTATCAACTTTTAAAACTAAAATACTGGATGTCCACATCGTCAAAGCTCGTACTTTTGTTCGGTCTCATTTGCAGAGGGAACTTTCTTTTACAAATTATGAATTCTTTTGTTTTCTTTTCTTAACGTTCTTTTTGTCCATGTTCATGGGTTGTTCCACAATGAATGTATTTCCTTCAATAACAAGGATTATAATACGATGGAGTTTTATTGATTACAATTCTTCACGACGTGATTAGATCTTCACCATAGAAATGTTTGATCCCCCAATGGTGTTACGACACATTTAAATTTAATTTCAATTGTTAAAAAATGTTTTCTTTAACAACGAAGATGTGCTCGGCATATTTATTTTCGAATGACAATTAAAAAGAAAAGAAGAGAAACAAAGAAATAACTCTCGATAAAAAGCATGTATACCATCTAATAGCCTAATGATGTTACATTCACTAAAAGTGCCCTCTATATCCTCTGGCAATATGCCCTGTTTTTAGATCTACATTTGTCCGCCCCACTTTTTATTTTATTGATGCTTGACGATCGTTTCACATGGTGTTTAATAATGTAATCTAATTCATCTCCTTTTTTTTTTACATCACACATATAAATGTATATTAACTATGATACAAATATGCTTGTTTAAACATGGTGTTTAATAATGTAATCTAATTCATCTCCTTTTTTTTTACATCACACATATAAATGTATATTAACTATGATACAAATATGCTTGTTTAAACATGGTGTTTAATAATGTAATCTAATTCATCTCCTTTTTTTTACATCACACATATAAATGTATATTAACTATGATACAAATATGCTTGTTTAAACATGGTGTTTAATAATGTAATCTAATTCATCTCCTTTTTTTGTTTTACATCACACATATAAATGTATATTAACTATGATACAAATATGCTTGTTTAAACATGGTGTTTAATAATGTAATCTAATTCATCTCCTTTTTTTTTTTACATCACACATATAAATGTATATTAACTATGATACAAATATGCTTGTTGAATACGATAGAAACGAAAAAAAAAAAAAAAAAAACTTCCGATGAAAACAAAAAAGAAAAAAAATTTTTTTTCGATGGTCTTAGCCCAGGTACCCCTACTAAATGGCCATTCGACCCCAAAGGGGTCACGACCCACAGGTTGAAAACCCCTGGTTTAAAAGCATGTTCAAACCAAAAGATAAAATACACTTAGACTTTGGAAAAATACCCAGCGGTGAAGCCACTGTAATACTCGAACTATGGGGATTATCATGTGGAAGTAAAATTGTTTCACTTAATGGCGAAAATCCTATTTTTAAAACAGTCTTCATCCGTATCCGGGTTTGGAAGAATTAAGAGTTCATAGACAAGAAAAACGAATTTGAGTCGATACTCCTAATTTAATCATATTTATATAGTCCGCGCTGCAAATCTAAGCAGATTATTAAAATATGTAAAGATTTAATTAAAAATATAGGATTTATAGATATAAGTTTCACTGGAAATGTATCTAAAACCTAGTTCTTAAATATCGTTCCAAAGAAATGAATCCAATAAACGAAGCATAGGACATTCAGTTTATAAGGTATGGAATGATTAAAGTGATTATTTCCCTTGCACTGTAGTAAACAAGTAAAGACAACCAGCTATTGGATAGTTAGACTATAGATCTAGATTTATGTCTACTATATATATTATATTATCAATTAAAAAGTCTAAACAAAATGACTTAGATTTAGCATGAGAATACAATATTGAATAATTACCACCAGCATAAGATGGTGAATTTCAAACACTATATTCTATATTTTAATAAAATTTAATATATAAAACAAAAACTATAGCCAGCAGACTCTAACACTAGACTCTAGTAGTACCGACTCTTGATGGTAGAGTAGACCTATATATATATATATAAAATATTCAATTCTATTCTATTTTCTATTCTCTAGTGAGTTAGATCACTTGTCTAACTTCTAAGACTAACTTGTCTTGGTCTCTACTCTACTCTTCTTATATAACTTCTTAGTATACTCCTAAGCCTAAACTATGATTAAAAATGAAGTTTTAATTTTAAGTATGATAAACTCACTTAACATAAGTATTTATAACTATAAAGTATACGTCATACTCAGTAGAAGTCAATAGACATATAATATCTAGATTATCTAGATTTAGTCATATACTTCATTCATTATGATTCATATAAACAGTTGATTGTCTTATTAGACTTCAGGGTCAGTCATAGAGTTAGAGTCATAGACATGATAGTTACCATAGTAAAATAAAATAAAAAATTACTTCTTAGAATCTAGAGTCTCAGACTAGTAGAGTCTAAATTCTAGATCTATCTCAGTGTAAAAATCTAGAATCTTGTAAGACTTTTAATAGTCTTAATATTAATAATATTCTAGAGTAGATTAAATTAGACACTGCATTCTACATTACACATTGATTATGATTGATCTAGAAAATCTAGAATTAGACTTTCAAAGTTTCATCTCTAGATTTTAGATCTAGATCTAAAATTTAATTATAAGTATTATTCTAGATTTAGTAATTTAAATTATAATAACTTTATTGTCTTTATATATTGACTATATTTTGTTTTTCAATGCATTTGAAACATTAATAGATATATCTAGTTTTTACTTTAGATTTTAGATATTTAAATTAACTCTTTCTCTCAGTAATTAATTTCCTCGTTCCGATAGAATTATTCATTTTTCTCATTTGTATTTTACTATCTTGTTATGATTAAACTTCAAATAACTTTTTTGTTTGTAATCAGAAAATGTTATATTTGGTATCAAATTATAGAAGATTGCATGCATTTTTTTATACAACACAAAATTAAAGTTTATTAAACTAATAATCGATTTAGTGTAATGGGGGTCTAATCAACGTTATATAATTCTGAGTCTCATCAGTCTTTAGTGGACCTCATTCACCAATCGTAAACAAACAACATTTAGCCACGTGGTGCTTTATATATTCTATATAATTTACGATCTCATGTTTAATTCATGATGGTTGTCATGTGACAGTTTTTTTCATTGTTTTATCAATAAGATCACGTGACTAAATGTTGTTTGTTTATGATTGGTGAATGAGGTCCATTAGATAGATATAGATAGATTGATCTATATTTAGACATTTAAGACTTTTGTCATATTTGTTTTGAATTATTATTGTTGGACATGGATGATTCCATGGCTTTGTCATTACTCTAGACTATTGTTAAAATTGGCAAATTTGCAGGATTACTTTGTAGGCCTTTAGATAAATTAATTCTAAAGTCTCTAGTATTGCCAGAATTGTCAATTGATATAGATAGACTACGCAGTAGACTAAATATAATACTCATGAATGAACTTGCCAGCTTTGATCTAGGTTAAAAATTAATGACTCATTCATTCATGAAAACTTGCTTCATTGAACTAGCAGAGTAACATCATTTGTGTAAAGTGTTAAGAGACAGCCAAGATACACAAGAGTAATATTGAAAGTAGCAATTAACACTAAACCATAACAATAAATAAAATAATGAAATAAAATACTAAGAAAAGAAATGATGTGTATTTTAAACAGTACTTCTATTCTTTTTCGGTACATGCTGAAAGATATTTAAAATAAAAGTACTCTCTCCTTTTGTTAAAGTTGAAACATGATGCCTTTGTTTACATTACATATATACATAAAATCTAACAAAAAAAACACATTGAAAGAGATAGATTTGTTAAACTTAAATGCTATTAGCAAAGACAAGAGATTCAGTGTACATCAATTCTGATATTAAAAAAAAATGTTGAGAGATGACTTCAATAAGTTTTTTTAATAGCATTTTATTGAAACTTTGAAGTATTTGGACAATATATATATATATTATATGCTTATATTTCAAAATTTAATGTAAAATATCAAAATGTTTAAATAAAAAACCTCACTAATATTACAAAATGTGCACCATTCTTCAGTACAGGTTTTTGGGTTAATAAAGAAGTAAATGTTGAATTAATAATAAAATATCTCCTGCTTATAGTGAGAAGAGATGGTAAAAATGTCCTTGTAATCATATAACTTTCCAATTTATAAAAAAGGCATGTAAAGAGATGACTTCAATAAGTTTTTTTAATAGCATTTTATTGAAACTTACAAAATGTGCACCATTCTTCAGTACAAATTAAAGAATTTTTGGGTTAATAAAGAAGTAAATGTTGAATTAATAATAAAATATCTCCTGCTTATAGTGAGAAGAGATGGTAAAAATGTCCTTGTAATCATATAACTTTCCAATTTATAAAAAAGGCATGTAAAGAGATGACTTCAATAAGTTTTTTTAATAGCATTTTATTGAAACTTTGAAGTATTTGGACAATATATATATATATTATATGCTTATATTTCAAAATTTAATGTAAAATATCAAAATGTTTAAATAAAAAACCTCACTAATATTACAAAATGTGCACCATTCTTCAGTACAAATTAAAGAATTTTTGGGTTAATAAAGAAGTAAATGTTGAATTAATAATAAAATATCTCCTGCTTATAGTGAGAAGAGATGGTAAAAATGTCCTTGTAATCATATAACTTTCCAATTTATAAAAAAGGCATGTAAAACAGAAACAGGAGAAGAGTACAATCAGTTATTATTTCTGTTTTCAAATATTAGAAGTTTCAGGGTGCTGAAATTTCATTTTGTCCCCTCAAACTTTCCCAGAAATGTTTAGGTACAAAAAGAAAATATAATTTTTATAAAAAGTCTGTTAGCTGTAAGGCAACAGTTGTACCTTCACTAATACACAAAGCCTGTAATGATCAGATACTCGAGGAAATGTACATAGATACATGTGTCTGATTTGACTAAATCTATTGTCAGTTGCCAGCCATGGAAGTTTTGTTAAATTCTATTCAAGTTAAAAAAAAAACATAAACATGTCTAAGCTGACATGATGGCTGTTTTTGACTTTTGATCCTCCCATATGTAACTTTTCAATTTTAAACCATATTATTATTAATTGTCTGGCTAGCTTTGATTAATTCAAAGTTCATGACTGTATTTGGTTATTTGTTTGTTAAGATATATATATATATATATATGGTCCATAGAATAATCAGGGGAAAAAGAGGATGTACTAATAATTCAAAACTCTTTGGCTCCTTTTATAATACACTTAAAAGACCTTTTTAGCATAATTAAGACCCAGTCTTTATACCCTTAATGATGTTATTATTGTTTCATTGCAAACAATATATTAAAATAATATGTTGGTTTGCATTAAAAGTACAATGTTTTCAATTAGAACAAGGACAAGCATTGTGCTTTGGCTGTTATAGTTAGCAATAACAACACAAGTCTTTATGTCACAACTTTTAATGCTTATATATTCTGTATTTTATTTGACCATTAAAAACAATAATAATGTATTGAAATAGTACAAGTTGTAAGATAAAGCATTGTTTGATGACTAATTTATAAGCCATTATACAAGTGCTTGATAATAAACCCATGTGCTAGTGACTTGGAGCTTTGAATGGCCATTTTCAACATGGCTTTAGTGACCAAGGTGGAGTATCTTCCTTATTTTACAGTATAGTTTAGAATTAATCAAAACTGAGGGTTGTAGTACTGGTGCCAAGTATTTCAAATAAATATAACTTTATTGTGTTTTTAAGATTACCATAGCAAGAAGGCAAAAGCATACTAAAGGATGTCATAATGGAAACATCAAGTGAGAAGGAAAAAGTATTTTCACGATTGCTGGCATTAAATCCCATAGATGTCAAGGATGAGTTAGACGAGGTAAGAATTCTGACTTTGACCACTCACTGACTTTTAGACTTGTATTTGATCATATCATAAAAATAAATGCTTAGCCATTGTGAATTGTAAATACTTCTGTAATGCTTGTTTCAAACAGAAACTGGAGAAATGTTACAATGTTGTTATGGGTCTGACAGCAAATGGCTCAGAGAGAGAAGTCAATGATGCATTGAATGCATATGTAAGTCAATTTTTTGTGTGTGTATATTTTGGTATATATATAAATCGTGAATTCATAACATTGACTTAACAAATTTCTGAATAAAAAAATACAAAAGTCACCAAGAAACACCTGCTTAAAATATTTGTCTTTTATGTGAATGGTCGTTATATAGGAGAAAAATTCTTGAGTCTCTAAATGAGTTGCAATTAAATTACTTAGTCTCATTTCAAGGCTGTGAGTGGAACTGGATGCTAGTGAGCTCTAGATTTTACAAATAAATGTTGCAAGTAGCCATGGCAGTTGAGGCTACACCAAAAAAACATGTGTGACTTGACAAGAGAGCTAGAAAGAGAAGAACACAATGAAACCTGTGCCAATAATTTAATTTGAAAGTCAATTGGTAATTCTATGAGTGCAAGCATAAAACTACACTTTTTCTAGTCTTGCAAGAATCAATGGCAAAGTGTGGTAAATAGGTTCTATTAAAAAATTATGAAAAAGAGAAACATTGTTCATCAATGGAAAATGAACAATTCATTATTTGGATCAGAGTATTCTTCAAAAACAAAACTATCCAAACCAGAAGTGAAAGTGACATGCATATTTAATTTTAATAAAATGTTAACTTTAAAAAAAACTGCTACAGTAGCCATTTTATTTCTTTTATTATTTTGTGAAGGTTTCTAAGAGTAATCTGCAGCATGATGAAGTGCAGTGTGGATTTCTTTATGCCATCCTTGTTGACCAAAAAATACATATTAAGGTAAAGAAGATAGCATATATTGTACAAGAAACTGATGTTTCATAATGATAAGTGTTTTAATATTTATTTATTTTTTTAATTTTTACATTAGAACAGATAAACTTAGCTGACTTTTAGTCATTGACTTTATCTAATCCTGGATAATTATTGTTCCCAGTGTTTCAGAGAACTGAATTTAGTAGTGCGTGATGGCCTTACATGTCTCCTGACAAAAATCAATCAAATAGTATATGAAAAATGGCTAAAACTTTTGGATCTAGCAAAAGGACAGGTACAGTTTTCTTTCAAATGTTAATATACTTTTTCATTTCAGTTTTTTTTTCTTGGGAACAGTTAACTAATAAGTTTGTTGGCTGTAAGTAAACACTTAAGTTATGGTATGATTTTTTAAACTGTCAACTGTTTTAACATGAAAAAGCTTAACTGTTTTGTGTTTTTTTTTTTAGATGCTTTGGCTTTGCAGAGAGCTTGTAAAAATGAATGCGTTGGGAGCTGATAGTGTGTGCATTGGTATACTTCGACAAATAGTGGGTAAGTAGGCATTTGTGGGTGTGCAAGGATTTCATTGCCAAAGGAATGGTCACATCATGGTCATTATATAGGAGAAAAATTCTTTCTCTAAATTAGAGAGAAAATAGTTCACACAATTTTTTCTGTTTTGTATGTAAGTAACAGATTCTTTTCAAATAATTAACAATCCTCCCTACAGTATGATGACAGAGGATAAAGACAAAGTTATAACATTTTTTTTTGCATACAGTTTGAAATTCTTTAAAAAAAGCTACAAGATGGTGATTACGCCAGTAAATGTAGTCAAACTTTGATATATTTGTTATGAAATGACTATATTTATTGTCATTTTTGAACACGTTTATTCATCATTAGTTTGTGACAAATTTAATAATCCATTAGTTTGTGATACATTTGAACATCAATTAATTTTTCAGAAATGTATGTATTTATGAATATTTCAGGAGGTGATACTTCACAGAGGAACATCTGGTTAGCTGAATCTATGTTAGAGCTATTTCTTGATCATAAGTAAGTTATAAGAAACCTTTAGACCTGTTCCTGAAATCCATTAAATTTTTTTCTCTGAAGGGTTATTTCTATCATTTATGCTATAAATTTAAAACATGGAGGATTAATTTGTTGAAAGAAAAATTTTATTTTTCTTTAGAGCATTCCTTCCTAAAAATCTATCATTGCTGGCAACAGTCATTTACACATATCTGAGGATTATTGTAGACCATGGCACACCAAACTTGGCTAATCTGCGGCAAAAAGAGGTGGAACTTTGTGTCAATCTCTTGAGAAACTATGTAAGTGTTTTATTTCTCTAGCTGTGTTTTCTACATACTTAAGACCTAAAAGACCATCAGAAATGTGATTTTGAAGTGACATTAGGGTGTAATACAATGGTGGTATAACATTGTTATTTTAAGTGATGAGAAGAGATAAACTCTTAAGTGGTCATAATAATTAAATATTTATTTCTATCATCAGTGGCAAGAATGCATGCAGATAGGCAGAGACTTAATACGTCTGCTACAGAATGTTGCCAGAATTCCAGAGTTTGATGCATTATGGAGGGATATTTTATTTAACCCAACAGTACTTTCACCAACATTTACTGGTAAATTTCATCTCTGGCAATAATATTTTAAAGTCGCATATACTTCATTAATTCATTTAAAGAAAATGTTTGCTATTGTCTATGTTTGTTTTTAGACCATTACATTTTGTATTAAAACAAATATATTCTGTTTAAAACTTTGGTTTTAGGTGTTGCCCAACTTTTACAGATAAGAACTTCCAGGAAGTTTTTAATAGCACGGCTGACCCCTGATATGGAAAATAAATTAATTTTCCTCATAACAAAGGTAATGTACATTTTTTAAATACTGTTTTACTATCTTTTTTTTTTTTTTTTTGGCCATTCAATAATTACTACTGTTGTAATTTTATAGTTGTTTTAATTGTGTTTTGTATTGTTAATATCCTATGTGTTCTTGAAGGTCAGATTTGGAGCTCAGAAACGTTATCAGGATTGGTTCCAGAGACAGGTGAGCACTTTGATTTTTATTTCATTTTAAGTTGGCAATTAATGTTTCTTACAATTTCTCTGAATAATAAATTTTTTAAATAGCTTTTATACCAAAAATATTTATGCTGTAATGTTGTTAATTTCTACTCAATTTTAAAAGCTTTGCCTTTAGCTACACAATTTTTTTTTTTTAAATCATAAAAGTTGGTTGATTTAGTTAACAGCTTGGTATTTGTCATCATTCGTTGTCTGTTATTTGAAAGTTGCTTTATTTAATTGCCAGTATCTGTCCACACCTGAAAGTCAGTCACTTCGATGTGATTTAATTAGATATATCTGTGCTGTGTTCCATCCATCCAATGAACTGCTGTGTTCAGACATCATACCCAGGTGGGCTGTCATTGGTTGGCTTTTGACTACCTGCACAGTAAGTTCTTGTCTTATTTTTGTTTTTACATCATTTCAGTAACATTTATTAATTTAAGGAAAACAAGATTACAAAGAGAGTTTGTGTTGCCACACAAACTCAGAGGCGACCCCCGTGGGAGACGGATCACTGTCGGATCCGCATATTCGCATGGTCGACTGAGGATGGCATCGAGCAGGGTATGAAACCGAGACCTTAGAGATAATTAGTTCTGCGCGCTAACCGCACAACCAGGCATTGCTCTTAATCTAATGACAAACTGGTTACAAACTAATAGCCTACTATTGATAATATACCTACACATTACGGAATGACAACTACCGGATATGTACAATATGTCAGAAGAGCGATTTTAGATAATCTTTTGGTATTGAGCATTTTCATGTAGGCCTAAATGGAACTAGAATGAGGATGTAGATCTACCTAAATTAAACTACTAATTTAGCACTCTCAATATCTATATCTACTAGATCTAGATCTAAAATATATATTTGGGATAATGTAGATGTAATTTAGATAAGATTTATATAAAAAAAAACACTAGATAATCAATTAATAGACTAATTGCAAAATCTAAATATTAAAATAGTAGATTAGTTTTAGTATTTTATAACATTGCAATATTGACATATTGACAATCTAGACTTTAGAAAAAAAATCTACACTTTAAGCCTAGAAATTAAAATTATAGATCTTGATCTAGTCTAAATCATGGCTGTCTGGTAGTGCGGTTTGCGCGTTGGACTGTCGTTTGGATTCATTGATGGTCCCAGGTTCAAACCCTGACAAACTGGTTACAAACTAATAGCCTACTATTGATAATATACCTACACATTACGGAATGACAACTACCGGATATGTACAATATGTCAGAAGAGCGATTTTAGATAATCTTTTGGTATTGAGCATTTTCATGTAGGCCTAAATGGAACTAGAATGAGGATGTAGATCTACCTAAATTAAACTACTAATTTAGCACTCTCAATATCTATATCTACTAGATCTAGATCTAAAATATATATTTGGGATAATGTAGATGTAATTTAGATAAGATTTATATAAAAAAAAACACTAGATAATCAATTAATAGACTAATTGCAAAATCTAAATATTAAAATAGTAGATTAGTTTTAGTATTCTATAACATTGCAATATTGACATATTGACAATCTAGACTTTAGAAAAAAAATCTACACTTTAAGCCTAGAAATTAAAATTATAGATCTTGATCTAGTCTAAATCATGGCTGTCTGGTAGTGCGGTTTGCGCGTTGGACTGTCGTTTGGATTCATTGATGGTCCCAGGTTCAAACCCTGCCCGCTCCCATCCCCCGTCATCCTACGGGAGGTTTTGACTACAACTCTGAAGGAACATCCCAAACATGTAAAACAACAAACATTCTAAACTAGACTAAGAAATTCTAGATCTAGATTCTATAATGATTTTAATTAGAACTTAAATCTAAATCTAGTTTTAAAAATCTAGCTCTAGTGTAAGAAAAAAAATCTAGATCTAGTGTAAAAGATCTAGCTCTAGTGTAAAAGATCTAGCTCTAGTGTAAAAAAAAATCTAGATCTAGTGTAAAAAATCTAGATTAGATCTAAATCTATTATGTCTTTTTAAAATGCGAGTCACATTACGAGGTTTAATAAACATTACTATACCAAGTTGTTTTAGCATTTAAAGAATTTATTCCATATAACGTCAAAGGAAAAAAATCCACCACGTCACACGGTCTAGTTAGACTTAAACATATCATCTATACGAGCAGCTTGTTGAGTGTTCATAGACATTAATGCACCGAGTGATTTCTTTTAGCATTTCATTTAAAGAATAACTCCATATGACGACAAAGGAAAAAAAATCCAATACGTCACACGGCCTAGTTAGACCAAAAATGTCATCTATACCAGCAGCTTGTCGAGTGTTCATAGACATTGGTGCACCGAGTGAGATATTGTAGCATTTCATTTAAAGAATTAACTCCATATGACGTCAAAGGAAAAAAAATCCAATACGTCACACGGCCTAGTTAGACCAAAAATGTCATCTATACCAGCAGCTTGTCGAGTGTTCATAGACATTGGTGCACCGAGTGAGATATTGTAGCATTTCATTTAAAGAATTAACTCCATATGACGTCAAAGGAAAAAAAATCCAATACGTCACACGTCCAAGTTAGACTAAAAAATGTCATCTATACGAGCAGCTTCTCTAGGGATCATAGACATTGGTGCACCGAGTTTGTTCTTTTAGCATTTCATTTGATGGGCTAGTTAGACTTAATATATATGTATAAAAGGATTAAAGACGCTTTTTTTTTTTGTTTTGTCTGTCAGTTATGTTAATAGCGAGAAAAAAAAAAGACCAAAAGCTATTGAAAATCTGATTAAAATTGATTTCCCTTCCGAAACATCGCATTAGTTTTAAGTTTCTATTATAGATTAATCCGGATGTTTATATATTTATAGTGAGAAAAAGATAAGAATACCAGATTAATCAAATGCCGTTAATTAAATTTCTGGGATGGTCTGTTATGAAAATTAAATGTACCATACCCTTATGGAGATTTTATCAAACCATTCTTTGGTGTTAGGAAGTTGTTTTCCTTAAAAATCAGAGCATAATATTAATGATAATTAGATTTTTTAACGTTTTAGATAGAAAGTTAAATGTAGTGTAAGAGAGAAGTGCGATTTTACATAAATAGAGTTAAACTATTTTTCATAAAAAATCCGGAACAACCAATTTTCGTAAATGAGAAAATTATTTGTTTTATTTATTAGTAGAAGGATTTCAAACATTTATTAGCGTTATTAGATTTTTCATATAAAATTTGGATCATTTTTGGCGACGATTTGTAAGAAAATTAAGGTAGTGTAGGTCGATTTCTTTTTCGAACCAAATTCATTCATTACTGATTAAACAACTTTTTATGTTTCGGCAAGAAAATTAACTGTAAAATAAGTCTAAAAATTGATTTTCAATAATCGTTTCTAGTAAATTACTTTCTTATTTTAAAATCCTGAATAACCTATTGTCGATATTTTTGAAAAAAATATAATTATTTGACATAAATTTGTTTTTTATAAAACAATATCCAGAACAACTCTATAGTTAACGAAATATAAATCAGTATAGATATTTTTATTTAGCATTTATATGCTATTTACATTAAAAAACCGGAACAATATATTAAAGATCATGTGTTTCTTGCAACGTTTAAGCATGGAAATAAAATGTACTATAACTTAGAAGAGCAAAAAAATATTCATTGGCATTGATTTGTTTTTCACAAAACATCCGGAACAATCTAATATAGATACTTTAAACTATTGCAATATTTCTGAATGAAAAATTAAAGGTTAAATCAGATTTACAATAACCTCTAGTGTTATTTGTTAATCTAATCTTGACGGATAGACCGACCAACAGACAAAACGCACAAAAATAAGCTTATTTTATTCAGATGTGGGCACTAAACAAAAAAATAATTAAAATCAGATTTTTAAAAAAGTTTAAGGAATTGGTTTAGCACCTGATCATGTTGCGACGTTACGCTACTGCACGAAAATCGCTGCTTAAAAAGTCCATTTAAAAAAATGTGCATGATATTTACATACAAAGTGCATTATTAGCCTTTATAAACAAACAGAAATGTTTTCTTTTAATTTTAGCAGCTAGTTAACCAGAAAAAACATCTTTAAGTATTATTTATATTTGTTGTAAACATTTCCTGTACATTTTATAAATATATTTGACTTGGTGATAATGAAAATACACGAAAATTATTCATCTTTGTTAGCATATTGTAACATTGCCTCCCTTACATTTACGTAATTGTTTTAGAATTGGTGTATTTTTATGAAAAAATTGTTTGCATAATTAATTTTATAAATTAAACGGTTTGCTTTTAGAAAACCAAAAGTAGCCGTTGCACCTAAACTTTTCAAGCCGGATTTAATGATGAAATAATATTTTTCATATCTCTTCTAGTTTTCGAGATCTGAGTGTGACAGACAGACGGACATTTTGCACAAACCTAATAGCGGCTTTTTCCCCTTACGGGGGCCGCTAAAAATGGAAATGGCTCTTTAATACAATGAGCATTGATAGATTTTATGCAGTTGAACTCTTTTTGAAACTGCATATCCTTTAAAGTTCTCCTTTCCTCAACATCTTCATCTTTCTTTAATATCATGCAAATATAAATTTGAAAATATGTTCCTTACATTTGTAATGATTTGCTTCAATTAACATTTATATTTTTTTGCTGTAACTTCAGATTACTTTTTTTTTTTGTTGAGACTTTTTTTTTCTTTCAAATGTTCAATTTAGTTACTATAGATATTTTCAATAAGCACAAACGTTTTATCTTCAATTTAAAAAAAATGAATTTATGCAAAGTTGCTATAAAATGAAAAAAAAAAAAGTTGTCTAAAATGCTGTCATTTTTATTTTCCCACAGTCCAATGTGGCAGCATCTGATGCTAAATTAGCTCTTTTTTATGACTGGCTTTTTTTTGATCCAGAAAGAGACAGTATTATGAATATTGGTCAGTATTAATTAAATTAATTTTCATTGCTAACGTTTTCCTTTTTATATATTTAAGTTTCACCATACGGTTAACTTTGGCTCAAGTATTTTTTTTTTCCGTCAAATAATTTTCTTCTTGGATTTCTTGATATTGTTATTATCAAATCAAATTCTAATTTCGGACACTATAAATAATTTGTAATTCTTCAATGATTTTGTCATTCATTATGTTTCTATTACAGAGCCAGCAGTGCTTGTGATGTTTCATTCAATGAGACCTCATCCTGCCATTACTGCAACATTGTTAGACTTCATGTGCAGAGTGAGTTGGGGTTCTTGTTATTTTTTCTTTTTTAAATATAGTCCTTATAATTACAACCAATTTCCAATGTAGGATCAATAAAGCAGTCTTAGTCTTAGTTTCTTATTTTTTCAGTGACTGTAAACTAATGTGCTGCTATAATAGCTGGTTTATCTAGTTTAATTATTAAGAGCTGCTTTTTTTTTTAACTTTCCTGTTCAGATAATGAACAACTTTAGCCCGGCTCATATATCCCAAATTAAAAACAGCATTTACACAGCTCTGCGAACCATTTTAGAGAAAAGAGTTTTACCGTAAGTATCCACATTTTCTTCTCATTATAGAAATAAAATTGGGTAGTGTTCGCTGGTAAAAGTTCTGAAAGTCTTGTTACTTTATTGAAGAAATGAATTCACAAAAAATCTGTGATGTTTTATTTATGATTTTTAAAATTGATGACTTTTAAGTTAAACCATTCATTATAATTCTTGGCAGGCATGTTATACCATTGAATTACAGACATTTCTATCCACCTACTTGTTACTAATGTTGGAAACAAAATGTAAACAAAATATTTAGAACAATTTTTATGCCTTATTATTTTACAGGAGGAATATGCTGGCTTTTGTGGTAAAGCACTTGTCTATTGGACCGGAAGAGGGTGGGGGGTTATTGTCCTGCATTCATACTTCAGTTTAGACTGGGATTTGGGACATCGGGATTTTGGTATGCCTTGGTTCCACTTAACTTTAATGGTTTACCTGACATGTTGGGGAAATAAGGCTGGCTAGTTGTTGTGTTAGCCACACGACACACTAGTTAACCATTTGCCATAGAAACAGATGTTCCATAATCTTTCCCATAGATTGTAAGGTCTAAAAAGGTTACCTTAACCATATCCCCTTTATTATTGTACAGGTCGCTATCTCCACTGTTTGACAATCCCAAGTTGGACAAAGACTTGAGGAATCTCCTGCGAGAGAACTTTGTTGAGTTTTGCAGCCATGAAGGTAGTACTAGTTGTAAAACTAATTCAAGGCTAGTCAGAGCATCCACTGATACTATTAATTTATCAGATAGAGAAGACAAAATCAATGAAGATGAGTGTTGGAAAGGTATATTATCCGCGAGAATTGGGTTTTGTTTGCTGTTAATTTTTTTTTGAGGCATTTATAATCTTGCAATTGGCGACATGTGTTGGGTTAACCTGTTTCTAACATTTTGTTTTTATATTTTCAATTGTTTTACTTCATTAGCAAGGAGAGTTTGAAATTTAGAAGCTAGGTGATATAGATATATTTATAACAATTACAAATTTTAATTACTTGTATTCATTTAAAAAGAATTAAATATTTTTTAAGGCATTTTAAGATTTTTCAAATTAAGTATCAAATTGGTTATGCAGCGCATTTCCACCATCATAGAATACATATAAATTGGATTATGTTGAATGAATTTTAAATGATCAAATACTTTACTAAATTCTTTTTGTTTGTTTTCTTCCTGTTCAATCAAATGGTTTGGAAGTAAAATGTCTTTATATTATCTAATGCCAGTGTCATCTATTTGTAGTTCTTATTTTTCAGTGTTTCCCAAACTTTTAATATCCCTTCTATAATTTTTGTAACTTTGAGTACCCTTCGCCCCAAAAAATGGCTTTAACAATCAAAATATATTTATCTTTTTGGTACTTATGCAACATAATAATAAACAAAAAATAAAATTGTTCACAAGTTTGTAAATAATTAAAATTAAAGAATAATAAAAGTGTGATTTAAAATTTATTATTTTATTTTAATTAATTAACTGAACATAATAAATAAGTAGGTGCAATACATCCCCCATTAAACTCTTCCCATACCCCTAGGGGGTATGTGTACCACACTTTGGGAAACACTGCTTTACAAGTTCTGGTCATATTTGTAACATAACTCTTTGTGAATCTAGTCCCTAAAGATGAAGCTCTCCCCAAAGATGACTTGGACATGGAGACTGGCAACAATCACAGTGGGGAGAATAACTTGTCCGATGCTTGCTTCAGTGATGATGAAGAAGATAATGTGCCCTTAGGTAGGAGATAAATATATTGCTTAAATTACATTCTTCTTTTAATTCAGAAAATAAAAATAGCACAATGTCATTTCAACATTTTTATTTCGTAATAGAGAACTGATTTCATTTAAGTTCTATTATTTCAATTTGTTAACACTATTTTGGCAAAGATGACAATGAATTTTTTTTTTCATGGGTTATCAAATATTTTAAAATATTTTGAGGTGTTCTCATGACATTGTTTCACATTCACAATTCTCATACTGTGGAAACCAAACTTGCTGACAATGAGAATGCAAAGGCTATCTTTTTTTTTCAACTTTCTCATATCTGTCTGAAATCAGGGAAATTATACTGTGTTCAAGCATTCACTTAATGATTAATTTTATCAGTGTGTCTGGGTGTTTGATTCCTAATCATGAATAGGTAAGGGTAACTTTCTTGTTGTGATTACTACCTTGCTGGGAACACTCAGTGTTAATTTACATTAGTTTCAGTATATAGTATGAAACCCTGAATTAAGCACTGCAGTTTTTTCAGTTACAGACATGCATGCACTACTTGACTTGAAATGACTCTCACATTGTAGTATGGACTGCATCTTAATTCCACTTCATCTCACTGTGCCAAAGCATGTGCTGCTGATGCCTGGGGAATGGACCTCTGGACATCTATGTTGCACTTCCCCTGACCACTTAGGTGTGAATAATATTTATTCAACTCTCAATTTCAGGAAAATTAAAAGAAGATGTTGGTTTTCGACCCATTAAAGAATCTCCAGCTTATGTTCCGGTGGATATTACTGAACATATAAATCAACTGTCAGGACAGATACATGATCTAACAGTGGAGCTGCAAGGAGAAAGGTATTAATATTAATGTCATTAATAATTGAGTCCTATTAATCATTTGTGCTTCAAATCTTTTATAGTATTCAGATCAATTGGAAATAACCAATTAAGTTTTATCTTGTAGTGCAATATAAATATCAAAGTATTAGATAGCTAGCTTGATATCAAGTTTGGACAGTAATACATTTGTTTTGGAAGATTCATCAAATGTACTAACAAAGCAATTTAAAGACTTAGCTGAATAAGTTCAACACTGCCATGACTATTTCAGAAATCAGGAAATGCAGTGTGATCTGACTGATAAGTTAATGCAAGTAGTGATACAGGAGGTAAATAACCATTTTAGTGTTATTTATGCTTACCTAATTTTTTTTTTACAAACTTTGTATGTATGTCTAGATCTCATTGTTACAAGAAAATTAAGACTAGTTCCTTCTTCATTTAGGAGGACTTTGATCAGGAGCAAGCATCTGCACTAGCTACCTGCTTATGTCAAATATTGAATCCAGAGTTTCACAGCAAGTTGTTTCCACAGGACATTGATGAGGAGTAAGTAGTGATTGACAATGTGTGTCAGTATCAAGTTTTAAAGATTCAGCCTGATTAGAGTGAATGAGTTTGTTTCCATTAACTTTTCATCAATGAAATTTGATTCCATGCAGTGTCTTGTGATGATCATTCTGTCTCTTCTTTCTTCCTCAGATCCATAGAGGATTCAATAGGATCACCATTGTTTGTCATTTTTAGGTAGGAATTGTTGGATTTTTTTGTAAAGCTTTAATTTTAATGTAGGTTTTTAAAATTTTGTTTCTACCTATCATAACATATTTGGTTGACTTTTTACTTCTACCCTTGGGGTTCTTCAGGTTTTTAAGTCAGATGTCAGAAGAAGATCCCAGGCGTCAGCCTGTCCTACAACTTCTGGGAGAAATGTATTTAAAACAACCTCGTATTGGTTATATGCTTTTGTATTTCCTGAAAGTTAGGTAAGGAAGACTGTTATGTTGACTTGAAACAAGTGTACATGAATTTACTCTTAATCATTGCATACCCGAACAAATGTAATACATCCTCAATTACTGAAGTGTTTTTTGTTTTGGCAGTAAAGGGAGTGATGAAAAAATGGCAACTTATAAAGATTTTTGTCAGAACCTGGATAACAAAGATTTGAAAACCTGTTTGATTAATGACCTCAAGGTAGTCAAATATCTTGTTTATTATTGTTCACCATGCAAACTGAAGTTTTTTTTTTTTTTTTTTTTTTTTTACTATGAATGAATTTAAAAAGTAAAATTCTATATACTCAACTTAAAGCTAAATAGTTCATTAGGTGCAAATTTACTTTTGAATAAAACAGTATTAAAAAATGTATACTATACAAGAAATGCCCTGTGCAGCCATCAAGACTTTAGATATTTAGAACTGACTTTTGTTAACAATTATTGTAACTGAATAATAATCATATTAATATTTCATGATATTTATTCATTTCTGGAACTTCTTAAATACATTTGAAATTTCTTAGAACTCATTTTTCTTCTAGCCAGTTTTTGCTGCTAAGCTGTAGATTCTTTTTAAAGTTTGTAAATAGTGTGCTGCTCTTCTCAGAGGGACACATGGAAATTCCTTAGTGTTGAGTAGTGTAGGATATATTAGAATCTTGGTGGCATAAAACATACACTCTCATATTCCCATATTCCTCCACTTATTCCTTGTTAATGTTCAGGTGTCTCCTGTTCCAGTCACTTTTCACACAGAAACAAAAAGTTGCTAAGATTTGTTATGTGCAGTTATTACCAAAGTGTAGAAAGATTTTTCCAAACATATTTTGTTGTGTTCTGTTCCCCAGCTTTGTCAGACAGATGATGTTCGTTTGTTTACATACCTCATACCTGACATATACACTCATGTAAGTACAAATATCAAAGTACAAGTTGGTTAAAATAATTTGGAGGTATGGTACACTTTTACTAAATAATGCCTTTGAATGTACAACAAGAATAAGAGTGGTAGTTCTAACAGAATATCTTCATTTTTATTTGCTAATATGTCTAATTAAGAAGATATTTTACATTGATAAACTAGTATGTCCTTAACCAGAGAAAAATATGAAGAATGACCATGTCACTAACTGTCATGACTCTCGAACTGTGTGGTAAACAGGAATATCAGCACATATTATCACAACTTTTTAACTGTATTAAAAAAATTGATACATAAAGAATTAGAATCAAATGAGGTTTTGAAACACGCATGACAATTTATAAGAAAAATATAGTTTGGGATTGATATGATAATAAAATTTTGGTGTTATCATGAATGTACACTGTAAACTCAATTTAATATCTCTAGACTACAGATGTGCACTTATTATAATCTTTCAACAGAGATCAAATTCATCAAGATAAATGCAGAAATTAAAAAAAAAATTTTTTTCCAAATTAAAACTCTTTAAAATTCAGTCGTTTAGTTGGAATTTCACAATATTAATTTCATCTGTATTAAAAATAAAAATTAAATGTATACATTTGATCTTCTCTTCATTTTATCCAATAAAATTTTTTTTACATTTACTAAAAATGAATAAGAAAAAAATTAGACACTTAAAATATACAGAATGTTACTTATTAAATTTTCTAGTTTCATTTTTTTTTCCTAATATGTTTTTTTTACCTTTCATCATTCTGCAGTTTCCAAATATAGCTGTCGGCAATGCAACCATTTTAAATTTAATTGTTTCCAGTATTGATGGCTCACAAGTAAGTCTTTGTAAAAGTCAATTATAACTAATTATAATTGTTGTAAGTAATATTGGAAAAAAATGTATGCCTTTTTTTTTTTCCCCTTATCAGCTGCAAGATTTGATCTGTCAAATATTACAAGGACACTTGCTGATGTTTAAAAACAGAGAAACATTTTTAGCCATACTTAGTAAGTATTCTTTTTCTTTTAATTTTCTTTTATTCTTTAATTTCTTTTTTTTTTATTGTTTTCGTCAGTAGATTTTATTTTTTTTATCACTTATCCATATATATCTAAATTTTAGATGCCAGTTTGGACTGGGAGACCATTGAGCAATATTTTTTGTGGCAGTTGGTTATGGCACACAACATACCTGTTGAACATATTTTACCCATTTTGCCAAAATTGGAATTCACTGGTAAGTTTTGACAAACATTATAATATTACTAGGCTGTCAGTGACATTGACAGTCCTAA
Source organism: Biomphalaria pfeifferi (assembly GCA_030265305.1). NCBI lineage: Eukaryota > Metazoa > Mollusca > Gastropoda > Planorbidae > Biomphalaria > Biomphalaria pfeifferi. Next base: position 994,625 of record JASAOG010000221.1, read on the forward strand.
GGAAGTGCCACTTCGTTTAAGCACTAGTTATTAAACAAAGACAATATACTTTATATTGAAAATGTTTTAAACCTTTTTTTTTCTTTTAAACCAGCAATGAGCATTGTGTACTTAAAAACAAATTCTTGTTAAATGAATTAAAATTTAGCCCCCATTTGAACCTTTTGGTAATGAATAGTGACATATTGCTAAGTAGGCGCAGATCATGTAAAAACTTGTAGTAATGAATCGCTGCTGATTCATTAAAAAAAAAGACTTGTAAACATTAATATTGATAAGAAACAAATAAACCCAATATATACTATTAAAATACAAATTTTAGTTTGTAATGTTATCTTTAATAAACTATGTGTTTTCACTCTTGCAGCTAATGCAGAGGCTTTGACAAGTTTAATGGTCTTGCTAAAACAAGTCAGGTAGGTGTTTTGGTTGTTTGATAAGTTGAATGTTTTTACTGGACCATCTGCGGTATTGTGTGCAGATAAAAAATATTAATTGTGATTGTTTCTTCTCCAAACCTGTGTTGCAGTCCAAGCTGGGAGATTTTACGTCCTGTGTTGTCCAGGGAATGCAAGAAGACAGACTACTTTACTGTGTCCATTCTAAAGTACTGGGCTCAGGAACATGAGGATGACCTAGCTGAGCTCATTCATAAGCAACTGACCAAACTCAATGGCACCCCCAAAAAAAGACAGAGGTATTTTTAGCGTTATCACTTGTACATTTGATCACTAATTGATTTAATTTAGGCCTTAAGGAAAAAGTTTGGAAATATGTTTTTGATAATTGCAGGGCTGGTGGCACGAAAAAGGATCATCCCACTGTTGATCAGATTCTTGCACACCTTGATCACATGCGACAAGTGTGTAGAAATATATCTTGTAAGTTGTTTTTTGTTTCATTCTTTCAATATCTCTGTCAATTTCCTTCTCCTGATCTTTTTGACCTAATGATTTAGTTAATGAGGAACTTGCTTAAAAATTGCACAGCTGAAGTTTTGAAGTAAATTATTGTAGCAAAAAAAGAAATCATACAATTTATAGGCTTTTCCATCTCAATTCGAATAATAAAAGTAAAATTTTTTTTTCTCACTACCCTGTACATTAAACGAAATATTTGTTGAAACTTGAAGCTGTATCCTCAGGAAATGTGTTCAGTTTGATGGTAAAGCTGTACTACAAATGTTTTATGAATCTTTTTTTGTTCATGTTTCAGTTTTAAATCATGAAAATGTTCAACATGCCCTCCAACAAGTGCAGATAACTGCTAGTGAAACACAGAAAACAAAGTAAGTAGATTTTCAACGAAGACTTGCTTTGGCTTGCTCCAATATCATTGAGCTTGCCTTTGGAAGAGCTCTATTATTGACATATATACATTTGATTTAATAAAGTTATTTAGTCAAAAACTTAAGTAATTGTTTTGACCTTGGCTTTTTAGGTTGGAATCCTTAAATTTTGTAGCTCAGACCTGTCCAACACATTGAATTTATTATCCTTTAGCATTTATTTCTTATAAACAATTACAATATTAATTAGATTATTTCAGCTAAATTTGTCTTATGTCTAGAATAACATTGTCATTTTCTTAAGATATACATTACTAACTCTATGTCCATGAACTATGTTGCCCCTAGGTACAGTGATTTGCTGGCTCTAGCAGAAGACATAGATGAATTCAAAACTGTACGTGTCTTAAGAGGGAGGAAAGCCTCCAATGCAACTGGTCTAAGTCCAAAGTATTCCAAAAGTAAAAAGTCAGCTGAGAGTGACAGTGGTAGTGATTCATCTGATGTAAGTAACAGTCTTGATATTTTATTGTAAAACTTACACGTTCAGATTGAAACCCAAGATTTGGAAGCTATCACCATTATGTAACTTATCAAGAAAAAATCATAATTAGTACATGAAACACTTTTAGTGCTATACCAATGACATCTGTGGATTTTATGTCTTGAGAGACAATCTTTTCCATTTGAAACTTCATGTGGCTAGAGTCCAATTCTTGAGAAAAATGCATGGTCATAAGATGTGCATTTAAAAACACCCAAGGCTGCAAAGTTTTCAATCATTTTTCTTTCATCTGGTGTGTGTTCATCTTCTATCCTGGATGTCAGGTTTAGGATTTATTTGGGTTGTTAACTAGCTGTATACTATTAAGGTCCCGGGGTTCAACCTGACAAGAACATCACTCACACACAGTCGTACATACAGTAACCAACTAGGTGAATAGTTTAAATAACAACAAAAATAAATGAATTTAATTGTATGAAACTGATATATGTGTATGTACAATGAGCATGATAAATAGACTATATATATATTAGATATATATATATATAATAGGTATATATAAAGATATTATTCAATAATTAATTTAAGCACCTTTGCTAAGGCTATCAACTTGTCACGCTAGTTACATAGTCCACCAGACTCTGACCGACTGGCGTCACAAAACTGCCAACCTCGGTAATAGTAAAGTTAGACCTCAGATGATCGCCAATTTGACAATGACACTGAAAAACTGTAATATATTTCTGAGACGGCAAGCGATGCCCACAACTCCAACACTGGCACCCTATAAACGAAATTAACACAATACTCTCAACTTCTACACTAAAAATAGAAATAGTGACAATCTCATACAACATACAATAATAGATATCACAAACGAATAACTCACCCTAAACAGGGGTCCCAAAAATCCTACTGAATAATAAGTCAGAGAAACTAGTACAGACAAAGAACGTTTTACGGGCCAACACACCGTCCGTTTCAACCAAAGAGTGTGAACTGCCTCATGACAAAAGAATGACCAATAGATGTCACCGAACTTTGTGACGTATCAAAACAATTCAAAACAAAAATACAAGACACTCTCGCCCCGTACTACGACTACGACTAGAGGAAATAAAAAAAAACAGAGTTAGGAGAAAGAAAAAGACACTTGTCTGTACTACGCGACACTGGACTCCTTTATGCTTGCAGTCCAGATGGCTCTAATCAATAGCTTTTTTTCTACCAACAGTTGATGTCGACCTTGAAATGTTTAATGTCATGCTTATAGTGAAATATACATGTTGCAAATTGAGTTTGTTTTGATAAACAAATTTTTTGATCAGTAGCTAAACCAAGGACGGAGTTATGCTCTATACTAACATGACTGCGTGTTTCCTCCCGTAGGACGACAGCAAACCACAGACCAAGAAAAGAAAGAAAGTTACCAATGCTGATGATGAGAGTGATTGAGAGAATACATCAGGAAGTGTACAAAAATATCCCATTACATCCATGTCATACTGACATCAGTTCATGTACATCCATTCATCTTCCCTCATCATCTTCCCACCCCCTGACAGTTTCATGTGTAAAACCTTTTTGGGTTTCTACTTGTATATTTTTACCCATTGTTTCAGATCAAGTGTTTTGTTTTTTTAATTCTGATTTACATACAACACTTTTTCAAAGGACGAAATGTGATGGCGAATACAAAAATATTGTTACATTTATTGATGTATTATTTTTAAATGTTGTGACATCTTATGTCATGACGTCCATGCAAACACAGACACAATAAACATAATTGTGTTATTATGCTGTTGGTTAAACTCTTGTTTTTAAAACAAATACTAGTTGGTAACAGTGAGAAAAGTTGGTACTGGAATTGATGCAAATTGAAAAGAATGAGTGAGCAAAGAATTGTAAAGTTTAAAAGTTGTATATTATGACAGTAACCTTTTTTTTTTCTACCTCCCAAATAGAATAGCAACCATTATGATTCCCACCCCCTACTAAATATTTGGCATTTAGATTCCCACGTTCAAAGGTTTGCAGTTTATGTAGCGATTGAATATTTTTACAGGGTGGAGTTGCTAGTCCCATGCCAAACCCTCCTCTATAGGCCTTGAAGGATAACAAATTTTTCTTTTGCTTCTGGTAAGGAAGAATTGGATAGGGACACTCTTATACATACACACATTTCCTTGGTCTGTAAGATCAAAATACTTCTGGTCTTCCCCACATTTCCTCTTTACATATTTGGCCTGATAGGTTTTTTAAAATTATTTGTCTACTATTTAACAGTCTGATGAAAACACTCCTTAAACATTTTGGTCCATCCTCTAAGGCTAAAAGAGTTACTTGTTCCCCCAACGTACTCAAGTACTGTCATTGTGATAAAATAACTTTGCTTTTCATGCATTTATGTAGCTTCTTACTGCACACTCCAATTTCTTGAAAGTAAATACATGTACATACTTTGAGATCTAGCTTAAATCCTAAAAAAAAAGATGATCTAATTCATTTGCTATGCCTATTCGAGTGCCATAGACATTCCTTTTTGAAATTTAAAAACAATTTTCTATTAAGACATTCAAACTTGAGTGGAATAATACATTTTAAGTTTGGAAAAGCTAACAGTTGCAAGATCATCATGTAGGTAGTTGTAGAATCTTCCATTTTTTTTAATCCAACCTGATTAGTACTTAATTATTCCAAGGACATGATAGGGGAAAAATGATATTTCTAATTGTCCTTAAGGCAGTGTTTCTCAAACTTTTGCTGGTGCCCCCCCCCCCCCCCCTTCCCTAAATGAAAAGAATTTAGCTATCTGGGGGCCTTTGAAAGTATTGTAGGCTCTCACAGTGGGTCCAGGAGCCAAGCATTTTCCTGTATTCTGAGCTTTGAAAAGTATGGGGCAGGCTGATATTGAAGTGTTTTCTAATATTAGAGCACACTATTCTAGTAAAAAAAAGTTGAAGATCAAATTAAGTCTAATAAAGGAGCAGCATGGTTAATACTATTATGTTGAAACAGTTGGGTTATTTATTGCGCACGTCTGTGAAGTGATCCTGTAGACGTCTTGCTGCAGAACTTTTTATTTATCGCCATACAAAAGTTGTCAACAAACAGGTGAATTTCTAACAAAAGAAAGAAAAGAATCACATTGCATAGAAGTTTTGAAATGCTTTCAAGTTTAGATATTGTTAGAGATATCTCTCACAAAAACTGAATATATTTTAGGTCTCTATGGGAAGATGAAACGATGTTTAAAATATTTCATCTGTTTAACATAGGCAATAATGTCATTTTACTTGGTTAATAATCTAACATGCACTGATATCTTCATTGAAAATATGCATTCCCCCGCCTGTTTTTTTTTGTCAGGATGGGAAATTTGAGAAACTGCCTTACAGAAATATTAAGCTAGGGTAAGACAATGAAGGATTTAAAAAAAAAAAAAGATTTAGATTATTGACTACAAAGAATTAATGACACACTTGTAAAACCAGTGGATACAAATTCAAATTTTATTGAAAAAGAGAAAGGTTCAACGCTTCAGTCACACTTCATCAAGTCAGTTACATTCTCATCAAACATTGCAGCTTCTCAACCAAAAAAAAAAAAAACGTTTTTTTTTTAAGCATACTTTTGAAATGCTAATACATTCATGACTGTTTCAGCCAGACTTGCATTCATAATGCTAGAGTTTGTATTCTTATCAGATCCAATGATACAAATACAAAGTGCATGTACCTGGCAACACTATATACAGGGAGATGTTTTTTTTTAACATAATTCAATCTACACTATACTTGATAAAAATATATTCACAAAATATGGTAGTATCTTTATATAATATTATACATTTTATACATCATAAAAATGCCAAAAAAGGATAAAATTTATGACTTAAGAATCCAATTCAACCAACTAGTGAATGAGGTTCATAGGTTTTGCTTCTAAACTTAAAGCAAAAATATATATTTGAAAACAATTTTATTGAAACTACCAGGTTATGTGAAGAATGAAAAAAGTGTCATTCTATAAGCTTTTACACTCATTCTTCCCCCTAACAACTTGACAATGTAAGAGCATGGACATATTGGATGACATATTGTCCTATTGGATGCTATGGGAGGGTACTAGCAGTTGCAGAATGGGGAAACCAAGAAATTTTACATTTTTCTGTGAGTTGTTTTGTGTACGTGTGCGAGAGAATTATTGTCAAAATTGAAAACTCTTTTGATGTTGCAATGAAAAGTTAGATGAAATTTAAATTAGAAAAGGGGGGAGGATCTGTTCAAAACTTCCCACCAGCTTGGACAATCATACAGTTAATAGATTAAAAATAAGTGACTGGAACATTGTTTAAAAAGGTTTTCTAAACCACAAATGAACAAATAGTTTAAACATTGCTGCTTGAGATAAAATGAGAAAAGAGTTAATGTAGCGATAGCCACATTTTGTTTAGTAGAACTGTTAGGGGATTAAAGTGTATTGGTTAAGAAACAAAAGTTACACAATGCTGCTTCTCTCTTAAAAGTACATAGAGCTCACCTCTATAAGAGTTATTTTTACAGATATAGAATCATGATTAACACTACAAATGATACGATAGTGTTACAATGTGACACATTGCACAGAACATTAGGCCAATGAACTAGAATCAGGACCAGAAACCAAGGGCAGCCATTGGTTACTAAAAACTGACTGCTAACAAACAAAGTAATATTAAAAACTAATGTACACAAAATGGTACAATTATTATCTCAAATCTTTTTTAGAAAGCTAACAAATATTTAAATATCAAAGGAAATTAATCTCTATCAGTATTCTACCAATGAACTAGAATCAGGACCAGAAACCAAGGGCAGCCATTGGTTACTAAAAACTGACTGCTAACAAACTAAGTAATATTAAAAACTAATGTACACAAAATGGTACAATTATTATCTCAAATCTTTTTTAGAAAGCTAACAAATATTTAAATATCAAAGGAAATTAATCTCTATCATTGGGTACTACTTCTTTAAAATTTTGTTTTTTACTGAAAATGTGTATTTTTTTACATGCAGCAGAACAGGTGGAAACAGCAAATTTTTGTTGTGTGTGATTAATTCTCTTCATCCTCGTTGAGAGCAGCTAAGTTGGCGATTGTCACTGACTTCACATTGGGACAATGGGACTCTATGATACTGATAGAACTGGGATGAACTCTGGTGCAGTCTAAATTTAACATCAGCAGATTTGGCAACTTCAAATTGTGGATTCCTGGACAAGGATTGAAAACATAATGAATGACGCCTCCAGTTTATAACTAAGAACATTTTTTTAAAACATTAAGCACCCACATAAACTATTCGCTATTATTATGTGATGATAATGGACCCAAGATAACATTCAGGCACCTTTTAAAGACAAACTCTACTGAGAACTGTGTGGTCTGAAACCCCTTCTATATTACATAGACAGGAGGGTGGAAAAGTAGGTATACAGTAATAAAAATAGAGAAAACATGTACATGTGTACTATCCTAATGGTAGAGAAAGTAAATTTGACCTACTTTAGCATAAAAGCTAAAAATAGTTTTGAAGCTGACTGAACACACTGATGTCAAAAAAAAAATCCTTTACTATCCCTATCAAATATTAGGCAACAATTAGAACTGGGTGAATCTCTCAAACGTTTTCAAAACATGATGCCTCTTAATTACTATCACTTACATATCAAAGCATTCTGAGTTAAACTTTACACAGAGCATATATGTGATAACCCAGATTTTACAGCAAAAAATAATTATATAAGACAAAAGGTGAAAGGTTAAATGTTGCTGAAGGCATCATAAGGCCAGCACAAAAAAAAATAATTCCAGCTAGGAATTTATTTTTATTCAGAAAAAAATAGTTGCAATATCTGTTTCATATGTAAAATGTTTCTACCACGTTTGTTTATGTTTTGAATGTTCCTTCAGATTGAAGGTAATTATATCCTAGCAAAAAACTCCCCCAGGACTGCCGGGGATGGTAGCGAGCAGGGTTCAAAACCTGGGCAATCAGACGACAGCTCAGAGAGCATACCACATGACCAGGCTAGAAAATAGAGTTATATTATTAATAAAATTACTAATATTTTAAAATGTGTAAAATACACTGCTAACCTTTATCGCCAATGATAGTCCTACTTAGATTGAGTTTGGTCAGGTAGATGCACTGGTTTAAAGATCCTTGTTTCACAAAATCACTTGTAATACTACAAATAAAAATAAGGAGATGAACAATGCAAACCTATAAATGAAAGTTGACAGTCCAAAAATGTGACCTTAAGAGCCTTGAACTAAACCATCATTCAGTAAGTGAATACTAAAGTCATGTCTCTTTACACCTAACATCAACACAGTCAAGTCTATTTACACTTAACATCAACAGTCAAATCTTTTTACACCTTCCATCAACAGTCAAGTCTCTTTAAACATAACATCAACACAGTCCTATTTTGTATTTGTATTTTTGGACACGACTCTTTACACCTAACATTAACACAGTAAAGTCTCTTTACACCTAACATCAACATAGTCAAGTCTCTTTACACATAACTTCAAAAGACTGTTAATTAGACTTTTTTTTTTTAAACAAAAAACAAGCACATTTATTAAAAAAAAAGCCTGGTCAGCTTTATAAATCTTGTTAATATCACTAGAAGTTTTTTTGAACTAATAAAAAAGAAGGTATATATCAATTTTCACAACACTATGAAAAAAAAGCTAACCACTCATGTGGTCTGCAGTTCTAATTGTAGTATTCATTTTTCACTTCTATCAAATCTGTAATTTTTTTAACTCCAAAAGTTTAAAAGTTTCACCTCTTACAGTACCAAAGTTAATATTTGTCTGTTCAGTAAATACTAATAAAAGCTATGTCTTCAATTCCAAAGATGAAGGATGAGTGCAGTGTTTCACATAACTACCCTAAATTTGCTGTGACCAGCTTTTTTTTCCACATCTGATGCAGATAAAGCCACTGTCAACCAGGGGTCTATTTTAAATTTCTTCACGTATTCTGCATTTGCCTTCTAAAAGGGATTTTCTATGGGCTTCAAATGTGTGCCCCGAGGCCTTTTTGAGAACTCTCCAACTGTCTCAGAGGCCATCTGCTGCCAGCTACTTTTCTCTACGCCAGTGAGGGCAAAACGGTGCATGTGTTGATCTCTATAGCTCTTACGGGGGCATTTCTGTTACACCATACTTTAAGCTCTCAAAAAAGATTGCCTTTGGCATAGGAGATAAGTGTCTGACCCAGCAGCCCAGCTGTGGAATGGTAAATACAAACATTGAACAAAATTTACCTTGTAGCTGAAAGACTGAGTTCATTTAAATGTTTGAAATCTGAAGAGAAACAAAAACGTGAGAACATGAATTGATCGATATGAAGATTATTTCTACAGCTGAAGGTCACGGGTTCAATTAATTGTACAACGTTTAAGTCTATGTGTATTAACTACTTCTGTTATTAAAGAAAGTCAATAGAATTTATATGTTGCAACTTAAAAAAAAAAGCAAAAAAAAAACAAAAAACAATGCATAGGCACTTACTAACAATAATAGCAGCTCCTGCATTGGAGACAAGAGTTCGATCAAGATATAACACTTCTAAGTTGACCAACTCTGCAATTTTTTATTTTTTTTTAAATATTTGAAACAAAGTAATACATATAATATAGTAAATGTTTTATAATAGTTAAAAATAAATTTAATTAAAAAATTGGGACTAAAAAGCACAATTCTATTCAAATATTATGGTATCTGTCCATTGATGTTAAGGGCTCAACAAATTATGCAATGTTCTTGTGAGATGAGGCTTGCATTCACTTAATTCTCACTAATTGTAACTAATATCTGTAACATTCTTACCTACAAATATACAGTCTAAATCCACAAAAAGCAACAAATAAACTTTACTAAATCTACTTTTAAAGGCTTTTATTGTACGTCTCCAAAAATTTACTTAAGGTATGAAGTCCACGTTTTTAAAAACTTTTTTATATTAGTTTAGCTTTATAACATTTATATATTTCGTCGTTAATTATACAAATACTTAAAATTACAATACTGTTTCATTTAAAGAATATATATTTCTACTAGTGACATTACAAAAGCACCCACTTGTTAGATGCTGCATTCCTTCATCAGAAATTTTTGTATTGGTCAGTAGTAGTTTCTTCAAACTGTAAAAAGTGAAAAGAGATTTTTCTATTCACTACAAAGTGGGACAAATGTAAGTATAAATTAGACACATTTGTAGTGTAAGTTCTATTGTAAAAGTTTCAAACAATCATCTACAAAATGTTCCTTACCTGATCATTTGACCGATATAGAACATACTGGGATCCCCAATATTGATGTAGTTGGTCAGGTCCAATGATGTGAGTTGAAAGCCTAAAAATGTAAACAAGTTGTGAGTGTTTGGAAATGGCCTACTTTTTAAACATTTAACAAGAAGTAAACTTTCTTTAATATGTACAAATTTTAATTAATTTTATGTAAAACAGAATTCTAACAAATGAACACGTTTTTATTTCATGCAGTTTTCAGAAATTAACAAAAGCTCTGAAAGAATGCTCCAATACTTGCTTGAGATATATGAAATACCAGCATCACTTGTGGTACTTCTGCATGGCAAATACAAAGCTGTCAACTTCATATCTGATCAAGATAACAAAATATAGCATTGAATATAAAATATCTTTTTTAAATAAATGAATGATTTGATGTTTACATTAAAAAAATAATTCTCAAATCAAGAAATCAGGAAAATATTAAAACTCAACTCACTAAAATGGTTTTAATCTTTAACAAAAAAAAAAAAATTTCATAGATTTTGTCATGTAGAAAATGACATTAAAAGGAACTTCCGCACACTTTTAGATAGAAGTAATGAAGAGGAGGAAGAAATGTTCCTTAGTACCTTTCAAGTATGCCAAAGCCCTATCACCATTTACATCCTGGGTTCCAGTCAGGCTAAGGTGGCTGAGGCCCGGCAACCGTGTGAGGCACAAGATACAATCTGTCACAATGTTGGTCTCTGATATGTCCAGGTTTTCAAGGCTGGTCACAGTTTCAAGCCCTGCCAGACTGGAAATCTAAGGCCAAGATATCCAGAGAACAATTTTAAAAGAAATGATTCAATGTTTAGAATTGAAACAAAGAAATATATATAAAAATTCTTTTTTTAAAAAATACAGACAATCTGTTAATTTATTCATTGTGTAAAGCAAGCACAATTGTGCATGTGTGACCCCCAAAAAATGTCTTTACTTCATATTAATTATAAATAGATATCAGTAATTTTTTTTAAATTGATGTTTGCAGTGGTCAATTATGGTACCGAACATTAAATTTTATAAACACACCAAAAAGTGAAAGAACAAGAGACTGTAATTATTTGAAACTCCAATAAGATTGAAGAAAACATGACCAATAAAAACATGGACAACTCACCCTAGTATTCTTCATGTAAAGAGATTTTAACATCTTCATTTCTGAAACAAAACCCAAAATAATAGTCAATGATTAGGACAATTAAAATAGTGCTTGAAGGGAAAGAGCTGAGCTTGTTCAGGAAAAAAGTCACACATTTAAGTAGTCTAGATAAATGTGCTACAGGAAGAGTTAAATTTTTAACTCTTGTCAGATGCTCACTGAAACGTACTTGCATCTCAGTCATCATTGTTGACTTTAAGGCTGTTGATAACTACAAGAAATCTGCTTCCATTTATTTGGCAATAAAAGTAAAAAGAGTTAATGCCCTTTGAAAAAAAACAATGTAGCCAAGTGCACAAACCTCCTGTCAAGTCTAAGGATGAAAGGTAACTAATGATGCGATCTAATGCCTCTTTTTTTCAAAATAAATGCACAAACTACTTATAAAGATTTTTAATAAATAGATTACTGAATCAACAAAATGTATGAGCCCCCAGGTTATATAAATCAAAGCCATGTGATAAAAGTATGGCCTTCTCCACATCACTCATTGCCTTGAGCTAAATATCTCAGAAGTAATAAAAATAGATTTGTCTAGCTGCAAAGTCCAGAGGACTCAAAAGTTGAATTTTAATTTTCACATCATGAGGAATACACAGTGGGTTTTAAAGAATCATCCTATTACTATTACAAGGAAGAAATGTCATGTGGTGTTATGAAGTAGTGTAGATGTTATCAGTTTGACCTAATGGCATTAAATAAGCTTACTCTGCAGAGATGGAAATATTTCATGAGTAATGGATGTCCGTCCAAGGTCCAGGTGTGCTAGCTGTACAGCAGTCTCAGATTCAGAAAACTGAATGATGCCAGGATCAGTCACACCAGTTCCTTCTAAATTTAAAGTCTGGAGTTGCTTCAATTCTACAAAAGTAAAACAATAACATTAGAATTGATTCATAAAATAAAAAAAGAAGCAAGAAAAGGATCATATTAATTTATCATTTTATGTGCATTGTGGTCGCCTGAAGAATCAGAAGGTGGAGACACTGAAATTTGAATTCAAGAATGATAGTTGGCAAGGTTCATTCAGAACTAAGAGTAGATAGCATCAACTAGCAGGGAAAGCAAGCATTGAACTAGTTATACACAACTCCTTGTCAACCTCCTTAGCATTGGAGATAAGTGACATTAATTTCACCTTTATTTAGATCTCAGAAAATTTTATTTTTCTATAACTGTTTTAGATATTTTTTTCTTTTTTTAAAATCTAGTTCATACAGTTTATATCTTTTTCTAATGGCCTGTAAGTATTTTTTTTCTTTGTTAATAAAAAGATTAAAACAAATTATTAATCCATTTTTAAAGAACTCTTGAGTTGATTCATTAAAAATAGAATATTCAGGCTATACAATGTCTTACCTTGTATAAAAGCGAAGCAAGAATTTGTTATCTGACTACATCCACTTAAGTTTAATACTTTCAGAGATTTCATTCCTAGACCAAAGAGAAAATGCTCTTTTAATATAGTTTCAATCAAAATGTACACTGACATTGAAGGAGTTTTATACAGTAACCTCTTGCAGTACATTTGTATTACAACAAATATGTATAAAAAAGCATACCAAAAAACATCAAAGTAGAAAAAAAAAAAAAAAAAAAAAAAGAACTAAGATTTTTAGTTTGTATCAATAAATAGGAAAGAGGTTTGAACCATGTTGTTTTTCTTCACCATTTTCAATACAAATGAAAAAAAAAAAAAAACCTTTAATAGCAATAAGTCCACTGTCTGTGATGAGTGTACAAGAATTAAGACTGAGAGTGTGAAGATTGACGAAAATTCTGAGGAAGTAGAAAAAAACAACAACATTTTAATCAACACTAAAGAACTTAGGGAATATAGACAATGAAAAATACAAAATTAACTAGATCTCAAATGTGGACCTACCTGGCAGCATATAATAATTCATTGGTAGTGTAGGGATAGAAATCTAAAGTCAGCTTTAGGAGATAGCTAGGGACAAGAAAAATAAACCACATACAAATTAAACTTTCACAAGTTGTAATAACAGTCAGAATGTCAATTACATTTTTTAAACTTATGTGAATCCTATACTGCTAATTTGAAGATTGAATTATATTAACTCCAGATAAAACAAATTAGATTTTAGTCTCACTCTTAAGAAAAAAAAAATTAATTTGAAGTCACACATTTTTTAAAAAACTTGTTATCTTTTAAATACCTTGGTAACATATGTAAGATCTTGGGTTTTAAGAGCCCTTCCTTCTTCAGGTAAGCTAAAAACTTTTGAAGTATCTCTTCTGAAAGACCCGATATGGAGTAGATGGGATTACGAGGGTCAGTGAACCTGCGGGATAACACAGACATGGACATATCCTGGAGACTGCGGACATTAAAGAAATGCTCGGTGAAAGAACTCCTCTGGAATGATTGGCTTGTGCTGGGTTGGTTTTGAGCTGACCTGTTTTCTGCTGCTTCAGCTGTACAGAAGAATAAAGTAAAACAATAGGTGCTCTAAGAATAAAGTAAAACAGTAGGTGTTCTAAGAATAAAGTAAAACAGTAGGTGCTCTAAGAATAAAGTAAAACAGTAGGTGTTCTAAGAATAAAATAAAACAATAGGTGTTCTAAGTAAAAAGTAAAACAATAGGTGCTCTTAGAATAAAAATTTTGCAGTACACATACACAAGCATATATATACATATGATACAAAACAAGTTTTTGAAGCAATATTAAAATAAATGAGAAGATGTTTAGCTTAGTGTGTTACAGCTTACATTTATTTTTGTTCGTTCTTAAAATTTTTTATAAGCATATTCTTGTGTTAAAAATTCCCTTTAGTTTCTCTAGTTCAGATGTTCATCAAGAATGTTATTTTTATCTTAGCATATAACTCTGGGAGAACAGCACAAGACCATGACAAGAAGACTTGATAGCCTCATGATGACAGTCTAAGTGCAATTAACTTTTTAAAAAATTTAACTTTTTTTCAAACACAAGTAAGATTGTTTTGTTTTTTTAATGCCTTGTTTATTCTTTTCCTTAGTAGTTTTGACTTAATAATTAACTGTAACTAAGCGAATACTACAAGAATATTATTTTTATATATATTTTTTTACAATGTTTTTAATCATCACAAAGTAAAGATGCAATCAAAAGCTGTTTTAATCCATTTCTCTATATTTTTACTTAAAACTTTATCAGGGCACATAAGAAACATTTACACGTAAGATGACTGTTTGCAACTGATTTATACAGAAAAGCGATGATTTCTAAACAAGAAATTAGAATTTTGTTTATTTTCTAATGCAGTACATGTTAGTGCAAATCTTAAAATGTTCTACTTGTTTTATTCAAATATTGCACACTGAAATCAGCCAAAACATCTTGGGCTTTCAATGTCTAAAATGATTAAAACTTTCAAGATGATGTACTTATGCATAACTACCTGCCATTTCAGGAGCCCTTCTGTTTAAATGTCTATTATCATCACCAGGTACACCCTCGGGCACCAGACGATTACCGAAACCTTCAAACCTGTGGTTTCCAACTATTGGGTGGACTCCACCAACAGGGTGTGCAGCTACACCCCGGAACTGGTCAAGAATATTGAGCTGCCCTTCATTGTCATCCAAACCTATAGTGAGAAAAAAAAAAGCTTCCTGACTGAATTATTCCTTTTCAAAATTGTTTTGCAAGAATCTTTATATATACCTAGTTATTTGAACCTTGTAATACATGCACTATTAAATGAAGCGATAATAAAGCCTATGCAGTTCAATGTTATTAATTCTTTTAAATCATGGATCAAATCATTTACTTCTTTTTTTTTTACCTGGATAATGACACAAAAAGAGATAAAGTGGAAAACCCACAATTATAGGAGCTATGTGGACTATAGTTAAATTTCTATTTTTTTTAAAATCTTGTGCCTTCTAAAGTGACTTACATGTAGTCAAACCTTGTTAGGATTAATTTCTCAGTGAGATATTGACTAGATTTCGGCAGTGAAGTTAAATATAACCTTAACAAAGGATGTACTTCTGTTTTGTTTCTTCTTCTACATATTTGAAACTTAATGGTTTGAATCAGACCATTAGTTCTGTCCAATCAAGATCTGTTTGATTTAGTTGTTTCACATAGGTTTGTTTTCTAATGCCTCCACACTGTTCCCCAGTTCAAACTGACATTTAATAATCACATATATATTTCAAATATTTTCCCTACCAACGTCCATTGGCTCATCCCTGTTTGGCCTCAACACTCTGCCCCAGTTAAAAGGAGGAGGCCTATCAACCACCTCCTCCTCTTCTGCTTCTTCCCTTTCATCACCCAGTTGGGCAAGGGCCCTCATAATGATGGGAGACTGCATCGTGGATGGGTCTGGAGCTGTGGAAAAGTACATAGCAACATTACCTACAGAGTTTTAGTGAATAACATCAATCACTACCTAGAAAAGGGACAGTGAGAAACAGCCCCAACTCAACAATACTACACTAAACATTAGTCCTCATTGATGAGCATTAATCACACTTTGTTAAAAGACTACAGCATTAGAACAAACACACACATTTTGCATACAAAATATTTAAATAAAGTTTTTACCCTTTGTCAAGCTATGTCGCAGTAAAAAAAAATGCAATACTATCAACAGACATTTTTTCCATATACACACATGTATGAAAATCTACTGTAAAAAAAAATATATATATAAAACAAAAGTGCTGTCTAATGTCTTAAGAGGGAAGCTGTTAAGCAACCCAGTAACTATTCCAAATAATCACAAAGTAACATACGAGTAGCTTGATCTGCATCTTTCTTTTTCAGTACCAGAGAACCAGAAGGCACGAGTCCTAATGCTTTCAAAGTGTGCCTCATCTCATCTCGTGAGTATTCCTTTCTCGGAAATGGCTAAGAAAAAATTAACCTAACTTAATTAACTATAATGCCCTAAAAACTTAGCATAGAAAATTAAAATTATTATGTTAATTATCATTTTAAAAAAAATTAAAATTAAACGTCAGTAAGGCTAAGAAAAATGAACCTAGCTTAATTAACTATAATACTTTAAAAATATGAAAACAAAAGAAAATTTTATCACAAACCAACAAAAGAATAAACTGACAACAGATTTTCAATTAGGAAATTTTTTTTTTTTTAGAGAAAGAGTGATGGGAGGGGAGCATTGTTACCTAATTGCACTGAGTGACACCAAAACTACCAACACCCCTGCATATTTCATGAACAAATTACAGAAACAGCCAAACAGAGCTCACCAAGAGAAGCATGAGAGACTTCTATTTAAGAGTTCTTTTATCTCTTCACAGGCTTTTGAATCATGAAAATATTTACAGTAACACAAGACGTAGGAAATGAAGCCAAATACAATAAACCTACCTAAATAATACTGGCTGGTATTATACCATGGGACTGCTATGACTTGTAAGAGAGCTCTAGAATTATGTGGACATTTTATATTACCTGACATCTCTTAGGACAAAAAGAATGTACCTCAAAGTTTTTATTTTTAGTTAAAAAAAATAAAGACTTAATCACAGTTAGTAAATATTTACCTGAATAAATCCACAGTAAGCAATGATTGCAGTATTCAGCTGAGCACAGACACTCTCCCAAACATTGTACAAAGTGGATTGAACAGAAAATGACTGCCTGAACATTTGACCAGAAGGTAGTCGAACCTGAAAACCAAAGGTTAGGCAAACATAATGTAGATACTTTAAGTTTTAAAAAAAAAATCACTTTAGCATTTATTTAACAAATAATGTTCATATACAAGTTTTACAGGGTTTTTTTAAGGGCTATGGCATCACTTAAACTGAAATGTACAACAATAAAATGAATTACTTGAATGCTTGTTGTAGTGTTCTGGTCCTCCTGACCATCTGCAGGCTCTCTAACTGCTATGTTGAGCTGTGGGACTTCAGAAGCAGAGGATGGAGTATCTAGTTTGGACTGCTTAATTAACTTCACTTTCTCCCTGTCTTCTTGAATTTCTTTGAGTATTCTCTCACGTTCCTGGATCAAAGTAATTAGTCACTCATTAATTTTCCACCCTAGTGGCAGAGGTGATAAGGCACTATGCGTCAATCCAAGGGGTCTGTATTTGAATCCCGGAAGAGTATGGGTTTTATAATTTAAGATTCTTTACATCTAGTTGTAAAAGAATAAAAGTGGTTGGTGTTGATACAGGTCATTTTGGGTTGTAGCTGCAGACAGCTAAACTAAACTGTTGTGGGTGTATAACTTTACTTAATACAGAACTACAGAAAACTTTAAAAACTTGTTTTAAAACAAAAATGAACCTTTTTAACCCGATGTAGATTCAAGTAGAAACACATTGAAATAACAAATATTCAACTACTTAGACAAATCTCTTCAGTCACTTCAAAATACAATAAACACACACTCTCATTGTGAACTTTTTGGAAAAAAGGATTTTTCATCATTTTCCCCACCTTTTAGAAACTCTGCAATAGTCTTCCTTATAATAATAAGGCTTTTCTTCAAGTCTAAAGATTGATGATGAAAACAGTATTTTGTGAGGCTATGCAGTCCCAGCTGCGACCTACATATTTAGCTACATTAAGTGCAGACATAACAATTGTCTGGAGTTGGTCGGAGGTTCTCCTTTCACCCTCAATGTCTGTCATTGGCGATGGATTTTCTTTTGGTCTTAAATGTGTATCTTGCAAACTTTGTAAGAAACCTCCAGCTGTCTTGTTCAGAAGCTGCCTGCTGCCAGGTGCTCTCTTCAATGTCAGTTAAAGTAAGTCTTACTTAATAGTTACATACATCAACCAATACAAACACACTCCAATAAGTTGGTCACTGTGCTGGCCACCAAAAACCCTTGATAACCTTTAGCCCCAGCAAGAGATTAAGGTGAACTTTACATCTACACAATGGATGTCTGGCTCTCAAACACAATTTTTCTACTATATTCATGTCTCATACCCAGATTGTAAAATTATCCAAAATCAGAGAAAATCCCAAGAAACTGTTACACTAAAGGAAGGTTAGGCAATAAGGTTAAAAAAGATTTATTTATAACTTAAAAAAAAAAAAGAACTGATTTATTTTCTTGAAAGTAAAGTTTATGTAGTTGAAGAGTAAATGTATAACTAGATCTATCAACAAAGTTGGCCAATTCAGATCAAAGGTCAAATGGCGATCTGCTGGTCAGGATCAGCCTCAAGATGTAGGCCTTTTAATCTCCCAAGTCACAGATAAATCATCTTTTTACTCTACTCTCCCAAATTTCATTAAACATTTATTAAATTAACAATTAATACTGACATTTTTCTTTCTCTTTTTCTCCTCACTGGCCAAACGCTTGGCCTCAAGCCGCTCTTTCTCCTGGAAGTTTAACTTGATCTGTTGCTGTTTCTCTGACAAGTGACACCTACTGACGATTGTGTCATCACTAGCATCCACCCCCATAACCTCTGAAGATGACGACTCCATATTCGTGTCTGACGCAGGAGTTAATGCTGAAACATTGGTGGGAACAAAGGGGTTGCTACTTCCACCTCCAAGTTGATTGGGCATAGGCTGGACATTAAAAAAAAATTTAAAAAATTAAAGATACTTTAAAGGAAAGTAAAGAACAAATAAAGAGGCATAGGCTGGACATTAAAAAAAAATTAAAGATACTTTAAAGGAAAGTAAAGAACAAATAAAGAGGAATTTAAATTTAAACAATCATACTAAGCACTTTTATAATTTATATGTACACACAAAACAACAAAAACTTAAAATTGTATAAACCAAGACTAACATAAACACATGATTAAATTTTTCTAGAAGAGGAAAAACTCCAAAACCAACTTACTTTGTTTAAAACTAATGATTTCTGTGTTACTGCAACATTACCAGGTTTGCCAGCTAAAATCCTGAAAAAAATGTTTTAAAATCTTCAATTTCAATTTATTTCTTTAAAAAAATAAATTTTCTTGGGATAATAATTTTGTTAATAATCACCAAATTGTGAAAAATAACTTTTGAGCCACAAGAAAAATAAAATATTATTTTGTGTGTTTTGTGTTTTTAATGGCATATCAAGTATTTTACTTTCTCTTTCACTCTTTTTTTTTTTTAAAATAAAGACGCTAACATTATGATATCAAAGTCTGCATCATTGTCCATCTGCTGGAGCATCACTGGGATTAAAGCAGTTGGGCTAACACAAAAAGACATCATTTACAAAAATTAATGAACAACAGTGTGTATCATTTAGTTCCCCTTTCAGACCTTGTGGTCTATAGGCAGATGATGTAAAGGTCATCTGTTTCTTTGGCCTACAGTTAACAAGGGTGTCTTATGGCCAACACAACGACCAACCGCCTTTACTTTTCCCCTACAAACGTCAGGTACCCATTAGAGCTGGATGGACTCAGAGGCTCCCAAAGATCCTGAAAAGAAAAATCCCAGTCTTCACCAGGATTGCACCCAGGATCCCCAGTTTGGAAGCCAAGTGCTTTAATGCTCAGACAATGTATCTCCTGTGTATATCATATGAATATGTATTTAAAAAAATATTTGTTTGGGAACACCATTAAAAGACAAAATTACACCATATGATTTCTAAAAAGCTTAAATTTAGTTTTTTAAGTGAGTTTTTTTTTTCAGCAATTTCTTTAATTAATGCTTTGAAATATTTTGAATGATTTTAAATGTATGTCTTTCTTGAAGAAAAGCTTCATAATGATCTGTTCTGGCCTATTTCCATTGGCTCTCTTCATTTCAGTGCACTTTTTCATAAGTTGCAATTCTTGGAAGAGTAGGTGAAGGATACATTCTGCATTTTTTTTTTGCTCAGCCAAGTTTTTTGGTCAGGATTCAACAAATTGATGTGGCATTAAGGTCAAGATGTTCTACTAACTTCTATGGATAGTTTTTCACTATCATCTTCACTGCTGGCTTCACTGCATATTTTTTTTTATGAAGCAGCAATGTTTCCTGAGCCATACCCACAGCAAAGTAGATTAAACAACCGAACAACCCAAGTGATGAAGCTTCATTCCTAATAACATTTTAGTTTCTTCTGGAAATCCATAATAGATTTTGCATACACCATGAACTATTTCATTTCATATTGGTGTAAATGACTGTCAGCAAAATGTGAACTTCTTAGTGTTGGCATTCAGACTATACAAAAACAAAAAGAGCATCATTACAAAAAAAAAATTGTAATGAATTGGGTGATTGTTAGGGTCAGTGTTAACAATATGTGGAGCTGTATGTAGATGCATGTTTGTAATAATATTTACTGTATCAATGGTAAAATGTGTTTGCAAGTAAAAATGTTTGTAAAATGTTTTACATGTATGTTTTGAATATTCCTTCAGAAATGAAAATAATCTACTTCCTAGCCCAAACCTCCTGCATGACAATGGGGATGGGTATGAACCTGATACCATCGCGATGACAAAGTGAGTCAATAATTGTGTCAGAAGCACATATTTAATGGTTCAGGAAGATTATCAAAGTTAGGTGCAGAGTGTCATTTAATTTTCATTCACTAGTTGACAGTTCTTTAAAACACTGAAAATTTAGATAAAATACTAGTAAAAAAAATATATTTACATTCATATATGATTTCAACCATCTTACACCAACATACTGATTTCAAGTTACATGACAAACTAAAGCTAGAGCTACTAACCAATCAATTGCACTCTGAACAGTAAGTTTGCCATTGGTAATAGCTTCTTGACAATCATTTATTTCAAACCCCATGGACATTAAGGTGACCACAATGTCATCCAAACTACCTGCCTGGATAGTACCAAATAAAAAATTTCTTTAGGAACATGTTAAAAAGTATTAACTTGTGATAAATGATAAACAAAATTTTGAGCGAAAATAGGTCAGTCAACTGAAAAATGTTCAAGATATTTTTCTTTATAAGTTCTTAGGTATAGGAGGGTCTTCATCAACATTTCTCATATGCCTAAGGCGTGAAATGCTGACATGTATTCAATTTCTTATTTAAGGGATAAAAAAGTTATACATTTTCATTGTGATTAGGGCAAGAATGTATAGAAATCTATAAATTTGATGAATATTATTATTATTAAGTAAATATATAAGGTAAAAAAAATATTATTTCTAAAGATCTAGATTCTACAATTATAGTCTATAATTAGTGACTCTATGTATATTATATATATATATATATATATATATCTTATTATCTAGATCTAAATCCAGATCTTATTCTTAATACTAAAAGTATTTCCCATTTAAGCTGTCTTTAAAAGTTTTAGACTGTAATTTATATTAAATAATTTAATATTTGCATCTAGATCTAGATTTAAAACTACTCACTAATTTAAGTCTAGACTAGTCTAGTATATTATTATTATCTGCACTGCAATCTATCATCTTTTATCATCTCTCTTTATAACACTAGATCTAGTAGAGTAGAAGATTTAGATTATACTAGATATATAGACTCTAGATCATCTTAAAATAACACACATTCTGCATCTAGAGATCTAGTCATCTGGACTATTCTATACTCATCTAATCTAGATTCTAGATCTAGTGAGTGTAGTAGATCTAGACATTTTCTAGACTATAAAATAGATCCTAATTCTAATTCTAGATTTAATTAGATCTAGAAATAAAGTTAAAATGATTCTAGAAATCAGAGTAGATCTAGAGTAGACTAGATCTAGATCTTTATCTTGACATGACTTCAGACTTGTCACTTGTAGGTGCTTCGATTTTCTGGCAGAGGATCTGATCTAAAAATCATGTTTGAAATGGATAAAAAAAAAAGCCTATTAGATTTTTCACATGGACAATAGATCGATTTATTCTTTGGATTTAATTTATATTGTTAAGTGTTATATTTATTCCATTCTCATTCTTATGATTTCTTTATGGCGATCAGGCATGGCCAGCATGGTGATAATACTGGACTGGACAGGTAAATTGACCCCACCCCCCCATATTTTTTATTTTTAAAATTAAGCTTAAATACAGTCTAGAAGTCTAGATTTTTATGTAAAATTTAGTTCATAGTTGGGCTGTGTTGCCATGTACCTTAAATGACTCCTTAGCATTTAATCTAGAATAATCTAGATTATTTTCTAGATCTAATTAATTTTGTAAACTTTATTCATTATTGCAATAATTTAATGTCTTCCTTTAGCCTTGGCAGTCATGAGTCATGGCAAATCATGCCTAATGTGAATTGATGGCAAATTTAATTTTAAATCATTTATTAAATGCTAACCCAGTCGTACCAGTGGCAGTGGACTGAGTCACACTGAGTGCAGCTAGCACAAGGACTAGTAGTATTACTATTAGTAATTTAGTAGTAAGTACTAAGACTCTAAGTTAATAACTAAGTCTAAGTAGCACTGGTGACTCTAAATCATAAATGTAATTAGATCTAGAGACCTAGACCATCCTAGGCTAATATAGACTATACAAATATTAATTGGGATATGGTATTATAACATGCATTTTATATAGCTAGATATCTAGAGTCTATTTCGATGTGTTTGTTTACAATCTCCGCTAATAATATATTTGTTACCTCTGACGCCATTTTTGTTATAAAGGGCTCTAACTCCTAATAAAAGGGAAGTAGAAGTAGGAATAAAAAACAGAATTAAAGAAAAAAAATTTAAATGTTAAAATCTAGATCTAGTATTAAAGTTTATTAAGCGAAACTAGATCTAGATTCTATATATATCGACAGCCTAGACCTGACTACATAAATATATCTAGAACGGGCCTATAGAATAGATATAGATTCTAGATCAAGAATCATTTCTCTAAATTCTAAATAGATCTAGATCTATGTAAATCTAGATTTTAAATCTAGCCTGCATTGTTTTAAATCAGTGATTCCCAAAGTGGTTTATATAGACCCCCAGGGGCTATGAAGACTTCAAAGGGGTCTACGAAAGTTTAAAAGGGAATTGGGGGTCTATGAGATGTGTACGGGGGTCTACGATAAAGAATCTCAATTTAGCATGTCGTGGCTTTAATTTTGACAATTGGAATCTTTTCATACTCACATTTATGATTTGCACCTTAGGAAATCCTTAAAAATTTATAATGCTGATTGAATGTAAAATTGTTTCATTTAATTTAATAACTAGATTTAAAGAGTGTAGTTTTGTCTAGTTATAACTTTAACAAAAAGAAATGTATACTGTACAGCGATAAGTATTTGAAATTGAACTTCATTACTGCCTTGTCAAACAAGCAAGTGTTGATGTACCATTTTTTTATGCTGCTATGAAACCAATTAAGCTGGAGGATCATTTGAGATGATGCCACCCATAAAGGTTTGCAAAACTTTCAAACACTCAAAGATAAAGTTCAGAATACACCCACAAAATCTCTCTTTGACCTGACATTGAGAAGAAGATGATTAGTGAGCGTTTTACTATATCTCTTTAATTAAATACTGAAAACCTCACACGATAGGCATATTATTGATTTTAACAGCCGTTGAAGAAATTGTAAAAACTCTAACACAAACTTATATCATTAAAAGAATTTTATGTTTGGGTCTTGTGACCGGTGTCTTGTTTTGAGCCTCTTGATGAAGAATGCAATTATGAAGACATGGTCGGCATTCTCTGGTGACACTCCAAAAGGGCAAATGTCAATGGTCCCAATTTTGTTCTTATGGAACATATGTTTTCTCATTATGATGTGTACGGGATAGTTTATAATAGGTGTCATTGAATGAGAGCTTGTCCATTTCTCGTTTTTACAATTGACTATTAGTTTCTTCATTTCTTCCGGATAGAGTGCGATGTTGAAGAATGTATTTGTTTTTTCACATTTGGCAAGTGTGTCAGCCTTCTATTTCCTTCTATTTCAACATTGGAGAACAGTGTTCTTGCTGTTGCTGTTGAGATTTACAATGTGACCCAATATATTTTGTTCAAAATGTTTAGGATGTTCCTTCAGATTATGCGGATAATTACATCCTAGCCCAAACCTCCCGACGGGAAATGTGAGCAGGCAAGGTGACCACCGAACGTCAGTCCTGGCATCATAAATTGTTTTATTCAGGAAGAATCAGAGTTTGTCAAGCTTTGAAGGACTATTTTTATATTGGTCACGAAAAAAAATTAACTGTTTGTGAACTTGGCTGATTTGCTAGCATGGTAGCTGTTAGCTCCAGTGCTCCTATTTCTTCTCTGTGGTTGTCATAGAGCTCATTAGTTACAACGAACTTAATCTTTAAATTATTTTTTCTCCATTGGGCCATTTAATGAGTATTCCAGCTCCTCCGTATGTGGTGGATTTCTGTGAATCATCCATGCCAGTGGCGTAGCTAGAGTATATGATGCCTGGTGCGGTACCTCATCTTGATGCCCCCTCCCCCCCCAAAAAAACGAACTAATTAATAACATTGCAAAACCTGTTCAAAATAATATGTATTCATAAATCAAATATTGTTAATTTAAAAAAATCACTTTTACATAAACATACTACGAATGAATTTTACGCGCTTTCTTGCTGGCAAAAGTATCGAAATCCATTTTTTTCCACCAGCTCTTGTTCAATGGACAAAATGGCCAAATTAGTGAGTCATCGTTGATCGCAAATAATTCTTGATCAGTTTAAGTTTGCAAAAACTTCGCATGTAGCGATGCTTACTGCAATAGTCAAAAATATGCGAATCGTGATGACGATATTTGGGACTGAATCATCTAGCTGATATTTATTTATAAAATAGCTCAACAGGTCCTTGTTTTGGAAGTTCGGAGGCTTCTGATGAAACTATGACAAACCGTTGAAGCCTCTTTCGCTCCAGCAGAAATATCGTTTTTATCAATGTCGCTAGGAGTACTATCGAGATTGATTTCGACCTGAGGATTTAATAGCTAGGACGATATTTGGGACTGAATCATCTAGCTGATATTTATTTATAAAATTCAAAAGCTCAACAGGTCTTTGTTTTGGAAGTTCGGAGGCTTCTGATGAAACTGTGACAAACCGTTGAAGCCTCTTTCGCTCCAGCAGAAATATCGTTTTTATCAATGTCGCTAGGAGTACTATCGAGATTGATTTCGACCTGAGGATTTAAAAGCTGGGAAGGCGACAAAAATTCATATCTATCTGCTACATCATGAAGTTGCTCGAATCGGGTGATTATTTCTTGAACAATCCTGTCCAAGGTAGAATAAATTTCCCTTCGTAGCTATTCTTTGTGTGTAAGTACAGAGTAGTCACTTTTCTCACTAGGCATCTTTTGCTTATGGCTAATACGTTTTTTGAGGTTCTGTACTGATTCTCAGATCTGAACACACGCTTTCGGCAAAGGTAATGCTGGCTTCAGCGATGTCCTCTCGATTACTACTTAAAAATGTCTCTAATGTTTTTAGTTTGAGTGAGCAGTCTCGAATAGACAATCCTTGTTTTTGAAGGTAAAATTGCGCATCATTAATTTCAGTTAATACAGGAGCCCAAAATCCAAGATAGGTGAGAAAATTAAAAGACTGAACAGCAACCAATAATCAACCTGCTTCAGATCTAGTCGATGAATTTTCATCTCTACTAGTTAATGTCTCCAGAGTTTGAGCAGGCAATGAATAGCGACTTCTAGAATACGTTTTTGGACATCGTAGTTTTGACCTTTCATGACGCAGCATTATCATAGCCTTGACCCCTGCAGTCCATCATGTCTAAGCCATCCGAACGCAGTTTCTCTAGAATCATCTCAGCGATTCCAGCAGCATGCTTGTTCTTTGTGTCGATGAAGTCAATAAAAGACTCACGAACCTGCACCCCGTCATTATCCATGCCAACGTACCGTAAAATTTGGGAAGTTTGATCCAGCTTTGAGATGTCAGGTGTACTGTCAAAAATAATAGAGAAATATTTGGCTTGTTTTACTTGCTGTATGATTTGTTTTTTAGCGTGATCCCCCAATTTTGTAATAAATTCATTTTGTATTTGTGGAGACATGTATGTATTCGGTCTGGAACAAAGGTTAGTTCGAAGCACATGCTCCCCCAAGAGTGGATCGTACTTTGATAGTAAATTTACTAACTCTCCAGGTTTTCGTCTCTTGTATAATCAAATTTTGGGCCTTGTTGTCCATATTGTTTCCTACTCTCAGGCGAACTTCAAGTTACCTCCAAGCAAGCGATGACTGAATGTGAACTCTGCTGGTCTCATGTTTTTCTTTTTTTCGGGATAACCTCCACCACTTATTGAATCCATCTTTGGATTTAAATGAAGATGATTAAATCTTAACAAACGTGGCCTCTTTACATCTTAGGAGGGAGAGGGCGGTACGTATGGCCTACGAACGCTACAAAAGGGGCGACTCTAGGCTACCCACCTCAATACTAGTGCTACAGTGGAGAGAGAGGAACCGCATAAAAATGCGATCGTTCCTCCACATTGCGGCCAATTTGTCAAAATCAGCTGCGCTCTCCACTGATAGAATCCCCATTAGAAGGATTAGTACATGCCCTCCGTGGAAGAGAAGCCGGCCCCACAAATAAACATGTCCCTTATAGGGCAAGAGGGAGCCACCAAGAGGCGATTAACACCTGCCATACTCCAAAACTTGGCACCAGCTACACTAAAGTCCTACCCATCAGGTGCCATTTTCTGCTACACCGATGGGTCAGTAATGAGGGACCCCGATAGATCTGGGTATGGGGCCCTTATAGACTACACAGACTGGACAGAACCAGAGATGCCGATTTCTCCGTCTGAGCTTAAAAGGGTTTTGAGGCGCCAGCCAGACTAGTCAGTCTTGAGCACTGTTCATCATTTTGTTTACGTTACAGTATTACAATTAACTAGTTAGTTAAAAAAAAAACTCGTAGAAAACAAAGGTCAGCTTATTTTGAAAATTGACATTACAATAGAATTATTTCAAAAATTAAACTATTAAGAATCATAAAGAAATGAATAAACTAAGACAATTGTTTAGAGCTAGAGTTTAGAAATTTATTTGTAAACTCAATATCTAGATTAAACCAATGGACTAAACAATGAAGTAAAAAAAAAAGGTTGGCCTATCTTCTTCTTCTTCTTTATATTACAGAGCATTGATCAGTGTAGTCACAACATGTACAGTGTGTCCGAAATAAATCTAGTAAATTAGATTCAAACTGTTCTATAGCTTACATTGTATTCAAGAAATAGTCAAGGAGATAAAACAAAATAGCGACATGATTAATTTATAAACCGTTAGTTCATGCTTAAAATACAGTAGTTTATGTTTGTTCGTGTCCATACAATTAGTCGTTTTTACTGAAATGCTCAGGGAAATAAGAAATTAATACACGCTGGGAGAATTTTGGTGCCCCTCTCCACTTGGTGCCCTGTGCGGCCCGCACCACCCGCACATTGGTAGCTATGCCACTGATCCATGCAAACTCTGACCCATTCTTTGTTAGGGCAATGGATTTGTAGAAGAGTTCACTAAATTCTTGAGCTCTGTAGTCAATGTCAAATATTTCTTTCTTCTTATGTAAGTCTTTGCAGATGATATATTTCTGCAAATAACCTATTTCTCTATACAGCTGGCTGAGTCAACCTTGTCTGGTAGTGATGTGTTGTTTTTTTTCTAATTATTATGGCTTAAGAAATCCACAAAAAACTTGTGAAAACTTTTACGGTGATACACATTAATATTTAATGTTTTAAAGAAATACTTCATAAATCAGCAAATCCCTATATGAAAATTATCAATTATCTTCGTAGCAACGGATGGTGAGCTTGCAAACCTTTTAAACACAAAAAGTTTATGTTTAGTGATTGTATGTTATACGTATTAACTGTTATATAATGGGTTTTAATTTGTTCCCGTTTAATAGATTTTAAAAAAAATTAATTCAACTGAAAATGTCGTTTTAAATTACTTATTCACTCCTCGTGTCACTGGTTAGAAATTATTTTAAACAAAATGTATGATTTGAAATAGATGAATTTTCAAAAATTTAATATAACTTAAACAGGGGGTCTACGGAAAATCAGAAAACATGGCAATGGGTCTACGAGACAAAAAAAGTTTGGGAACCACTGTTTTAAATTAATCTAAATGGATCTAGAATCTAGATATACCCAGATATGGCGCTATATTCTTTATCGAGACGTAAAAATGTAACAGAAGGCGCAATTCCAACAATTTAATAATCACTATAATTTATGATCGACGTAAAGAAGACAAATATGGGGGACATCTTGAACAGACTGTTTCTAGTAAAAGTGTTCTTAGGATTTTTCTCTTTAAATTAAAAAAAAATCATATGAAATCAGTTTCTTATATATAGAATAGGATGAGCTTGACATTTTGATGCGTCGACTCGATCAATGCCGATGCAGCTACAGTACTATAGACAGTACAGTGTCTCTGCGATGCAAAGAATCTTTGCAAGTTGTCTGTGATTGTAGGCCTACCTTTTTAAAAAAAAGTTAATGATGCACAAGTATAACTCACTAGTAGAGTATTAAAAATTTTATGGCTTAGCTAAACTTAGGTCTTCCCAGCTGCTCGGCACACAGGGACGCAAGCTCTCTCCACAGACATCTGTCATAGTCAACTTCTTCAGCCTCTTCACAACTGGTGCCCTTCTTCCCTAGTGCCATTAGAGAATGGAATGAGTTGCCTGAATCAGCCAGGAAAAACCAACGACTTAGCAGAGTTTAAGTCTCTGATTAATATGCATGAGTTAAAAGGTAGCCAACGCTGGTAATAAGTACCATAAATCATTGGCGTTCTAATATTTCGTACAACTTTACACAACTTAATAATGAAGTCACCTAGATCTATAGCCACGTACCATGCTACTGGTGCTGTACAATCCTATAAAAATCGTATATTCGGGTGAGTGTATAACGAGATGCTTAGCTTTTAAATTATTCACTAATTGCCCATTATGATGGGTTAGTATTGTATACAGTAATCTATAGATAGCGTGACAAGTCAAATTCGCTTCAGGCCTATTATTGGGTTGGTTTGTCGCAAGATCCCCGCTACGAAATCTTTTACAACGCACAGTTTTACGCGGCTATGGAAAGAGAAAGATGTGGAGAAGAAAAAGAATTGAGGGAGGAAAAAAAATTACTGTAAATCCTCTGCTGAGACATGCATTAAAATAACGGATTTCCTCGTCAGTTTGGTTCAACCGAGTCAAGAACCTTGATGTATCTCAATATGATATCGTTTGTTGATGTGTGTTTTATATAGGTTGTTTTATATAAATTGCACCACTCGGTGTTTGGGAGTAACATCCCTTGTAACTGTTATCAACCAAGATGGCGTAAGATTAAACAGCTTATTTGGTGTCTATATATCTTATACCAATAGTTTGTTATTATTTGTTCATGATAATCGTTCACGAAGATACACTCACAATGCCGTTTACTCTGTGAGCAAGCTACGCTAGATAACGCAAAAAAAAACAACAACAACAAAAAACAATCAACACATATTCACGATGATGCAGAACCTCATGAATTTGAATATACAACTCCTGGTGACAAAATACTAAGCGAGCCGGATGATATGGTAATGCCAGGGTCAAATCTAAACACCCAGTCCGCCCCTGGTCAAGGTTGCAATTTATTATATAGAAAGTAGGCCACTGCATCTGGTTTCTTGTTTTTGTGCTTGGCTTCTTATTATGAGAATAAGCAATTTATGCAATGAAATTAATAAAATATCCGATTAAATTAATAAAATATGCAATTAAATTAATAAAATATACAAATTTAGGCCTATTTTAGGTGTTTCATGTGGACTAAAAAAAATGTCTATGTTACAGATTTGACATTGAAATTGGCGGTGTTAGCGATCGCATTATCTAGAAGTTATATTGTAGGCCTAACTCAACATTGATGCGAACTATTTATTGTTTCATTGGACCTCATTCTCTAATCGTAAATAAACACAGTTAGCCACCTCATAATATTGATAAAACAATGAAAAATACGTATCACGTGACAGCCTTTATGGATTACATAATTTGTATAGAAGATATATAGAATCACGTGGCTAAATGTTGTTTGTTTACGATTGGTGAATGAGGTCCATTGACAAGTCACATGCATAGAATGTTGGAAAAAAATAATTAAAAATAAGGACTGGCACGTAATATTCATGTGTGTTTTAAAACAATAGAATAACTTGATATATTCGTAAATATGTGATGGTATATGTGATGCTATATACTTTGCTGATGATAGATGCGACGGGCTCAAGTAATAATCTGATTTAATTTGGAAGAAAATGGTGAATTATGGAAGGAGTCATGTCTCCCGTGAACCCTCTCGTAAGTTTCGCTCTAATTCCCCAAGCAAAAGCTCCATCCCATACCTACTCCAAGACATAATTGTCCTTGTCAATTTAACACACAAGACGCTCCTTCCCCCCCCCCTCCCTGTCTCCCCTTCTCCTGTCGCTATATCAACTCTCTTCTAGCCACTTCTTGGTGATAAGCCCCGCAGTGGACCCTAAACGTGTGTGTGACATGGCTAGTTTCAAGTCTTGGACCTGGTCACTAGACGATCCAGACCGCGCACTTTTTCTTTCTTCACGATTGGTACATTTCCATCTCGACACGCTACACCTGAAGTCTCTCTCTTCCCCTCTCTCTCTCTCTCTCTCTTCCTCTCGTCGTGCTGAGTCTGCCATCAATAACTGGAACAAGTTTGAGTCCAGTATTTCCACCAGATCATTCATCTCCGCACCCATTGCTCTGTGAAACTCCAGACAAAAGAGATGCATGGTGGCAACTTAATCGTGCGGAACAGGCAGTCCTAGCCCAGTTCCGGGTCGGCCACTGTCCAATTGGTGCTTACTTCGGACGGTGGAAGGAAAATTACGACACACGGTGTCGCCATTGCATGGAGGACGATGAAACAATAGAACACATTCTTTACGAATGCAGAGTTCTGCACGAAGGACGATTGGGACAAGGTTTAGATAGAGAGAGTACTGGTTCATGGCCGACACTTAGGTTGTCCTTGTACGGGGATAAGGCGACCTTAAGACTCACTGCTCGCTTCCTCTCACGTGCTCTAAGGGAGTAATTCTCAGCATGTTTTTCGTTGTCAATGGGGTTTCTGACTCATCTCCGCACCAGTATCTTTAAGACTAAGACTAAAATTGTGTTTATTGCTGTTACGCTAATGAGGAAGTGAATAATGGCGTCTATTGATTACATCATATCATTTTCTATGCTGGTAGACATCATGACTTTTCATGTGTGCAGTGACTATATAGACTAAATAGCCAACTGATTGTACTGCATTGCAATGAATTTATGGAAACACAATCATCTTAGAATGCTACATTGATGTGGTGAGTTGGATTTAATCCACTAATTTTACCTAAAGTATTCTTTACACATTTTTTACAGTATCATGATGACAGGGTCGGAACTAGGCTGGAGGGTGAAGGGAAGTGGAGCTAAGAATAGATGCGTTTAGATTAAAAAGGTTTATTCTTAATAGAACTAGTCTACATTTAGTATTCCGTCACTCAGTTGTAAATACAGCACGCTGTGTGAAAAAGCCGGAACAACATTACAGTCGAGTAGATCTAGGTTTAGTTGTTACAACGAACATTGAGATTCTTTTGTTTAGTCATCTTGACATTTAGTGCCCCCCCCCCCCCCTACATCTGATTAGATCGATACGTTTCATTACTTTTTTTTTTTCTGATTTAAGAGACGTCAGTCTAGACACAGATTTTCCAGTGAGTTTTTTCCAATGACTAAACATGCTATAGTGTATCAGTTATGTGTATGACCTCGCGCCATGGAATGATGCCGGCTTCTCCCACGCTTAAAAGATAAGAATAACTGCATGCAGGTACGCGTTCTGTGAGTACTCGCGAACTGGCGGTCTATCTCTTGTTATAGAGTAGGGTTACGAGACATCTGGCAAAAGGAGGCCATGTCCTCCTTTTAGAGATCATGACCTCCGGCCGGCCGGCATTAGCCTAAAGTGTGAAAATGTCCGGCCTTTGGTTGTTTACTGCAATGGCATATAACGTACTAAGAAATTGACTACTTCATGTTGTTTGTTTTTGTTTGAGTACAAACATTCCATTGTTAGGTAAAGTCTCAAGACACGTGTGTCATTGTGTTGATTTGTATGGTCTCTTTAGAATGTAGCATGGTAAATGCACACGATAGTTACCATTAGTTAGGGCCTATAGTATATACCAATTAACATTGCGTGAGGGCTGTTGTCAAGTGTATGTTTAATTAGAATTTGCATTCAAGATGTCGACTTACGTTAGTGCTAATAGTAAAAGAGAGGAAGTACTTTCTCAGATCAAAGAAAGACTTTTCAAAAAACTCTGTGCCAAGAAGACGAATGCAGGACATTTGTGACACAAACTTAAGTCTACGTACCAAACGTGCCTTGAATACCTAGAAAAATGAATGGCACCATTCGAGGAATTCCAAAGCTTTCGTTGGCTGTTTCTAAATACATTCAAAGACACTACCTTCGATGATCTATTGCCATACATATAGATCTAGTACCTTAGAAAAAGAGGTATTGATCTCTTATCTTATCTTATATAATACAGATGTTACTTCAAAAAAGAAGCTATCAACGATGTTCAATTGTTTGAACAGTATAGTACATTGAAATTAGGACAGAAAGTTGATTTTTTTAAAAAATAAGCTTCTTTACGGTGCGCGTATAAACAATACTGTTGTAATGAAACTTGTTACCAAGAGCCCCCTCAAAATGTCTGAAATTTTCTTTTGTATTCTTGGGCAATTGGCGTAATGCCTTAAGAGAGTTTTCGCTTAAAAAAAGGAGAAATAAACAATGACTGGACTCAGAGAGAGACTTCTTCTCATAAAATACAATAAAAAAGATGTCATGCATAGATTGTCACACGTATGTTAGCGCGAATGGTGAACTATTGTTAAAAGTATTTTCTTCTTAGAAAAATACAAAAGATAAACAAAAACGTTGCATTACAGCCCATTATCCATTATTTACTATGTCAAATAAAGTTCATTAAAATGTTGTTTTTTTGTCCTCCTTTGTAAGGCTTAGTCCTCCTTTTTGTCCGAATTTGGCTTACAAATAGCCCATAGCGTAAGGATAAAATTTACGTTAAATTTGTTTTTTTTTTTTCAAAATTGAGGTCGCTTTGAAAGAGTGCCTAGTTTTTCGGTGGCCAATTTTCCGCCTTGTGAAAAAGAGCCCAATTTACCGGAGTCTAAAATTCCAATGCCAAAACTTCCTAGATCCCATTGTTGGACGTACGTGATACACTAGACTGAGACTTTTTTTTTTTCGCCTTAAAGTTATATTGCTTTATTTTTTTTTTTTTTTTTTTTTTTTAGGAAGGGGGTTATACTGAAATGAGTTGTACTTATAGATACACTGTCGAAATCGATAACAATTTAAAATAAATTTGATTCTTGATCTACTATTCGTACTGTTTGAGAACAAGATTACAAAGAGAGTTTGTGTTGTCACACAAACTCAGAGGCGACCCGTCAGAGTCGTATCCGCCTATTCGCAAGGAATATTCACGACGTAATTTTGTTTTGATTGTCAAAAGTAATAATGTTTCAAAGATTCATTTGGCGTTGTAAAAAAATGTTTTTTTCTGTAAAATGTTTTACATGTTTTGGTTGTTCCTTCAAAGTTAAAGATAATTTACTTCCTTATCCAAATCTCCCGCTGGACGACGGGGGATGACAGCGAGCAGGATATGAAACGGGACCGTCGAGATAATCAGTCCAGGCATTGCTGTTAACTTAATAACAAACTAATGGCCTATTACTGATAAAGAGATATATTACACATTACGGCTTGACAACTACCGAATATCCAAATCCGGTCCTAACAATTGTGGGGCCTTATGCAAAACTGATTGCGCATAGCCTAGTCTGTGTGGGAATAAGGATAATAAGTGAAAATGAGGATTTATTATTAGAAAAAAAATTCGACTTTGCATTTTATTCATTCTTTTCTAAGTACAAAATACGTTACGAACCTTGCAACCTCTGGTATATTTATATGCTATTTTCTATAAAAGTAAATAAGGTATTGGAACTTTCGGTTTTGGTGAAAACTCGTCCGATTATTACATTTTATTACATAAAAGCTGACAATGCCTTTTTTTTTTTTTATCGCATGTAGGATTGGCGTTTTCTGTAATAAATGACATATACAAATGACAATTTTGTCAATTTTTCAGGAGATTTTTTATGAGTTATCAGGAGATTTTATTAAACCAACAGAGCTATTGGCATTTTTATTTAAATGAAACTAGAATGAGGAAGTAGATCTACCTAAATTAATTTTCTGATTTGGCACTCTTAAGATCTGTATCTACTAGATCTAGATCTAAAATATAAATTTGGAATAATGTAGATGTAATCTCGATAAGATTTATGTAAAAAAAAAAGCTCAGATAATCTATTAAAAGACTGAGTGCAATATTAAATTTAAAAATAGTAGTTTAAGTATTTTATAACATTGCAATATTGATCTAGACATTTGGAAAGAAAAATCTGCACTTTTAAGTCTAGAAATAGAAATTATAGATCTTGATCTAGTCTAAATAATGGCTGCCTGGTAGTGCGGTTTCGCGCAGGACTGTCCTTTGGATTTATCGATGGTCCCCTAGGTTCAAACCCTGCCCGCTCCCATCACCGGTCGTCTTGCCGGAGGTTTGGACTAGGAAGTAAATATCTTCAACTCTGAAGGAACATCCGAAACACGTAAAACAACAAAATATTCTAAACTAGACCTAGAAATTCTAGATCTATAAGCTACAATGCTTTTAATTAGAATATACATCTAAGTGTAGTTTAAAAAATCCACTACGTCACACTGCCTAGTGTGACTAAAATGTCTTTATCAATACGAGCAGGATCTTGAGGGTTCATAGACATTGGTGCACCGAGTTATTTTTGCATTTCATTTGAAGAATTATTCCATATGACGTTAAAGGAAAAAAAAAATTAAATACGTCACACGGCCTAGTTAGACTAAATAATGTCATCAATACGAGCAGGTTGTTGAGGGTTCATAGACATTGGTGCACCAAGTTATTTTAGCATTTCATTTAAAGAATTAATTTTAAAAATCCATTAGGTCACAATGGGCTAGTTAGACTAAATATTTTTAAAAATCCATTAGGTCACAATGGGCTAGTTAGACTAAATATGTATGTATGTATATATATATATGTATCATGGGCGTAGCCAGGGGGGGGGTTGGGGGTTCACCCCCCCCCCGAAATGAAATTCCCCCTCCGAAAGGGGGGGGGGGGATCGGAATTCAGTAATTGATTTTTTGCTTTGATTTTGTTTATTATTATTATTTTAATACTATACCATCACTTGCCCCAGCGCAGCTAAGGGTTTTTTAGTTTAAAACCCCCTACCAGGGGGGTTTGAGTTTAAAACCCCTATAAGTGGGTTTTGAGTTTAAAACCCTACCTGGGGGTTTTGAGTTTAAACCCCCTACCAGGGGGTTTCGAGTTTAAAATCCTCTACTAGGGGGGCTTGAGTTCAAAACCCCTATCATGGGGTTTTGAGTTTAAAACTCCCTACCAGCGGGTTTTGAGTTTAAAACCCCCTAGCATGTTTTTTTTTTTGCAGATAAATCCCT
The DNA here is from genome assembly GCA_030265305.1 of Biomphalaria pfeifferi. NCBI lineage: Eukaryota > Metazoa > Mollusca > Gastropoda > Planorbidae > Biomphalaria > Biomphalaria pfeifferi. Next base: position 1,030,529 of record JASAOG010000221.1, read on the forward strand.
CTCTTCTAATAACAAAACCAAACAAAAAAAAGTAAAGGAAACGACTACCCCCAAATTCCAAGAGCACAGTGAAGGAAGATTTTTATTTTATAAACCCCCTATTCAATATAAAAAAGCAAATTACACACTCAAAATTCTATGAGCGTTTTGAGTTGAACCCCCTCCCCTCCTCTTCAGTAGGGTTTGAAGCTAAAAAAAAAATACCTCTTCAATATAAAAAAAAAGCAAATTACGCACTCAAAATTTTATGAGCGTAGGTAAATGGGTTTCGACTCAGTTTTGAGTTTAAACCCCTTTTAGCGGGGTTTGAAGGTAAAAAATACCTCTTATATATTAAAAACAAAGCGAATTATACACTCAAAATTCTATGAGTGTAGTCAAAGGGGTTTTGAGTTTAAACTCCCCTTCAGTGGAGTTTGAAGCTAAAAAAATACCCCTTCAATATAAAAAAACGCACTCAAAATGCTATGACAGTTGCCAAAAGGGTTTGATGCTAAAAAAAATACCTCTTTAATATAAAAAAACAACAAATTACACACAAAAATTAATTGAGCGTAGCCAAGCCCATTGGGGGTTTTGAGTTTAAACCCCCTCCTACAGTTTGCTTTTCTTAAAAGTTAAAAACCCTTCCAGATGGTTTTGAGTTAAAAAAAATAATTCTAAAGCAAACTACAGTTACCAAATACTATGACCGTAGCTAAATGGGGTTTTGAATTAAAAAAACAACAACTCCAGAGATTTTTTAGTTTAAAATCCACAACAAATGATTTTGACGATAAAACTTCCCTTTTCGATATAAAATCTAAAGCAAACTACAGTCACCTAATTCCAAGAACGTATTCAAGAGAGGTTACAACACATTTCTACCAGTGGCGGGGCTCCATTAATAAAGTGCATTGAAAAGTCAGCTGTCAAAATTGAAAAACACTAAATGTGTCTCAACAAAGATTTCTAAGATAGATTTTAGGAGTCAGTTATAGAGATCGGGTCTAAATCAAGGAAATCCTATGCCGAATTGGGTGTCGACCCCTTAGTAAGGTTGTGACAGAACGTCGCATGAGGTTGGCGGGACATGTTCTCCGACAAAATGAATTACGCATACTTAAGGGTTGTGATGACATCCTAGTACAACTTGGCGCCAGTAAGGCAGTAAGAATAGCATTTTAGGTTTTTGAAATAAAACTTTTTAATAGCAGGAAAATTTACTGTAGATACCTCAGAACATTCATTTTGTTGGCTTTCAATACCAGAAATAGTGCTTCGCCCCGCGCTTGGGGAGCTGCAAGCGCTCCCCCAGACCCCATTGCTGTCAATGTCGGGGAGCTACATTTAGTGTTTTTCAATTTCGGCAGATGACTATTGAACTTTATTCATCGTGCCCCGCCACTGGTAGAAATGTGTAACCTCTCTTGGATACGCTCTTGGAATTAGGTGACTGTAGCTTTAGATTGATTTTATATCGAAAAGTGAAGTTTTATCTTCAAAATCATCTGTTAGAGGTTTGAACTAAAAATCTCAGGACTTTGTTATTTTTTTTTTAAATTCAAAACCCCATTAGCTACGATCATAGAATTTGATAACTGTAGTGTGCTTTTGAGTAATATTGAAGATAGAGGTTTTCCACTTCAAAACGCTCTGAAGGGGGATTTTAAACTCAAAACCATCTGGAGGAAAGGAGTTTAAACTCAAAACCCCCAATTGGCTTGGCTACGCTTGCTGGTCTTGCGGTTTGCGCGCTGGACTGTCGTTCAGATTTATCGATGGTCAAGGGTTCAAACCCTGCCCGCTCCCATCCCCGATCGTCCTGCGGGAGGTTTGGACTAGGAAGTAATTATCTTCAACTCTGAAGAAACATCCGAAACATGTAAAACATTTTACAAACATACAAACAAATAATTTTAGCGTGTAATTTGCTTTTTTTTATATTGAAGAGGTATTTTCTTTTAGCATCAAACCCTCGTGAATGGGGATATAAACTCAAAACCACTTTTGGCAACGCTCATAGCATTTTGCTTTTTTTTTTTTTACATTGAAGGTGTATTTTTTAGCTTCAAACCCCGCTGACGGGGGGTTTAAACTCAAAACCCATTTGGCTACGATCTTAGATTTTAGAGTGTGTAATTTTTTTTTTAATTGAAGATGTATTTTTTAGCTTCAAACTCCACTGGCGGGGAGTTTAAACTTAAAACTGAGTCAAAACCCATTTAGCTACGCTCATAACATTTTGAGTGCATAATTTGCTTTTTTTTTCATATTGAAGTCTATCGTAAATTTTGGAGGGGGTTTTAAAATAAAAATCTTCCTTAACTGTGCTCTTGGAATTTGGGGATTGTCGTTATCATTTTTTGAGTGTTTTGTTTTATAGAAGAGGGGGATTTAACTGCAAAAACCCCTGGTAGGGGGGTTTCAAACTCAAAACCCCTGGTAGGGGGTTTTAAACTCAAACCCCCCTGTTAGGGGGTTTTAAACTCAAGCCCCCCTGGTAGGGGTTTTAAACTCAAAACCCCCTTGGCTGCGCTGGGGCAAGTAATGGTTTAGTATTAAAATCTCAAAAATCAAAAAAAGAAAATCAAAGCAAAAAATCAGTCACTAAAGTCCGTCATTTCGGGGGTGGGGGTTTCAACCCCAACCCCCCCCCCCAGCTACGCCCATGCTTTTTAGACCTACTTATGTTAGAAAGCGATTTTTTTTTTCAATTGCGTAATTTTATATTTTCGGTGTTTATTTTTATTTTGCGATCTCATTCGGGGCCATCAAATTCACTTAGCCTTAGACCTCCAATTACCTTAGACCGGCCGTGGGGGTGGGGTGTGTGTGTGTGTGATTTTTTTTGCCTATGACACTTAACTGAAGTTGTTGTTTTGCAGTAATCATGTCTTTAGAAACATTTTCAAGAATGCTTCCAACAGACATTAAAACTATAATTAAACAGAAAACACAGCTGGTGCTTCAAGTCTAAACATAAACCCTAATTAAAAAGACGCCCTAACCTATATATTTATGTCTGGGAGGAGAGATTTATGATAACACTCAGGCGTGCATTCTGGTAAAACACGTGGTTGTCAACAATTCTGTGGTTGAGAGCCATTTGTTTCGTTTTCCTTGAAGGACCAGCAACCGACTGCTCGAGGTCACGTGACGTGACCTAACCACGTGAAGCTAAGACCACATGCGTTTTTTTACGTCACTGACCTTCTCTTGCGGAAGGGTGTTGTATGGAGCACAAATAGTTTTTCTTTTTTAATACGAAGTTAATGTTTTTACCGTCGATTATGCAAAATAATCTGCACTTAAAAAAAACAAATTACATTAAAAAACAAAACAAAACCGTGCTTGATTTTCTGAGTGTGGAGAAGAATAATAACAGATAAACAGTAGCATTCTCCATACACTGTAGGCATAGTCAGTGGCGTGGTGTCACCCGCCTTCATCTTTACCCAGACTTTTCCCAATAGAAACTAGTATTAATTCTTTTTGATGAACCAATGCAGTAAGCTTCTTACTTATTTATTTTTATTTTTTTTTGCCCAAACACAAAATGAGTGGCAATTCTATTATAAAATCCCATTGTTTTAGACATTTTAAAAATAGCTTTTGCATGTTTTTACAATGTATTTTTATTAACAAGACCTAAATATGTTTCCTTTGTTAGACTTAAAGACGGGAAACGGTATAACATTACGCTGTGTTATTCAAACTTTTACAACCTCCATAAGGAGGAAATGTACTTTCCCTCTACCTTAGTCATTGCCAGGGGTCGGCATCCTCCAGAGTTCGAAGAGCCAAAAATGACAATTTACAAAATTTCAACGCCTTTAAAGAGCCACAAGATTTTGTTCTTCCAAACAATAAATACTACTCGCATTAATAAAGTTTTTCTTATAAAAAAAAACGAATCTATTTATTCAAAAGAGAAAATATTCAATTGATCTTTATATAAATATTGTTTTACAAAAAAAAAAAAAGATAATATCTCTCTCTCTCTCTAACCTGTATTTTGATAACAAACAATTGAGGAAAACAAATTCTGTGATAACTATGGCTTTGCATGGTTTTAGAAAGTTTGGGTAAATTTGACTCGTAGCTTGTTTTTAGTTTCACGACTCTAAATTTTCATTTGTTAGTTGGCATCTTACTTTACTTTTAATTGTTTGCTCGCACGAATATGCCGATCCGACGATAGTCAGCCTTCCATGTGCCATCTTTTTCACCTGGCTGTAGCAATCTGGAAGACTATTCCATGCGTCGAATATAAGTGCCTCATCTCGCTGACCACTTTTGTTGCGTTATATACATTTCTGGATCTCCAACTCTTCCAACTTGATTTTCAACTCTGTACATTTTCCACTACACAAAGTTTTACTTTATAATGCGATCAATTGCATGTCTAGAAATCCAGGATCCATTTCAGATGGTTTGATGTGGACTTCGGTACTTTTAGTGTTGAGAAAATTTTTGTTTATAAATGCTACAGTCGTTTTATTAGTTTTAAATTGCTGAAATAAATTCATTTTAAATTTTTCTTTCTGTGTTGAAGTACATCGTGTCAACAGTTGCACTGTTTTTATTTGATTTGTACAACATAAAGTAAAATGCTTGCAATCATTTGTCGTTCTCTAATTCAGGGTGATTTATGCCTTAGCATTTAGGAATGTATTTAATTCATTCAAGCACAAAGCGAGACGTTTCAACACCTTACCTTTGAAAAGCCATCGCACTTTATTGTAAAGAAGGAGGTCAGAATACTGAGTCTCCATTTCGTTAAGAATTCTTTAAACTGACGATGATAGAGTGCTTTTGACAAGATACTGTTAAAAATCTTGATTACCAAATTCATGACCTCAACTATTTCGGCCGGAGATGTTTGGACACAAAGGTGTATTATGTAGTGAAACGTAAGAATTTCTTGGTTTATTTTGCGCCAAAGAATTGTAGTTGCTCCTTTAATTTTTCATGTCCTTCTTCTGGCTCAATTAGTTGCTATTGAAACGATTTTATTTATTTATATTACAGTGGCTTCAAAGTATTTTTGCATGCCATTAACTGTATCTTCTCCTCTAGTTTGTCACGAGAGCGGTAGAAATCCTAGAAGTTTTGCTTTTGGATCTTGGGAAGACATATATGTGACAAAAAGTTTAACTTGTGCCGTGTCTTTTATGTCGATAGACTCATCTATAGCAAGTTATATGGCAGAAGAAAGTTGAATATCTTCCACCTGCAAATACTTACCTTTCAAGACATGGGGGCGGGGTGCCCTGAAAAACGTGTACAAGTGCTCGAGAGACAGAATCGAATCAGAACGATTTTTAAATGTTTTTATTTTCGATAAAATAAATAATATTTGCGCATGGAACTAAAGAGCCGCAGCTGAACATCCAAAGAGCCGCATGTGGCTCTCGAGAAGTGTGCTGGAGATCTTTGGGCTGAGTATATCTTTAATCATTATTGTATTTTGTATATTATGATTAATTAGTTGATATAGCTTCAAATGATTTCCAGGCAGTATATTGTAACCCTGATGTTATACATCCTGGGGGTGGGGTACTCAAGAAAGTGACATATTTTTCTTGACTTGTCTCTGATGTATTCAATTTTTTTTTGAACCATCAGATAGGCTTTCCCGAACGGATGACCATAAGTGGGATTCCATGAAGCTTATAGGTTTCCCTGAAACTTATAGTTTATCAAGACCTTATTTTGGTTAAAAATGGCTGTATTGGCCCGAATAAAATTGTCAATTATTAAGAGTGACAAAAAAAAAAAAAAAAAAAAACTAAAACAAATTAATTCCACTTATCTTATTCATGGTGAACCAGTAACACAGACTAAAAACGCAAAACAAGTAGGTGTTATAATAAATGAGAAACTGTCATGGAATCCACATATTGATGAAACTATAAAAAAATTAAACAAAGCATTAGGGTTTATTAAAAGAAATTTCTATAAATCAAATAAGAACATAAAACTAAAATGTTATTTAACCTTGGCTAGGCTAATAATAGAATATGCATCCTCTGTTTGGGACCCCTCAACTCAAGAAAATATTAAGAAACTGGAACAGACATCCAACAGAACAGTGAGATTCATAACAAACGAATATTCACATTTGACTAGAATAACACCTTTAGTAAAATCACTAAAATTAGAAAGCCTTCAGGATAAAAGACTTAAAAGTAAAGTAGCAATTATACATAAAACACTGAACTATAATCTCAAAATACAAATACAAAATCTAATAAAATACTCAGAAAGACACAAAGATAAAGGCACATTCCTCGTTCCATATGCTAGGACAAATTTGTACAAATGCTCCTTTTTCCCCACTGCTATAAGAGCCAGCCAGGAAAATCAGTGACTTGGCAGAATTTAAGTCATTGGTTAACAAACATGACTAAATGCATGATGCGTAGAACGTAATCATATTTTTTTGAAGTAACGTCTGTATTATATAAGAAGTCTGTGACCCCAGAGTGGCCAAAGTGGTCGTGTTTTGACCTGAGGCTTGTGACCTTTAGTGTTTCTTTTCCTGAATGAGACGATATTTTGTATTTATTTGTAAAAGATGACTTGTGCGGTGTGCCATAGGCCTACTATTTTTGAATGTGTAAATTTTGTTTATTTTTGTTAAGAGGGCATGTGAGTTTGATGGTCATTTATTTACACATTTATTTTCTTCTTCATGTCAATAAATTATTTGTATATATGTTTTACCTGAGACTTTAAGTCTTATTTTGCATACATTAGTTAAATAGTATACCTAAAGGTTATACTTAATAACATAGGAAATATAAATAGGGACCAGTATGCCACTGGACGAACATGCCAGCACACTTCAATCACTGATCGGTTGATTTTTATTACCTAATACTAGCTATAAGTCTCATGGGAGCTCGTTATTAACAAATAAACACTAAAGTCGTACGGGGACTGTTATTGACAATACATCTCATAGACTTCCTTTAGCTATACCAGCTAGTATGTAATATTTAATTGATCATATTTGTGCATGAGTACTCTTTGTATGATCTATATGTAACTATGCAACAGTCATCTATTTGTCTTGGGGAGCGCTTAAAGATCCTTCAGTGATGTCCGAGGCGAAACCCTGGGCATCAAGCATTTTTTTTAGCGTTTCTGAGCATCAGAAACTCATTCTCTTTAAACTTGTACAATTTCTGCTAGTAAAAAAGATTGCAGGTCAAAAAAAATTAAGTTATAAAGAGGTGAAAGGGCCGTACCTGAAGTACGAGAGACGTTCGCGGCAAATGAGCAATGTTTCTCAAACTTTTTTAGTTTGCGCCTCCTTCCGTTCAACATAGTCTTTTGTTATGTTGATAATTTTAAACTGTTTTATTTCACCGAAGAAGTTTTTTTTTTTCTGGAGATAGTATTTGAGAGGCATCAAAACTGTCAGGTTCCCTATCCCTCCAGCAATGTGGTCTATTGAGCACCGTTAGCTCTTTCAAGCGTTTTTCTTCATTCTCAGCTTGTGTCATCTTCAACACATTTTTCTTCCCGTAGTAAGAAGAGCCCAGGTCAGTGTTAAATTATAACGGAATAGGATGATCCGATAATGAAGTATTTTCTTGGAATCTGAGCGCCCTATTTATACTTGTTAAAAAATGTCTCAATTTAAATCCAATAAAGAAGGAGGCAGCATTGACCAATACTATTATATAAGGGATGTTCGGGGTGCATATAGCGCACGAAGGTCTAAAGATCATCTTCAGTCAGAAGCCTTGCCGCGAACTTGTCGTTTTTGTCCCAAAAAAGGCATCAACATAACGATGCTAAACACTTGAAAGAATTTTGACCATTCTGACCATTCTGACCATTCTGACCATTCTGACCATTCTGACCATTCAAAAAGAATCACGCCAGAAGAGACGTTTTGAAATGTCTTCAAAAAATTTTTTAATTGATATTTTTTTGCAGACGTCTCACACAAAAACGGTATGCATTTTATCTTACACCACTGATGCCCAACCTAATTCGACCTAATTTGTCCTAGCATATGGAACGAGGAATGTGACTTTTTATTTTATAACATAGCCTGCTTAGCGGGGGGGGGGGGGTACCTAAAGCACCACTTGCGCCTTTTTAATTCAATTGTTTGTGTAAAGAAATCTTTGTCACTGTAAACACATGCTATTCACTTTAAGGCCACACCATGGGGAGGAGAGATAAAGACAAAGAAAGAGGTGGAGAGTAAGAAGTTATGGAAGACAAGAGAGCCAAACAAAAATTAACTGGTTCCTCTACACCAAACCAAAAGTCACCTTCGCCTGCATTTGGGGTTCAAACCCCTCCCTTCCCCAAGGAAATCTGCAAATTAAAAAAAAAGCAAAACTGTTTTCACCGAATTCCACGAGCGTAACCAAGGGAGTTTGAGGATAAAACCCTCCTTCAATAAATAGAGAGAGAGAGAGAGAGAGAGAAAAAAAAACTAGTCCCAAAATTCAATGAGCGTAGGAATATTCAAACTACATAATTTCGGGGGTGAAGGGGGTTTGATGCTCAACCCTCAATGAATAAAAACAACAACAATTAAAGCAAAGCTACTATTTGAGCGTAGCAATGAGATTTTCGCACAATGATCTTTTTCTACGAACTGCTAGGCTCCGTTATTAACGTGCTTTAAAATGCAGATTTGATATTTGACTGGCACTTTTTTATTTTTGTTGTTATAAGAATAACAGGATAATGCGCAATAGACTTCTCAGAAAATAAATTTCTGAATTTTCAAATAAATAAAAAAAAACAACAACCCAACACTGGGTGAGTTCACAGCGCTCTCACTGGTCCCATGTCCTCTGTCAGGGTTATGTTAAAGCCTTATCTCGTTTTCCCGGGCCCCTGACATTTAACAGGCACCTTGGTGCTCACAATAAATGACTCACTGTTAACCAAGTAATAGGGTTTGTTGCTGAACATAAAAATTATAAATGTGTCAGACGCGAATAGCCTAATTTTCAGTAAAAGAAATTTCAAAAGTCATTTCTCTATAGAAGAAGTTACGAAGGATATATAAAATACAACCACAGACCTATATATACTACAATAAATATAGGTTTTTGATTGCTAATTACAATTTATTTAGGTAGGTGTGGTTTTACTATTACACACCAAGTATTAGAGTTTAGAAAAACCCAGGTTTGTTTCTTGTGCAACGCTGTTAGCTAACACCTCATATCATCTCTCCATTAGTATATTTAGATCTATAATCTAATTCTAGTCTATATCTATTTATAAAAGTCGAATAGATCTAGATAGTAATAGTATTGATTCTATCTTGAGACTAGATTGCCGAGTCTAGCTTATGCTATGCCTATAGCCAGTTTTTATTACAAAAAAGTCTAGATATTAATAAAGACTAAAGTTTTTTAATTATTAATTATTAGTCAATCTAGATCTATACAATATTCATTATAATACTTCTACTTACAATGACTTATTTAATAAGTTAGTACTTAGACTTAGATCTATTATAGTTTATTAATAGATTTACTTTTCAATGCCTAGACCTAATAATAAAATTGCGAATGATGTCTATAATGACTATTTATTTTTTTATATAATAATAGGCCTACTAAATCTAGGTCTAGACTCTACTTAAATCTAGTCTAAAATAATGACTGTCTAAGACTAAAGTGATAAGAAGTTCACATAGAGATGTTTTTAATAATACGGCATGTCGGCTGAAAGTATATAAAGTGCTTTTTTTTTTTTGTAAAAATAAAAAAGAGGCTCCGGTACTCAGAGATAGATTGCCTAACTTTCAACTAATAATAAATTAACAATTAACGTTGAATTACAAGAAAAGTAATCATTTTTCCCGACATAGAAAAAAGGTGCCGGTACCCCGTACCGGTGCGCACCGTCACAAAAATATATGTATATCTCAATCTTCTTTCATTTAATTTTTTTGCGGGGTTATTGCTACTTAATACATTGATACCGGATCGATTTAAATAGGGCCTAAGTATACAAGCAGGATTTCGAGCATTGGATAAATTTATTTTTTAAGTACAAAGTTTTATGGAAGAGTTGTTTGAAGTTTGTAACTTCTTAAATTTAGGCTAAAAATATCGAAGCCTACAATTTTACTCTCTTTTCTAAACAATTAGAAGAGATGGACTGACTCATAGTGTAGCTTGTGTACAATCTGCAAAAGCACAAACTCTCTTTGTAATCTTATCAGTTAGACTTTCAAAACTATTAACAGAAAAACTTATTTTTACTGTATAATTCTATTATTATTCCTTTTTAGAATTAGGATATAAACACAAATTTGCCACGTGACTTTATCTAACCGAACAAAAACTTAAACTTCATCAAGGAAACGAAACGGACTAGTCCAACAAACTTTATTGTTTAATGATGGGAATAAAAGTTAGGATGACAAACTGATGGAGTAATGACATTGAATCTAAAACATTCGAATATTGTGGCTATAGTAATCAAACAAGAATTCCGCACCTTGCTATCACACAACGCCACACAATAGTACGTTCAACGCTGGCACACTGCTGATAACAAACTCCAATGTAATCTTGATAATTCCATAGCTAACTCCCCTAAACAAGGGAACACAGAAGAATCTCAAAACAAGTTACTTCAGCATAATAACACAACCACTCCATAAGCTTACAAGCAGCAAGGCAACAAAGAAAGTGCGTTCAACAATTGTGCACTTAATAACATTGGTGCTATAATACCATAACCTACGCACCGACATCCTCGAGCTGGCAAAGGAAGGGATATTTTAGTCATTCCACTTATTCCAAAAACAACTTTTTTTTAGGGGAAATAAAAGAAAAAAGGAGTCCCTAATAAATTAAACGTACTGGCTGTTAACTCAATAAGTAAAATTATACAGGTCTCTATTTACCTCCCCCCCCCTCCCCCCCCCCCCCCCCCCCCAAAACAAAATCCATTCAACAATTTTTAAGGACCATTTCAATTAAGATCTCAAACCAAGGTCATTTACGTAGCCGATTGATTTTCATGCTCGCTTGCACCAACTAATGAACCAATGGATACGTAGTTATAAAAATAGATCTATGGATTAACCTTCCAAGAATTAGAACAGGAAGTAGCGAGTCGTACTAAGAAACGGAAATAAAATGGGACAAGTGGCAACATGCTATAAAGGTAAACCCGTGGGGACATATGGTCGACATAACTAGTGCTTGTAAAGAAGACATAGTTGACAGCACCTTGAGACGTGAAAGGTGTTTGACGATTTATAACGATTGGTCTCGGTTTGATTGATGGGAGTGGGTGCTCCATTAGCACGCTCTACACTACATCAGGTTTGCCAACTCAAAAAACAAAAAGGCCATTAAAAAAAAACTGATTGAATTAAATGGATTCACCATAGTGAACTTTAAGGATTAGAATTAGATGTAGATCTAGCTTAAAATCATTTCACTTTTCACCAACCCCGCTTTATATTTATAGATGTCAATCTGAAAAAAAAAAGTAAAAGATATAAGAAAAAGAAACAAACAAAAAATAAATTAAAACCGTTTCAATAAAAGTAAGAAATCAACGTCAATGCCCAGCAGTCCTTTGGCCTCACAAAACATCCAGATTTTTACAGAGGAGCGCGCTTTAGTAAAACTTTGATGGGTTACGTTTTTTAGCGGCCCCCGAAAGGGGAATAGACGCTTTTAGTTTTGTGTAAAATATCTGTCCGTCTGTCCGTCCGGTTTAGATCTCGTAAACTAGAAAAGATAGTGAAAATCCAGCATCACAATATTTTAGACCATTCAAAGTTCTAATGCAACGGCTACTTTTTTTTTTGCTGAAAGCGAAAAATCTAATTTTTAAAATCAGTTATGCAAGAAGTTTTTTAAAGAGAAAAAGCTAATTAGTATGCATTATAAGTTAGACGTAATTTAAAACGAATAGTAATCTTGTAAACTCCATTTTAATGATCTTTTCATTTTATTGCGGAAATTTTTTTTTTTTTTTTTTTTATTTTTTTTTATTTTATTTTTTTTTTTTTATTTTTTTTTTTTTATTTTTTTTTAAGGATTCAAATTAGAGGTTGAGCCTTTTCAAAACAATTACATCAATGATAAGAATTCAGTTAGCCCATGAGAGGCGCGGTAGCTGGACGGTAAAGCGCTTGGCTTCTGAACCGGGGGTCCCGGGTTCGAATCCTGGTGAAGACTGGGATTTTCAACTTCGAAATCCTTGGGCGCCTCTGAGTCCATCCAGCTCTAATGGATACCTGACATTAGTTGGGGAAAAGTAAAGGCGGTTGGTCGTTGTGCTGGCTACATGACACCCTCATTAACCGTAGACCACAAAAACAGATGAACTTTACATCATCTGCCCTATAGACCACAAGGTCTTAAAGGGGAACTAGTTAGGCCAGGTTCACATCTAGCGTTGCATTCACTTGCACCTATCCTTTGATGTGCTGGAGCGTTGGGGCACTACACAAGATCTGTCAACCTTCTTTCTGCATTCTTATCTCTCATTTGTCTTTGATATAATTTCATTCGGATGTTCTTTCTGAAAATATTGAAGCCTGCCTGGGTGGACCACTTCGGGGGCCGATTTTGAGTTTGTGTTTTCAAACAAAATGTCTTTGTAACCTTGTTATTTCTATATATTTATGCCTACAAAGTTTTTAATTGTAAAAAAAAAAACGTATTTATTTTGATTGGTCCTGTTCTAGCTGTAAGTAGCTAATTGCTCTTTTTTTTTTTTACGTATCCCGTAATGTCTTATCAAGTTCATTGGCACCATTCAGTCGTGAAACGACAATGGTTCATCTCATGGGGCGCTTTTTATTTACAAAGCTTAGGCCTATATCAACTTTGTCTGTCTGTCTGTCTGTCTGGTAAAAAAGTTTGTTTACGCTATTTCTCCCACACTCAGTCTCGGATCAAGCTGAAATTTTGCATAATTATTTCTTTTACCTGACAACGCAAGAATCAATCAATAAATTAACCAATTAGTTAATTAACTATTGGTAATTAATTATTTTGTTTGGTATCTCAAACAAGGGAAAGAATAAGTACTTGACTGAAGTGGTGATATAAGCTAAATTGGTCCCCTTTATAGGTAGTTGTCTGTCTTAGTGAACACAATAAAAAAATAGGACAAGATTATTGAAAAAATAGACATATACAATCTTCCATGTTCATAAGCTTTCCACTAGCAGAGTGGTTACCGTGCTGGCTTAAGAGCCATTATCTCGATTTCAGGTCGTCCCCCCCCCCCCCTTTTTTATAACTGCTTTTTTTCCTCCTCCTTAAAAAAATAAAATAAATACTAGATCTATTACAAATTTAATTGCATGACGGATCCAAACTAATTGATACAACTATGCTTTGTTTTTTTTTAAAGTATTTTAAAAAAATTTCTTGTTCATGTGACTGTCGAGCCCTATTCTGGAGAGATAATCCCGTTCATTTTTCATTTTCGATGCACATACCCCCCCCCCCCCCCCCCCAACAAAAACAAGTAAAAAAAAAAAAAAAAAGCCTACTACAGTAAAATCGTGAAAAACAATAGATCCCAGACTCTATATTTTGGCTTTTGCCGAGGCCTTGATTCCATTTATTCTTTGTATTACGTTGGCCAGGGATGTGGTCGACATGAAACACGCAGACGGCCACGTTGTAATCGATTGACACGGACAAGACTACCCACGGCTAAAGCCTTTCGCTCCGTTCGTTTTTCCAGGCTTGGCGGAACTGAATTGGTCTCGCTGTGTTATACGAGCTGTTAGTTAACGGAGCGAATAGTAGGGCACGTTAAGTAATTGTCAGCCTGGACTGGATTCCTATTTAATGTTTTCTTATTCAAGGTAGGCTAGTTTTACTGCAGCATTGCAGTATATTTTCTGTATATTTTCTGTATCTCGGTCACTCGACCTACACTTTAAATAAATAACAGTATGCAATAGTATATATATAAATCTGTTTAGGTGCTTCTGTAACCCACCCACTTCTAATGATTTAAGTATGTGTATGATTTAAAGCTCATCTGTTTCTATGGCCGACGGTTAACGGGGGTGTCGTGATGTCAGCACAACTTTGAACCGCCTTTACCTTCCCCTCGTTAATACATTACACATGCTGTCCATCCTTCTAAAAATAGCACTTAGGGTGTTTTACATTTGTCAACACACACACCTCTATAACAAAGTGTTGTTGTTTTTTTTTTGTTAAAAAAAAAGTTGCCATAAAAGTACTGGTCACATTTATTCAAAATGTATTTATTGGAGGTGTCGTGGTGGGTGAGTGGCAAAGTCCTTGACCTTTCTATTTTAAGGTCTTGAATCTCTGCAAAAAAATGGGATTTTGCATTTCGTTTTTTTTTTCAAATACGCCCATCAATCCACCCAGCTCCCATGGGTACATGATATTATCTGGGGGAAAGTAAAGGCGGTTGGCCTTTATGCTGGCCCAATGACACTCTCGTTGACCGTCGGCCTCAGAAACAGATGACCTATCAGATCCGCACTATAGATCGCAAGGCCTGAAAAGGATACTTTCGTTAACTGGCATTAAAACGCATTTTTTTTCGTTACTTAAAGCTGAACTTGAACATATTGTAGGCTCCCACATAGACCTACTGCATTATTCTCACAATGTAGAATTACGATTAGCGTTTAAGCGAAAGCTAATAAATGTCAACAACTCAGACGTGCAGCTTTTCAAATGTCACTGCCAAAACTTTCCAAGTACATTAATGTTCCATTCTGACCCTGCATTTCTCAAACTGTCAGGCGGGTTCTGTGCAGCAAAGGCAGCTATAACATCATCTAGATCAGTGCTGTCAAGCATTTTTGACTCCACGTGAATAGCGAGATTACAAGGCAGTGGCGTAATATTTAGTATTTAATGTAAAAAAAAAAAAAGGACATTCATTAAGGGGACCCCTCAAGTGGGGTGTCCAGGGTGACTTTCAAATTTGAACCGCCTCTCCCCTAGCTACGCCACTGCTCATCATAGAGGAAATCTTTAGGAATTCCTCCATCTGGCTTGCGGATGACATTTCAGAGCCAACGTAGTCTTCTCTGTACAAATGTGCCCATTTTGAAAACGCCCTGATTGGAGACACGATCCATCCAGGTAATGCACGTCATACGTCAAAGGTAGCGTAAGTGAAAACTCTTGATATATGTGTGTTGACTAGCTCTCGCTATCATAAAGAAGAGTGCTCACTACACAGGGCATTGTAGACTAGCGTTTCGGTTGCCATGGTCAATTTGGCATTTCCCCAGATAAGCTTGGAGAGTTTTGCCATTGCTGCAGAAGCTTTCCCAATTCTTTTTGTCAACTCAGTGTCTAAATTTAGGTATTAATACAACCTAATAAAATACTGCGAAAGACACAGATAAATGCACATTTCTTAAAACATAAAGTATGAAAAATTCATACAAGTGCTCCTTCCCAATTCCATTAGATCTTGGAATGGGTTGCCTAAATCAGACCGGAAACCAAGGACTTAGCAGGGTTTACGTCTCTAATTAACATGCATTACGTGGATACGCGTAGGACATAACTATCTTCTCTTTTGAAGGAGCGCTTGTAATTTATAAGATACGATAATAAAGTAAAAACAACGTTATTAGGCCTACCTTTGTTTAAAAAATCTAAATTAAATGAAATTTCCTTTTCTGAAAAAAAAAATAAAAAAATTCTCATACTTTTCTCGAGAAGCGTCTTCGCTAATGCGATTCTAGAGTTTATGTTTTCTACACCAGAACGGTAAAAATTTCTCCCGAGAATGATGCCATTGTTCTGGTAACATCTTAATTCAGCAGGAGCAACACTAGCCCGCTACAAGCTGGGCTTGCTGAATGATAGGATGATCTTAGATGATGAAGCCCATTTCAAACATACATGCTCTACTGCCTCTGATTTTTCGCATATTATCGGTGTCGCCCCATTATACGCTTATTTAATTTGACCCGCAATCATCTTACTAGGACAAACAGTGCGTTTTAACTATTTAGAAATCAAATTTTTTGTTTAAAAATTTTTTTCTGGGGGGGGGGGGGGGCGTTACTTTGAAAAAGGCGTCATCTTCTCAATGTGCAAATGAGATAGCCTTTGCCTAAATAAAATTAAGTTTAAAAAAAAGTAACAACTAGACATGTGACTTATATTTCTTTCTCTTTATCCTGTCTTTATATCTCCCTACAATCTTTTTCTCATGTATCTATTTTCTTTTTCTTTCCTTCTATCTCCTATGTCTATGTCTGTCTCTCGTGCTCTTTCTTGTGCAGGTATATTACAGGTCAGAACTTGATGTAGAGTATTTTTGTAGAGTGTAAGGTGGAACTTGGAAGACGATGCTCAACATTTTCCTGAACATTAATTTATTAAACTCTTGAATCAATAATGCCTTATACATTCGGAAATTCCCGAACGCTATAGTCCTTTCAAAACCGATGTTGGCTCTAGATCTAAGTCTAGTTCTCAAGCCAAATGTATATTTATTTTTTATTAAAAAAAAAAATAAACGGTCAAACAAGAGTTTTCCCCGTGTGGCCAACGAGCTAGTAATTCTTTTCTCAGTGATATACAGCAACTGTAAAATTTATAGGAAAACTGTTAGAGCCGTTTTTGAGATCAGCGTTCTAGGGTCCTGGATCCAGACTCGTTAAGTTCTGACTTGAATAGAGGTATTATAATAAAGGAGGTATTGTCTTTTCAGAAAAGTATTTTTAATGTTTGTTTTATTTTGTTACTACGTAACAGACGTAATAGACAGATTCTTTTTTGTTTAGGAACTGGCTACGCTGGTTGTCATGGCAACCAGACTCAAGGATATCCTACTGGGTGTGGTGATAGGCCTGTCAGTCACTGTGCTTTTTTTTGGGAAAGCTCTAGATGAGTCCATACTGGCCAGAGAGGTAAGCCCCCATTTTTTTAAAGTGACGCTGAGCCGCCATATATAGGAACGCCACAAAAATGTCAATATCAGTTTGATCTCAGGAAGGGGGCCTTAAATTAGTTTTATCTGTGGGGGTCGCAGAAGTATCCCAATGGGTTTTTATTAAGGTTGAACTGTATTTTGGGGTTGCTGAAATATCCATAGGAAGTAATTCAACTTTACCTGTTGAAGCTGCCGAATTATCCATATGGGTTGAATCAGTTTGATCTTATATATTACAGATGTTACTTAAAAAAAAACAAAGAAGATAATTAGTCCTACGCCCTCAGGGGGGTATGCAGAATGGGATGGCCTGAAAATACTTTGGGTGACATCTCCTCCGTATCCCTGTTCTCAAGCCCATTAAAAGACACAGTGGCGTAGTTAGAAATTTGCGGGGGGGGGGGGGGCTTGACCTCTTTGGAGGTCCCTCCATTTTGCGTAATATAACACTCATTTGGGGAAACCTTCAAGTGGGGCCCCGAGGGGAATTTTCAATTTCTCCCCCTTCCCCCCACCCTAGTTACGCGACTGGACAGACAACAGGCTGTTAAAGGAGTATTTGTTGCAATGTAAACAGTGTCAAGGATCTAACACATCAAGTCAACGTAGATCATTTTATAATCAAAATAATATGCTGCAAAGAATCGTCGCATTCAGTATTCTCGTAAGTAATCAATAGCAGTCTTATTTGAAAAACTAGGTGACTCAATCAATGACATGAATATCACAGATGTGTGACCTGTTTGTTTTCTACTTGAATCTCGCGCAGATTTGTAATGATGACATTCTAACTGTAGCGATACAAAGAAAACTGGGACTATATACGGCCCGCGAGCAAGATCCTGCCAGCGATGTGGTTCCATCCGGCCCGCCGAAATGTCGTCACAAGTGTAGAAATCCGCTACTCTCCCCACCCTAAATTAGGTTGAAAAAGGTCTCTTTACCTACGTTAGGGTCCTCAATTTTTCCCCGATTGATTGGTAACATGAGCTTTAACGTTTGTGCGTTTATGTAATGGGATTCTTAATGAAGAATCTACCAAAAAAAAGTGAAAGGACCATAGCTTTTGTTGTGAAACATGATAATAAGACAACATATTTGACTTGTAAATAAAGTGTGGCTGTTTTAAAAACAACAACATATATACGGCATTATAAAACAAATATGACTTCATTCTTGGTATGAGCCGCGAATAAAAGATTGTTAGACTACCTCTAGAGTTTGGAAAATTAATGAGAATATTTACCAAACAGAGACAAGAAAATTCGTCGTTGGTAAAGCTAGCTATACTTGAATGAATGTAAGTACTAGATCCGTGGGTTTCTAATTCAAATAGTTTTCAAGTTAATTTCATATCTTTTTTTTTTTTGGTAATAGGCGATATTATGCCGCCCACGCCTGATCCGGTTCTTTCTGTGGTCCTACCGTAGACCATAGGCTCATAAACCTACACTCCAAAGCTGTACCATCGCAAATTAATATTAAGCCGAAGAAGGAGCACTTGTATGAATTTGTTCTAGCGTATGGAATACTAAATGTGCCACTATATCTGTGTCTTTCTGAGTATTTCATTAGGTTTTATTTGAAAGTTATGGATTAGTGTTTTAAGTATTATAGCTACTTTACTTTTTATTCTTCTGTCCTGAAGTGTCTCTAAGTTTAGTGATTTTACTAATGGTGTTACTCTAAATCAAATTTGAATATTCGTTTGTTAGAAATTTCACTGCTCTATTTTGTATTTGTCCTAGTTTCTTTATGTTTTCTTGAGTTGAAGGATCCCAAACAGAGGATTCATATTCTAATATTGGCCTAACTAAAGTTAAATAGCACTTTAATTAATTGTTTTGTTTGATTTGTAAATATTTTTAATAAACCCTAATGTTTTGCTTGATTTTTTGAAATAACTTTATCAATATGGGGATTCCATGATAAATTTTCGCTTAAATTAAAATCACAGTTGAACTTCAAACACTATTTAACTTCCATCCCGCGTTATGTAAATGCCTAGCAGAAATCACCAGAATACTTTCGAATTTTCTTGACAGCAATTTTTAATTTGAAATTGCTGTCGTGTCCGTGTGACGTGACAATAAATAATTATTGAAAAGAGGTCGTTCAACTGGTCACCACCTGGTTACACTTGCTCTTTTTGTCAGACAGAAGTTCACACTTTGACGTCAAGCTCGCCTTGGTACCAGCCTTATGGAGGGGTTAGGATGACCTTCCAACCCGAGGATAACGAAAGCTCCGACTCCTTGAAGTACCGACCAGATGCCGACTATCGTAAGTCGTGATGTATTTTCTATAGCAGAGGGGAGTGAACAACAGATATTTTTTCAAATCACACTTTTTGTACGCATCTAGAAATAGCACTTTTTTTTTCTTTTGAAGATTCTCATTACCACAACCACACACACACACAAACACACACACACAAACAAAATACAGAAATTTTGGTCACAGTTTGGTGCATCTTATCTTATATACTACAGACGTTACTTCAAAAAAAGAAGATAATTACTTCCTATGCGATTTCATGTGCCGATCTAGTCATGCATGTTAATCAATGACTTAAACTCTGCCTAGTCGTTGGTTTTCCTGGCTGATTAATGCAACGCATTCCATTCTCTAATGGCACCAGGGAAGACACTGGTGTACAGAATGAAGGAATTGTTGACAAACTATGGTTTTGTATACGGTTTAGGATAATTATGGGCGCGGTGGCTGAGTGGTTAAGTGCTTGGCTTCCGAACCTGGGGTCCTTGGTTTTAAAATTTTGGTGAAGATTGGGATATTGAATTTCGGGATAGTTAGGGCGCCCCTGAGTCCACCCAACTTTGATGGGTACCTGACTTTAATTGGGGATAGTAAAGACGGCTGGTCGTTGTGCTGGCCACATGACACCCTGCTCGTTAACCGGTGGCCATAGAAACATTGTTCAGTCACTCGTGACAGTCTCAAATAGTGTTTACATTTTTGTACATAGCTTTCGATGTGTGGATTTATGCTTTGGCAAGTAAAGTCTTTTTTTTTTTACTAGTCATTATTTTTTTTTACTAGTCATTATTTTTTTTTACTAGTCATTATTTTTTTTTTACTAGTCATTATTTTTTTTTACTAGTCATTATTTTTTTTTACTAGTCATTATTTTTTTTTACTAGTCATTATTTTTTTTTACTAGTCATTATTTTTTTTCTAAATCAGAGGCCACTACGGTGGCACAGCAGCTGGCCAAACAAGTCCGCGTACTAGTATGGGTCATGACCAGCCCTAAAAATCTGGCTAACAAGGCACTGGCGATCAAACAAACCTGGGGAAAAAGATGCAACATTATCCTCTACATCAGGTGACAAAATCTCCCTTTTTACAAAGCTTATATCAACTCACTTTGTCTGTCTGCCTGTCTGTCTGTCTGGTAAAAAGTGTGTACACGTTATTTCTCCCACACCCATTCTAGGATCAAGCTGAAACGATTAAATTTGTTGGGTTTAGTCCCCTTTATATAATTGTTAAAGATATTTCTCCATCACGCATTCTTCGGCCAAGTTGATACTTAAAACAATTATTTATTGTACCTAACTGTAACACAGGGGTTCTCAACCTGTGGGTCGCGACCCCCTTGGGGGTCGAATAACGATTTGCCAGGGGTCGCCTAAGACCATCGAAAAAATGGAGTGTTATTGTCTATTCTTCTTTTGCTGTATGTATGTGCGGGGATTGGGGGGTCGCGCAGAGTGGGGGATTGTAAAAAGGGGTCGCCGAGCCTAAAAGGTTGAGAACCGCTGCTGTAACAGAACATAAAAAAAATACTCAGTGAATTAAATATTGGCAATTAATTATTTTGTTTGATATTGAATAAGGGAAATAACTTGTACTTTATTGGTAGATATAGTTTTAAGGCCGGAGTTCTTCCCATCTAGATATTTATTTTTATAAAAATAGGATTTATTAAATATTTTGCTTGTTAACCTATACATTATCTCCATGTCTCAATTAGATGCTATCGTCTCCATTTGACTATATCAGTTTAGTAATAGCCTGGCCGTATATTGATCTAATTTCTTTCAGTTCTGTCAGTGACCCTGAATTTCCTACTATCAGTTTGAATGTTCCAGAGGGCAGAGGGCATTTGACGGGCAAAACAATGGCCGCCTTCCGCTATATCTATGAACATTATTTGGACGAAGCTGATTGGTTCATGAAGGTAGTTTGAATTCAATGACCTGATCACGTGTCTATGTCCATGTTTGATTACTTAACGTTATCTCTGACATTTTGACCGGGTCTAACATCTAGTTTTGTAATAATTACAACCAGGCTGATGACGACACCTACCTCATCGTGGAAAACCTGCGGTACTTTCTGTCTAACAAGAGAACTGACGACCCCATCTATTTCGGCCATTTATTTAAACTCAATGTCCGACAGGGCTATTACAGGTCAGTATATCCCTGTAGACCGAATAAATAGTGCGTTGTAATTAGCTGCGAACATAAAACAATAAATAAAATATAGACAATACTTCTTAAAAAAAAACAAAGCTTATGTTTAGTGAAATTGGTCAATTATTTTGAATTAATCACGCAATTCATCTTTAATAGATCTAGACTAGCAATAAAATCAGTGTGATTGGAAATATTCCTCGTCCCATATGCTAGGACAAATTTGTACAAATACTCCTTCTTCCCTAGTGCTATTAGAGCATGGAATGGGTTGCCTGAGCTAGCCAGAAAAACCAGTGACTTGGCAGAATTTAAGTCATTGGTTAATATGCATGACTAAATGCATGACGCGTAGGACGTAATCATCTTCTTTTTTGAAGTAACGTCTGTATTATATAAGATAAGAAGATAAGTTTGAATGTTTTTGTTTAGCACAATGCTCAGTACAGGGGGTGAACTGTCTCTATTGGCAACCGAGCAAATGCCCTGTTGGCCGGTATCCTGATGGGGCAGTAGGGTCGCTGGATAGGCCACTTTGAATGGCATTAAGTAGGCTACCTCAAAATAGGTTTGTGGCATTCTTATACTTTCATAATAAAACACTTTACAGACTTTAATGTGTAATACTAAACACATACTCTCGTAATTATGGAATCAGCTAGCTCTTTAAACAATAACATGCTACTGGTGATTTACAATCCTATATATATATATACTAAGCGATTTCAACAAACAACATATGGTTTATATTTTGTATTGTCCTGTAGTTGTATTAGTTTAAACATATTCGGGTAAATATTTAACGAGACGCAAAGCTTATACAATAATTACGAATTTGCCGTTATAATAGGGGTATTATTGTATACAGTATTCTGTGGATCATTTGTTACTAAAAATGACTCAAATATAGAGTTTCCAGTCAAATGCAAATCATATTATTGGGTTGGTTCTTCCAAGATCCCAGGATTTCCCCTCTACGAATTTTACACCGTTAGAGACAGAGAAAGGTGTACAGGAGAAGACTATATACATAGAGAAAGGTGTACAGGAGAAGATTAAATACATAGAGAAAGGTGTAGAGGAGAAGACTATATACAGGACGATGACTTTTGGGTGAAATGGAGGTGAGAGCAAACAGAATTGTCTTGTAATCACTGTTCAAATGGTTATTACTGAATTCAAGAATTTAAAGAATTTATTGGCATGGAAGCGTTTTGTAATCATCAGCTTGGGTTTTGAGTTAGAGTTTACAGCAAGTAACTTGTGAAAGAAGTTTTGGCATGTTGAAATGTTTAGAAAATAGGCCGAAAAGCATCTTGTCACAAGAACACTTGCAAGGTTTCACCTTTAAGACTTTTATCCTTAATGAATTAATGTATTGCAAGAAGTCTCACGCTGCTCCCTTTTCAGATATTATGCTTCGCTCTGTTAATTATATCAAATCGTATGAAAATCATGTTATAAAGTATTCTATTTAAACTAATTGTGGTTGCTATCGTAAAACTTTGTACAAATTGAGATTGTCTATAGCCTCTAAGTCCTGGTTGTAGAAATACAATAGGGACCTACGCTAAATTAGGCCAATCTAAACCCACTTTTACAAGCTTGTTTTCAGTTTTCAATGCATTATTAAAATATTATTTTGAGTGCTAGTAACAATAGATGCACTTCGTATGGCAATATTTTGTGGGCTTGATGGTATGGCGATGCCGGGGCCCATTTCGACACCCAGTCCGTCCCTGGCTCACTATAAAACGAAATAAATTAATTACGACTGATTGATTAACTAATTGGTTAATTTTTTGATTGATTCATGTGTAATCATCGACAATTAATTCCACCCAGACAGACATAAGCTTTGTTATCGTAGATTATGCAAATAAAATCTTAGTGCGGAAACAAATTTATAATGGACTAAATATGTAATACTTAGACTGACAGCATCTCTGGAATGAAAGTTTACTTAATAAAACAAATGGCTCACTGACATTGACCTATAGTCTATTAATACGATCCAGATGTTTATCTAATTACAATACATTACTCTATCCATGTTCTTAAGATCTTCTTGTATAGAGCCGTCTTCTACATACACTCCCTTTCTTTTATCTGCCCATTCAGTTACAGAGTGCTAGACACAGTGACGCCTTTGGCAGCACTAAAACTCTATCGCACAGGGAAGCATTCACTATAAAACGGAAAGGTTTTCATTGACGAGTCGTTGATATTTATTGCTGTATCTTCACGTCCAGCTCGTGTGTCGCACAATGGCGTGCATAGTTCCAATAGAACACACTACACCTTTTATTGTTATTGATTTGAAGATCAAAATAGATTCACATAGGCACACCTGGTAATGTCTTTGCCAATCATCTTTGTGTTTTACCATGGATACTATAAACTGTCACCTTTGATACTATAGACTTTCACCTTTGATACTATAGACTTTCACCTTTGATACTATAGACTTTCACCTTTGATACTATAGACTTTCACCTTTGATACTATAGACTTTCACCTTTGATACTATAGACTTTCACCTTTGATACTATAGACTTTCACCTTTGATACTATAGACTTTCACCTTTGATACTATAGACTTTAACCTTTGATACTATAGACTTTCACCTTTGATACTATAGACTTTCACCTTTGATACTATAGACTTTCACCTTTGATACTATAGACTTTCACCTTTGATACTATAGACTTTCACCTTTGATAATAAAGACTTTCACCTTTAATAATAAAGACTTTCACCTTTGATACTATACTCTTCTACCTTTGATACTATAGACTTTCACCTTTGATACTATAGACTTTCACCTTTGATACTATAGACTTTCACCTTTGATACTATAGACTTTCAGATTTGATAATAAAAACTTTCACCTTTGATACTATAGACTTTCACCTTTGATACTATAGACTTTCACCTTTGATAATAAAGACTTTCACCTTTGATAATATAGACTTTCACCTTTGATAATATAGATTTTTTTTACAATAGATGCTATGTTATAGATTTTGACCAAAGATACTAGATTTTTTTACTTTGATAATACAGATCTGGTTTACTCTAATTATGTAATATATGAATCCACTGTTCAGTTATGATCCTCACTAATCAGATTCAGGCAAGGTTTTTAAGATTCGAAATAATCACTTATAATTCATAATAAAGTAGGCTAATATCTAATTTAAAAAAGTAATATCCAAGTAAAAAGTAGAACAAAAATTCGACATATCTAATAAGAAATGGTTTGACCATTTAGTTTGAAATTTAAACAACCAAATAGCTAATTAGACTAATAATAAAAACATAGGTAACGGAACCAGATTACCAAAAAACTAGGCAAGAGAAAAGCCCCAAATTATATTATATTTGGAAATTGATTTTCGGTAATGAGCCAATAAAAAGACAAACAGATCTATAATGCCAGTCTCCAGAAGATTTTTTTATTTTGTGAAAATTAACATGCGAGCAGAATATTGACAATATGTTAGTATCATGTAAACCATTTGTCATTGAAACAAATTTCAATGTTTGTCATAGTTCCTTAGTATCGTAGGCCCTTAAAGTTGTCGTGGATGTAGATAGTGTTTGCTATTCACTCTCTTAGTCATTGGATAAAAGTTTCAAAAGCGTAGAGCTTACCAGAGTGCATCGAATGCATTTCTACTCATTTTAAGGAAATAAAAACATGTATTTTACACTCTGTATCAGAAGATCAACTCAACGGAGTTAAAACCTCCAACTGACAAATGTGTTGGCTATTGCCAGCTACAAGAGTTGTTTTCTGATGAACTCCCCCACACCGTTCAGTCAGACAATTTGATGTGTTACCAAGTAAACCGTTCGTTAGGCAGACTTCAGTCAGACAATTTGACATTAGAAATGGCACACACTCAAATTCTAATTCCTTACACAATTTCTTATAAAATGGATGTTTTCTCTAAAAATTCCAATTCAATAGATGATGTGTCTACATCGTGACACTGTATAATGCGTTTTTTCAAAGATCTCCATCCCTTCAGTCAGACAATTTGATGTGTTACCAAGTAAACCGTTCGTTAGGCAGACTTCCGCCAGACAATTTGATGTGTTACCAAGTAAACCGTTCTTTACGCAGACTTCAGTCAGACAATTTGATGTGTTACCAAGTAAACCGTTCGTTAGGCAGACTTCAGTCAGACAATTTGACATAAGAAATGGCACACACTCAAATTCTAATTCCTTACACAATTTCTTATACAATGGATGTTTTCTCTAAAAATTTCAATTCAATAGATGATGTCTACATCGTGACACTGTATAATGCGTTTATTTCAAAGATCTCCATCCCTTAACTCTTTCTCTCCGTAATTATTTACCACATTCTGGTGGAATCAACGTTGGTATCGTTAGTTAGGAGAGAAAGAGTTAATGGACTTGAATCACGGATCTGATTCTCATGACCTTATATTGAAAACTACCTATCGTAATAACTACATACAAAAGTATTCAAAGTAAAAGATAAGATAAAATACTTAAAAAAACAACAAACAGTCTACTACGAAACATAATTAACTTTTGACATTTTTTGTTTCAACAGCGGAGGTGGGGGCTATGTTATAAGTAAAGAGGCATTGCGCAGGTTTGGTACCAAGGCTGTCAACTCGACTTTGTGCAGGGAGGATGGAGGAGATGAGGATGTGGAGTTTGGTTTGTGCATGCAGAGATTAGGCGTTGTGACCTCCCGCTCCCTGGATGACATGGGTAGGACTGTCTTCCACCCTCATACGCCTTCCATGCATTTTTGGGGGACCTATCCTGAGTGGCACCACAAATACACTGCAGGCATAGCTCTGAAGGTGGGACTATCTATCAATCTATCTATCTATCTATCTATCTTATCTATCTTATCTATCTTATCTATCTTATCTATCTTATCTATCTTATCTATCTTATCTATCTTATCTATCTTATCTATCTTATCTATCTTATCTATCTTATCTATTTTATCTATCTTATCTATCTTATCTCTCTTATCTATCTTATCTATCTTATCTATCTATCTATCATCTATCTATCTATCTATCGTCTATTTATCTATCATCTATCTATCTGAAGGTCTGTCTGTCTGTAGGTCTGTCTGTCTGTCAGATGTATGCTTGTCTGTCTGATTGAATGACTGCCTGCTTGTCTATCTGCATGTCTTGTCTGTCTTAGTTCTGCTCTGATCAGGCCTAATTTCAACTTACGTTGCCATGTCTACGGGCAGAAAGAGCAAACCGTTTCTTATACTTTTGTCGACTGTCTCGGACTGAATCGAATCCGTTTCGACGGGTGCTGGAAGCGACATGATCTCGACCTGTAATGTGACACACGGGCATGACCTTGCAGGGTCTTTGTCCAGCGCTTTTGCACTGGAGCCTCTCAAGCCTTACTCACACTGAGTTATGATGATAATTGTGATTTGTCTGCCTTTTAGTCTGTTTTCTTTGATTCTACTAGTCTGTCCTTTGGAGCCAGGCTTGTTATGATTGGATGTATGTTTTAATGTACACTTAGGTCACTGCATGGTGTTCGATAGCTCTTGGGTGTTACTAAATTCGTTACTGCTGGAGAATTATGATCCTCTTCTGAGTTCTCAGTTATTATACTGGATGGTTCAGATGACTAGTGGAAACTTTGGACTAGTAGTTCAGCTTAAACCACATCAGGACTAAATAAGGCCTTTGGTATTTGAGGTACCATAAAACCAATTGTATGAATCTAAGGAAAAAATCTCACATTTTTTCTCACACCTTGCTCATAAGGAATAACCAGGAGACTATCAACCTATTTTATCTAAAATAAACGTACACAATAATCATTTCTTTAAGACGTGTCTTCATCTAGATTATAATATTATATTTCTTCCCCTTGCGTTAATATACATTGAGACAATTATTTGATACATCAATACTTTATGTCTTATTCAACTTCTAGGGCTATGGAGTGAGTAAATATGCTGTGAGCTTTCACTACGTCCCACCTGATGAGATGCGAGTGTTGGACTTTTACCTGTACCACATGAGACCCTACGGCTTTAACTCAGTGATACCCAACTGTAACAAGACATCTTAACTTTGTAACTAAGCTGTTACAAGACATCTTACGTTTGTTACTAAGCTATTACAAGACAGCCTAAGTTTGTAACAAGATGCACAGCTTATCATATAAGTCCTTTGCTTTTTGTATTTTTTTAAGATACTAACGGGAACAGTATTCGCTAGTGCCTACTCTTGACCTTTGAATGACTAATTATAGCTTAGTACTACATATTTGTTGTTAACCTATATACA
The DNA here is from genome assembly GCA_030265305.1 of Biomphalaria pfeifferi. NCBI lineage: Eukaryota > Metazoa > Mollusca > Gastropoda > Planorbidae > Biomphalaria > Biomphalaria pfeifferi. The sequence goes on from JASAOG010000221.1 coordinate 1,058,215, forward strand.
ATTTTAATAATTTATGAATGGGAGTGTGTAGCTCAAGAACTATATACACACGCTTGATCTTGTTGTCATTTTTTTAAAAATTATACTTTTGAAGATTTACATCTACCTCTGATAACAATAAATGTTTTGGTATTTCAAGTGTAAAGAAATAGACTTTGTTAATAAGTTATGTATTTTTAAAAGTTATATGATACTTTTTGTGTAATTTTAGCAACACAAAATGAAATGAGGTTGTTTTGCTTGTAGCACAAAGTTTTTAATGTTTAGTTAGCAACAGATATCTTTCAGTTCAGGCCCATGACCTTTTTTTTTCTACTTAATTTCCCCATATTTCTTCATATTGCCTTCTCTTCTTTTTTTATGCTATATAATACTGTAATAATGTCAACTGGATCTCAAGGTATTGTCAAAATTTCCATCTGTAGTGTTCTATGCCTAACATGAAATCCAATGACCAACCTTCATAGCCATTTGATAGGCAAACTGTGAGGTAATGCTGCTCTTTTGAATCTCCCGCCAGTTTTCACAGGGGAAGAAACGTTTGGAGAATATATTTTTCTAATGCTGGATTTTTCTAGTGCTGGATTTTTCTAGTGCTGGATTTTTCTAGTGCTGGATTTTTCTAGAGCTAGTTTTTTTCCCCCTAGCATCTTCTATTTCAATACTTTGATATTTTAGTTTCTAATATATTAAAACCGTGGGCCAAGGAAACACTTCGAATTTACCTGGGTATCCTATAGATATTTTTGTATACTATAAACACCTGGGATTATGCACATCAGAGTAGATAAAAATAATTGTACTTATTAGTTGTATTTACTTTTGTTTGGATTGAATATTGCATCGAAGTAGAACCACATAAACAACTCGTGTTCCTTTTTCTCTCCAACGCTTGTCGAGTTGGCAACAAGATAAGAACACATGTCCTCCTGTTTGTTGGTTGCTTTGCACTAATTCATTTTGTTTCAAACTTCACTGTTCTTAGGAGTGACCTGCCCAACGTAATCTGTCATTATGTTTGATTGTTGAACGTGATGTACTTCATGATCCAGAGGTGGCGCCCTGGGCGAGTGTCATATCAGGGCCAGGTTTGGGCTGACGCATTGATAAGAGATTCTCTTTAGCGTGGAAGCACGCCTAAGGGAATCGGGGGCGGGGTGGTTGCCCCATTTGCCACCCTCCTAGGCGGCCTCTGAATTATCATCATATCATGTATTGTATTCGTTCTTTATGATGTTCGTTTTACAGCATTAGTACTTATGTAGTTGAGACGTCTGTCAAGGTGGAGGATTATTTTCTGCCTGTGTGTTTGTTGATGAGCTTACACCGTTACTACAACAACAAAGTGACATGGGCAGCACCCTCGGGCTAGAGCTTTGGTCGAATAACTTTGAAAGGGGGATAAAACAACGTATGTGTGTGTGTGTGTGTGTCCGGGGGGGGGGCTGAATAAAGAAGCTTTTTAAGTTGAAGGGTCAGTTAGCTCAATAAAGTACCAAACAATATATGCACAATGCGTTTCTAATTTTTCCTTCCGCTATACTCCTGACAACGTTCCGCCTTTGTATATACACTCAGGTCGGGGGAAGGGGGACAAATAGGACTCTGAAGAGGTCCCCACATCTGTAGTGACCCAAACTTTTTAAAATGCATTTTGTATTCTTATTTCAAGGTTTTTGTCATGAGTTGTGGGAAGGCAGAGTGCCCCATACTTAACCCATTAGTCTGGTTCCTGATACACTTCACTTAGTTTGTCTGCAGAGTCACTTGACCTGTATTGGAGCTTAAAGGCTCTACGCTTAACAGCAGAGTTTCTCGCCAAGGCTCTTTGGGAGGACTGATCCTTCCAGTCTTATTAACAATTGGAGTTCACCTCGCATACACTTCACTAAAAACGGTTTTACTTTTTTTTTTGTCTTTCTAATTTAGATGAGGTTGTACCTAAAACAAACTCTGTGATCTAATTTATTTAGTTGAGAACCACTTGTAAATGTAAACAGCATTGTAGCTTCAGTTCGATGGAGCGTCCCGTTGTACATTAACCTGCATGATGACCTATTTATTGATTTGTACCATGAGCTTCTTTCTACAACCGTCAATCAAACAGCATTACTGGACAAGACACTGATGTATTGAGTGATGACCACATTCCCGTCTCATGACATACCTGTAGAAATGATGTCATGCTACATTGTAGGCAAGTTTCATTGCCAATATAATTTCCTTTAGTTTCTTATTAATTTCATCGTATCAGTTTATTTCTTTAGCCCAGTTACATTTGATTATGTGATACTAACTTAGAATGTGTACAATAGTGTACATAATCAAGACCAGACATCCTTTGAACAGCATTAATATCCGTTTTATACATTATTTTGTGTTCAGTTATTCACCATTATTGAAACGTGCATACACAAAAAATATTATGAAATGTCCTATTTGTAAATACATTTTCTTCTCTCAGCGTTCAATGCCCAGTTCGGCCCTATTTATTTTTATTTTCATTGTGCTATAAAATGTGTAACATTTTGATTTAAAAAAGGTTAAAGGATCTAGTATCAATGCCTTTATAATATCTTACAATATATATACAGGAAACACTGCCACACTAAGTAAATATACAGGACGTTTGGGTAACATTATATAAGACATGAAATAAATATTAGTGATTACTAGACTCGAAGTTAGAGTGTAGTTTATGTTTCACACGGACGCCAATTAGTGTGAAAAGATATAATTGATCATGTTTAGTATAATGTTAAGTGAGCACAATATCAATTCACTATTTTGATGTATGCCGATTGAATTGATTGAATTTCTTGTTGTTTTGTTGATTGAAAATTAATAAAATGTTGTAGCCAACTCTGGTTCATTGTTGAGTCATTGAATGAATTATAATCTTGATAATTGCCCCCCTGCCCCCGAGCTTGCTGTCTACGAAGTGGCCGAGGCAGCTGCCTGGTTTTATTTATCAACAGCAGGAAAGCGGGGTCATGTTCCAGTAGTCTCAAAACGGAACTTATTTCAACTCCACGAATGGACATGCGCCTCGTTAACGTGATCGATCACTCAAAATGTTTTTGAACAGCCATTAGAGATAAACGTGAGAATGTTTAACTACCGGTACCGTTATTAGCAATTCAATTACTACTTACGAGGCGGGGCTATTCGAATAAATAATAATATAATATGTATATATTATGCTTCTGAAAAGTCACGCAAAACATAAATAGTATTGGCGATTTTTACGATCAAATGAACAATGTTAAGGACGCTAAATTGACCTTCAGTGTTGTCAACTAAGATAAAAAAAAAAAAAACAAACCTTAAACGGAAGAGTCAGGAACAGTTCATTCTACATTTGGTAAAAAACGCCAAAAAATTATCCTATAGCCTTTAAAAAACACAGATTATCTACACACATCTGTACACCAGAAACACCAAAAAAAAACAAAAAAAACCCATTGATGAAAAATCTTTAATAAACAGTCTGTGAGAATTCAAGCCCAGAAATGTATAAAGAAATCGTGTAAGAATTCACCTTTCGTATATTTTTTTTATTTTTTTAAATACCAAAAAAGTTTGTAAGTAAGAATATCGTTTCTGTTTACAAAGTTTATATCAACTCTATGTGTATGACTATCTAGTAAGAAATTTGGCTGCCTGCTTTAGCCATACACAACACATCTTAGTAGACAGCAGCGTCGTTCACAGTTACGTACAAATGAAAATAATAAAATAAAAGGGAAATAGTCACAATATACACAAAATTCGAAAGTGTCCCGAAACCAAATTTTGTATGATTTCAAAATGTCCTGCCAAAAGGTGAAGTGGATAGGGTTGACATAATTAAAGCCAACATTATAACATTTCCTAAACATACCCGTGAATTTTAGTATCTCTGTTATTCATCTTTCGCTGCGATAAAAGAATTTATATAAAATATATTTTTTATTTTGGTCGAAAGCCCCTGCCCGGTTTTTTTTTTATAAATTTAATGCAGTATTTATGATAGTTTTCTGAATGCTTGTTTACTTTCATGACTGCTCAAGTAAAACTATTTAAAGCAGCAAGAATAATGTCTTTAAAACAAGCCTTGTAATAACAATTCCAAGACACCATCACCATATCTAGGATATTTTAGCAAAACAATAAACAGCTCCTTAAAGCGATGTCCTAATGGTACATACATGTGTATAGTGGTAATAAATTAAACATTTTTTTTTCTGGATTATGTGTATGAATTTCGGGATATTTAAGACAACCCTGATTCAACTTAACTCTAATGGGTACATGGTATTAGTTTTGGAAAAGTAAAGGCGATTGGTCGTTGTGCTGGCCACATGATACACTCATTAACCGTCGGCTATTAAAAACACTGCGTTATAGACCGCAAGGTCCGAAGGGGGAACTTCTCAGTTTTTGAACGACTCTGTAGGTATTTGTTTTCTGTCATCTTGTCTTGCAAGACTTTCGTTAATATGGTAAAGTCAAGAATATGATTGATTATTTTTGTATTTACTGGTGAATACCGTCCCATAAGTTATGCAAATGACCTCCTTGATATTCTTGACGATCAGCTCATTACTCTCTAAAGAATGGCGTTACGCAGGGATGTGTGCTTGCTCCAACACTCTTCACTCAGTAACAGGAGGCGGCGTCTGCTTGAGGGCATCTACATCAGGTTCCGCACTGACGGCAGCATACTTAGTATACGGCGCTTACTTTGCCATACTAAAATTAAAGGCACATTCCTTATAAAGGTACACATATGACCCGGGAACACGCGTAGGACGTACTCATCCTCTTTTTTGTGAAGTAACGTCTGTATTTTATAACATAAGATGATTTAATTAAGCTTCTTTATGCACTAGATTTCGCCCTTCTAGAGCACACCGAGCTTCATTCCATTGAAATTATCACAAAGCATGCATACGAATGTTAAAAATAGATAATAGGAAGCTCTATAATTGATGAATGCGTCAACACTAGAAGATTCAATAACGGTTTCTGCAGTTCATAAGACGATTCTCGTTGCCCGTTAGAGGGCGCTATTGCTGCAGACCGTGTGATTGTCAAAAGATGCTCTTCGAACTCTAGGCGTGTAAGCCTGCTTGAACAAACCGTTCTGTTTGGAAGAGGTCCAAGTCAATGTCTATGTAACACATTGCTACTTCCGATGTAATTGTCACTACGGGCGCATGAGCTAGAACACATGGCTGAAGGCCGAGCATCCCGGGAACCCTCGCCATTTCCGATGTTTTACCACACTAACTGTGCAGGACTCGCCATTAGTGTAACGGAAAGCTGCTACATCACCAGAAAATTCCTCAATATAGCAGTATAGTATTAGACTATTGGTTTTCCTGTATTATCATACACTCTGTAAGACACAGCTCATGGGAAACAAATACTTTTACATATCTCAGTTATCTGTTTACCAAATCAAACACATTGTGAATCTGGTAGAACTTGTAGTAGGGTAAAACCCAGTCTTGGATATCTGTTTACCAAATAAAACACATTGTGAACCTATTAGAACTTGTAGTAGGGTAAAACCCAGTCTTGGATATCTGTTTACCAAACAAAACACATTGTGAATCTGGTAGGATTTGTAGTATGGTAAAACCCAGTCTTGGATATCTGTTTACCAAACAAAACGCATTGTGAATCTGATAGAACTTGTAGTAGGGTAAAACCCAGTCTTGGATATCTGTTTACCAAACAAAACGCATTGTGAATCTGGTAAAACTTGTAGTAGGGTAAAACCCAGTCTTGGAAATAATCCATTTTTTGCTTCGAGACTAAAGGAAGCCATACGAAGCAGTCATTTTGGCAGGGCCGTTTTGGCACAGTCGTTTTGGTGCTGTGGTCGTTTTGGTGCTGCAGTTTTGACACGGGACGTTTTGACTCGAAAATGTTGTAGCCACATTGTATCTGTTCCATTTTATTATGTCCTTATGAAGAATGATACATATCTGATGTGTGTTTAAGAAGAATGATATCCAATGTGTGTTTGTGTTCAAATGTATTTTTATGTAAAGAACAAAGGTTAATTTTCTAGTTTATCTTAACTTATCATTGTTTTATATAAATTTGTCATTGTTCTATCTTATCATTGTTTTATATAAACTTGTCATTGTTCTATCTTATCATTGTTTTATATAAACTTGTCATTGTTGTATCTTATCATTGTTTTATATAAACTTGTCATTGTTGTATCTTATCATTGTTTTATATAAACTTGTCATTGTTCTATCTTATCATTGTTTTATATAAACTTGTCACTGTTCTATCTTATCATTGTTTTATATAAACTTGTCATTTTTCTATCTTATCATTGTTTTATATAAACTTGTCATTGTTCTATCTTATCATTGTTTTATATAAACTTGTCATTGTTCTATCTTATCATTGTTTTATATAAACTTGTCATTGTTTTATATAAACTTGTCATTGTTCTATCTTATCATTGTTTTATATAAACTTGTCATTGTTCTATCTTATCATTGTTTTATATAAACTTGTCATTGTTTTATATAAACTTGTCATTGTTCTATCTTATCATTGTTTTATATAAACTTGTCATTGTTCTATCTTATCATTGTTTTATATAAACTTGTCATTGTTCTATCTTATCATTGTTTTATCTGAAATTATTGTTTTATCTTAACTTGTCATTGTTTTATTTTAGCTTATCAATGTTAATCTGAACTTATCAGTGTTTTGCTTTTCAGTTGTTAAATTAAGAAATCTTTTAATTCCTATTGTGAGTCTGTGTGCAGTGGCGTAACTAGGGTATATGATGCCCAGTGCGGCAGCTTTTTATGATACCCCCCCCCCCATTCTAAAATAAAACGAAATGACTTTTTTTTACGACCTAATGTGTATTTATTGTTAAAGTATTTCTAAATACAAAAAAAAAAAATAATCAAAAAGATACTACAAAAATCTTAGCTTCTTTCTTACTTGCGAAATTGAAATCTATTTTTCCCGACTATTGCCAAGTTTGCGAATTAGCAAATTTTTTCAGCGTTGATTGCTATTAAGTATTGATCGGCCTTGGTCTGAAAAAACATTTCTGGCACAGAACCTCACTTACCACAATTGTCAGAAATATGAAAATAAAGACAATATTTACAACTGAATCATCTAGTTAACATTTTAAAAATTAAAACTTAATATCGTAAACAGGTCCTTGTTTCAGAAGTTCAAATGCTCATGAAGAAACTGCTCCAGATAAAAATCTTTTTTTTTTTGTCAATGTCATCATGAGGACTATTGAGATTGATTTCGATATGAGGATTCACTAGTTGGGATGGTGACAAAAATTCATATTTATCTACCACATCATGATATTGCTCATATAAGGTTATTATTTCTTGAACTATCCCGTCGAAGAGAGAATAAATTTCCATCCTTAGATCTCTAATACAGAATCTTCATCTTTTTAGTCTGGCATCATGTGGCTAATACGTCACTGAGGTTCTGCGCTAATCAACACATCAGAGCACATGTATTTTGTAAAGGTAAAACTGACTTCAGCGTCCTTTATTCAGTTAATACAGGGGCCAAAAAACCCAAGGTAGGTGAAAAAATGAAGACTGCATAGCAACTAACAATCCACCTGCTTCAGACCTAGAAGAAGAGTTTTCATCTGTTCTAGTCAATGTCTCTGGAGTTTCTATAAATTTTTTTAAAGAATCCATAATTATCTTAACTTCTCCCCTGGCGCTCCACCACGTTTTAACCAAGCACTTAAGGTTAGTTTCAGTTATTGTGTTGAGGACGTCCTAGCGGTGGGCTGAAGTCGATAAAAAGGTGTGTAAACGGTCCAGTGTACCGAAAAATGTTACTGAATAGATTTCAGCATCCCGAATTCCAGCCAAACTCTAAAATTGTTCTAGCAGATAAATGAATTAACATAATGTCAATGAAAGACAACAGAATTAGTACCCCGTCATTATCCATGACAAGTAACCTCAACATTTTGACAAATTGATCCAGTTTGTGATGTCAGGTGAACTGTTTAAATATTTGGCTCATTATCATCCGATATTACAATAGGTTCGTTATGTATTTGCAGAGACATGTACGTGTTTGGTCTGGAACTCAGCTTAAGTCGAAGCAAATGTTCTCTCAGGAGTGGATCAAAGACTACTTGAATAGTATTTCACAAACCCCTAGAAATGACCTAGTTTGTGTCTTTGTCATTCTTCTTCAACTTGTTCGCGATGCCCATTAAGTGCCAGATTCTGCTATTTTTAGAGTCTACTCTAAGACATTTATTTATAAGTTCTAGATCTGATGATTTATTTATAAGTTCTAGATCTAGATGAAACCAGCATACTGAACAATTGAGTAACACAATGTGCGTCAGCGTGTAAAATGTGCGTTGCCATAAGAGATTTCAACAAATCTAGTCAACTTGATTCAACCTGGTTATCAGCTTACGTTTAATTTAAGAAAGAAAATAGGAGATTGGTTAATTAATTAAGTAAATTAATTTTTATTAAACATTTCAAATTCAGTAGTTTGTCTGTTCATGTATGTACAAAAAATTAATTTGATGCCCCGTGCGGTCCGCACCACTCGCACATGGCTTAGCTACTCCACTGTCTGTGTGCATGGTTGTGTATGCGTGTGTGTGTGTGTGTCAGTGTGTCAGAAAGGGAGAGTTGGAAATTTCTTTCGCGATGGAAAAAAAAAGTTGCTCAACGAGGTTTCGATTATGTTGTTACACGTGGATCTAGATTCTAGAGTCACTCTTTGTGCGCAGAGGTTTCAAACAGAGGCGAGCGATACGAAAACGCGCAGAGGTCATGGGGTAATATTAGAATTCTTTGCTCCTATTCTCAAATGCAACATACTTCTCTCTCTCTCTCTGTTTCTCTCTCTCTCTCTGTTTCTCTCTCTCTTTTTTTCTTTCAGGTTACTGGGTCACAACGTTACTACAGTATTCTCTCGTGGGGTGGGTTGGGCACAACGATTCACTACCGTTGAGACGTTTCGTCTACAGAGTCTTGGGTTTCAGCAGCACAAGGAAGATTTTTTTTCTGACGCCTCTCCAGTGGCGTAGCTAGGGTGGGGGAAGGAGGGGGGAGAATTTCAAAATCCCCCTGGTCCCCACTTCAGGGGGGGGGGGCCCAAATGAGTTTTGAAATTGTTTTTTTTTACATTAAATATTAAATATTACACAAAATGCTAGAGCCCCCAAAGAGGTCAATCCCTCCCTCCAGTCCCCGAATAATAATAAATTCCTAGCTACACCTATGAGCTTCTCTCCAGAATCAACGTATGAGCGGAGCAATGGAGACTTAGATCATTCATAGTAATGTCTTTTCTTTTAAGTTTTATTTCTGTTGCCAACTATAAATTCGCGTTATTCTGGTGTAAGGGAACAACATAGTCGCATGTTATGTGTTTTGTCAATTTTTTCTGGGGTGTTCATATAGAAAAAAAAACAACAAACAAACAAGGAAAGATAATAATGTCATTTTTTTTGTTTCTCTAATTTTCCGACATCTATGGACTAATGCATAATACCTTAATTTATATGTATAACTAATACAATAAAACAGCTACAAATTGACTGCTTTCAAACAATAACATAAAAAAAAAACGCTGTCTACATAAAAATTCCCATCAATTTCATGCAAGTGAGTTTCACTCAATACGAGAAACATTATAGCGGTTAGGGTATGGAATCACACCAACCTAAAGCCAGGGTATATTTACCTATAACTTTTGCTCATCATTCTACTTGAATGGACGGATTGCGTCACCCCTTGTCTATCTTCAGCTAACTACGCCCTTGAAATGATTTTGTTGAAAAGCTCTGATATAAGTTTTCTAATAATAGAATTCCAGTTACGTGTAACTGGGGAGTAAGCTAAAAATCAGATTATTTATTCCCGCCAAGACGTGAGCCAGTTTGATGAAAGTTTCCCTGAGATCATACATATATAGGTAAGCTCCCTTAGTGACCACTTAGTGCATTTAGTAGACACAATCGGACGTTTTCACATTTGGACCATACGATGGTTTACATTTACTTCAATTCTACACCAAAATAATTTTTTTTAATCATAGGTCATGAAGTTCTTATTAGCATGTGTATGATGATTTAAATTTGATAAACAAGGGCGCGAACTCGACAACTAACATCGGAGCCCAAATGCTAAGTTACGTCCCATAGAGCTTGGCTTCAGACTTCAAACGATTGGAAGAATGTTTTTCAAGCTATTTTTCAAGTAAAGGTTTGGGATGTGGCGAAGGAGGTTATAAAATATAAGGGGGGGGGGAGGAGAGTACCTTATCATTACAGGGGAATGAGAAATCATAAGGTATATGTTCTCTTCAATGTAAGTGCACTAAGCAATAGTAATAAGTTTAAAAGGATGTCGAATATGTGAAACAAAAAACAAAGAAAGAATGTTTGTACAATTAATCTCCTTTCAGCCACTTATTTTCTTACATTTAATATGCACATTAGGCTTGAATTATGTACAGATTTCCTTTTCAGACGAGGTCCTGTGCGCCTGCAGTCATGCGCTGTTGTACTTTTAAATATCAAAGACGGACACAACACAAATTATACATAGATCTAGTTCTTTCAACTCAGTCGTTAGGTGTCAGTGAAATAAGAAATTATGCATAGATCAGTCGTTAGGTGTCAGTGAAACAAGAAATTATACATAGATCTAGTTCTTTCAACTCAGTCGTTAGGTGTCAGTGAAATAAGAAATTATACATAGATTTAGTTCTTTCAACTCAGTCGTTAGGTGTCAGTGAAATAAGAAATTATACATAGATTTAGTTCTTTCAACTCAGTCGTTAGGTGTCAGTGAAATAAGAAATTATACATAGATCTAGTTCTTTCAACTCAGTCGTTAGGTGTCAGTGAAATAAGAAATTATACATAGATCTAGTTCTTTCAACTCAGTCGTTAGGTGTCAGTGAAATAAGAAATTATACATAGATCTAGTTCTTTCAACTCAGTCGTTAGGTGTCAGTGAAAGCCGTAGAGTGCGAAGCTTTAGACTTGTCACAGACATATTACCAATCGATATCCGTTCGGAGATTTATCACCAACTGGCGCTTTTCAATCACGCTGCACGTGACAGTCACCTGTTTGTGTGATGACGGACTCCGCAATCGCATACTACATATTTACTGAATGGTCAGGAATGTTCCTCTAGTTCAGCCGTTCTCAACCTTTTTAGCTCCGCGACCCCCTAATACAATTTTTCACCAGGGGGCGAACCCCCAACCATAAAAAAAATTTGTCATAGGTCTAGGTAAATATGATTTAGCTAATGATATGGTTATCAAAATGTATAGAACTAATATCCATGATGTTAATTTAATTGTTACTAACGTATCCTATCTATTGAGTGTAAAATAAATTTGTTTTATTATAAAAAGCAGATTTTATGATTTTTATTTATTTATTAATCATTGCGTGTTTTTAATATTCACATTACATACATATTTTATAATTTAAAAAGTATTAAATCATGGAAACTGTTAAGACAGTATATTCAAACACGTCAAAGTTAGTGCGAAAATTGAGCTTGTTTTTATTTCACTAGTTTAGGAATTCACATCCTGTATTTAGAATTGATCATTGACAGGCAGAAAAAAAAACATGTTTCACAAAGATACAGTGTTGGAAATGGAAGAAGAAGTTTTGAAAAATTGTCATATAGAACAGAGTGACTGCAAACACTTGATCCAAAATTGTGTAACTGACATTGAAGAGAAATATTTAGAGGCATTGCTATTGACGTTGCTAATATATGTCGATGAATCATTAATGAGTTACAATGGATTCTTATGGTGACTCATTCTGTAGCAAACATTGACATCCAGACCTACACCCCAGCATACTTAGAGCACCATCTGTGCAGACACCACAAAAATATTTGTCCAAGAAGTCTTTTACTTTTTCAGATTTAACCAACTTTGTCAGTTACATCACACGCTGTAGAGGTCGTTTTTAGAGGTTTGCATAGAAACTTATCTTTAAAATCGCCACTACGTATATTTCCTAAGGATACAGGAACTAGTAGTTTTGAACAATTTACAACGCCAATGGATGCATCAAGCTGGATGCTAAATATTGTAAAAGAAGTAGACACCATTTTCTTAATAACAGAACTTATCTTCTGTGAATAGTGTCATTAGGTATGGAAATTGCACTAAATGTATTAATAAATTCACCTCCAATCATAACGAGCAATGTCCTTGGCCACTGACAAGAACTCCTTGGTAATGGTGTGAGGTCTCAGAACTCTGGCAATTCTGAGAGCCACCAAAATAAGAAGCTTCGTAGGCTATGTTTTAATTATGGTACTTGCCATCTAAGTAAAGTCAGAATTCATAACTAAACTGAATGTCGTTATCGGCAAAGCTCAGACGTTTGTTCGGCCTCAATACATACGTTAGAGAGAACTTCAGTACAAATGCTGCATAGTGGTCTCTGAATTCCTGCTTGAACAATGGAAGTAAAACTTGACCGTCAAATGATAGTCTGTCTCTTTTCTTTTATTCTCTTTCTTTTGTTCGAAGTCTGTGAGTTGTTCCATAATTATTAATTTTACATTGACTATAACACGTGACATGATTAGATCTTCACCAAAGAAATAGTGATCCTGCAATGTAGTTTCGACGCATTGATAGACAGTCAATTCATTTGTTGAAAAATGTATTCTGCAACAATCGGAGATGTGGTCTGTAGGCTAACATCTAGTTTTGAATAACAATTATAAAAACAAAAAAAAAAACAACAACAAAGAAGAACCAATACAAAAATCATGTCTACTTTCCAACAAAGATGATACATTGACTAAAAGTGCCATCGGTATCCTCTGGCAGTATGTCCGCGTTTATATTTGTCGCCCACACTTTTTATTTATTTATTTTTTCATTCAAGCTTGACGATCGTTTCATAATTTATTTGGTAATAATATAATTTGAGTAATGTCCCTTTATCATTACCAATAGTTCTGTAAATCAAGATCCACTATGGTACAAACTACAAATATGCTCGTTACAACACATTAGAAGCAAAAAGAGGCCAAAAAAATTGCCAACTTTTCCCCCTTCCCCCAATTTTTCTATGGTCTTAGGCAACCCCTGGCAAATGGTCATTCGACCTTCAAAGGGGTCGCGACCCACAGGTTGAGAACCCCTGCTTTAGTTATAGATCACGTTTCTTAAAGCTAATACTTTAAATTCTAGTTCTCAAAGAAAAAAAAATAGGAATACTTGTAGCGGCTCTTGTTTAATAGTTAATATTAGAATGCCATTTATTGTGTTACATTATCAGTGGCGTGGCTAAGGATTATAGTGCCCGGGGAGCTTGACCTCTTTAGGGGCACCTGCATTTTGACATTCGACACAATGACATGAGATAATAGTGTAATATTTAATGTAAAAACAAATTTCAAGTGGGGGCCTGTGAGGATTTTTAAATTGGGACATTCCTCCCCCTACTCTAGCTATGCAATTTATAGGAATAGAGAGAGGATATGGATCTTATGTGTTTTTGTCAATGAACTATAAGTTGGAAATGGAAAAGGTTTCCATTTGCTTCCTTAATTTCTATTTTTTTATATTTTTTTTTATTTATCCTAAACGTTTTTGTATCTTTAGCGACAGTGCTGCCATGATATCTCACTTAAAAGCATTTACTATTATCTGTAACGTAAAGATGTTGAATAGGCACAGACACTAAGGTCGAGGTCATTGTACCAAATCGAACGTTCTTAATTTAAAACTGTTATCTATTATCTCCCCCTGTTTTTAATTTCTTTTAACTCGTCGGTTTCCCGCGTAGTTAGAATCTGCATAGAAAAACAAAACCAGGATATAGCAGTGTTTTATTCTAAGCAGTGCAGTTTTGGGAGTTAGGTCGTGTCAAATGAACCTGTCTAGTGATATGGGAGAGACTAAAGATAAAGAGAGAGAGAGAGAGAGAAGGAAAAAAAAACTGGGGGGGGGGGGGGAATGTGCAGTACTGTGTTGAAGACTAAGTCCAATTTTTCTTTTATTTTATCTTGACTTTTTCTTTCACTTTAAAAGCATGATCTAATGCACAACTAGAAGACGAAGTTAGCTCGCTGTGTGTTTTTTTTTTTATAGGGCCCAGCGTATCCACTATCGTCTGCTCGACATGCAGCTCTGTTGACAAATTGTGTTGTTTCGTTTTTGACCGCTACCTGAGGGAGAAGCAAAGAGATAAAAAGAGTGTCTTCTAACACACTATCTCTTGATGGACTTAGTTTAAAACAGACCAAACTTACAATGCTAACTGTGGTAGTACTTGTTCGGAGGAGATAGGTACTTCGAAGGTTCACTAGACTTCAGTGTGGCTCAACATTCTTAGATCTGGATTAAGCTTGCAACGTGTCCAGCCCACTGAGTTTTTTTTTTCAACACGGTAAGTCAACATATTATATAGGGCGTAGAGCAGTGGTTGAACATCCAACGTTAAGTCAACAGACTATACAGGGCGTAGAGCAGTGGTTGAATATCCAACGTTAAGTCAACAGACTATACAGGGCGTAGAGCAGTGGTTGAATATCCAACGTTAAGTCAACAGACTATACAGGGCGTAGAGCAGTGGTTGAATATCCAACGTTAAGTCAACAGACTGTACAGGGCGTAGAGCAGTGGTTGAATATCCAACGTTAAGTCAACAGACTATACAGGGCGTAGAGCAGTGGTTGAATATCCAACGTTAAGTCAACAGACTATACAGGGCGTAGAGCAGTGGTTGAATATCCAACGTTAAGTTAACAGACTGTACAGGGCGTAGAGCAGTGGTTGAATATCCAACATTAAGTCAACAAACTATACAGGGCGTAGAGCAGTGGTTGAATATCCAACGTTAAGTCAACAGACTATACAGGGCGTAGAGCAGTGGTTGAATATCCAACATTAAGTCAACAGTCATTGGCGGTCAATTCAACGGGCCGCATTAACGCAAAAAAGTAGACTCCAATGTTAAATTTATCCCCATATATTCAAGTCAATTCTAGTGTATCCCAATGTATTCCAATATATCACAGTCAATCCCAGTGTATTCTAATGTATCCCAGTATATTCTAATGTATCCCAGTATATCCCTATGTATCCCAGTATATCCCAGTCAATCCCAATGTATCCCAGTGTACCCCAATGTATTCCAGTGTATCTTCGTCAATCCCAGTGTATCCCTGTCAATCCCAATGCATCCCAGTGTATCCGATCTCTTGCTGCTTCTTAAAGCACAAGTTTCAAGGGGGACGAATAGCATCATGCCAAAGTCCGGATGTGGCCCGCGGGTGGTAGTACGTACATCACTGCCGTAGAGAGTTTACATCTGGTGGCGTCAGAGCTCAATTCGTGTATGGGGGTGGGGGTGGGGTGGGAGGGCAGTGGGAATGAGACTAGTTACCTTGTGAATGACACCACACTTTGCCTTTTCCTAGTTCATTCATGTCTCTTAATAAGCGACCCATCTCTTATGTTGCTAGTTACACCCAGGCCTGGTTTTGTCTTGTGTGAAACACTGGCGACTAGACCTGTAGTGATGAATAGTATTGCGTTTCAACAGAGCCTTGACTAACATTGAGGACTGGGGGCTATTTATACACTGTTACGTTTTGGTTGTTCCAATTATACTTCGGGTTCAAGAATAGTTTGGACTTCGTAAAATATTTTCTCTCTACATTTATATCTCACCCCCCCCCCCCCACGGCCTATTTAAGAAAACTCTTATTTAAATCTGTTACTGTTAGTGGCTTAACTATGGAAATAATAACACACACACACAATCTTGCAAAATAAATAAAAAAAAACAACATGGAGATTACGTGTTTACAGGAGTAATGTTTGTGTGAATGTGTGCGTTCCGGAAAGGATGTTGTAATTTAGACAGTTTTGGAAATGATGTAACAGCTTGGGTAGAATGGATTGTGTGTGTGTGTGTGGGGGGGGGGAACAAACAAGAGTCGAGGAAATAAAGACGTGTATTTTTCAGTGATTTGTTTCACTTATCCTTTTATCCTTTATCCTTTCACCAAGCTTCTATCAACTCACTCTGTCTTCTGTCTGGTAACAAGTTTGTAAACGTTACGACACCCAATCTCGGATAAATCTGTTATTTTGCGACAATAATCAATTGAAAACAATAACAACTAATTAGCTAATTAACTTTTAGTAATTAATTATTTTGTTTGGTATCATAAACAAAGTAAAAAAATTTGTACTTAAATAAAGGGGCGGGATAAGCTGAATTAGTCCCCTTTATAGGTCGACGCTTTAAAGTAAGTCTGAAACAAACAATACATAACTATACAATATAGTCATAAGCACCTCATTAGCAGAGTGGTTAGTATACTGGCTTGAGGAGGCGTCAGCCATTAGTTCGGATTCAGGTTGGTCCCCCCTCCTTTTATTTTTTTGTAAATGCTTTTAAAAACATATTGCGGAAAAATTCAACCAGCTGTCCATTCTTTCTTCACCCCGCCCCTTTCCATTGTTCTAACTAGTCCAGATAAGCGATAGAACCATAGCATATTGGGAAAGCTTCGAGCATGAAATAGCGCTAAACAAAAACAATTGGTAAAAATATTTCTAATCGCACAGATTTATTATTGTTGGTCTAGATCTATTACAAATTTAAAGAAAATCTACTACTACACACACACACACACACAAACACAACACATAATAAAATACTTATAGATACAAATGTAAATGGCACAAATGCACCTATTTTTACCCTGCAGCAATTATACATAGCTATATGTAACTGCTCTTTTCACGTGGTACTAATATTACACTTAGGACTTGTCACCAGAATGTAAACAATGTGTTTGTTATCCATGTGTGTAATGTTGAAGACTGCTAGGTTCGTGCATCCTGGAGCTACACTTGACACGTGACATACATAAATAGCACAGATTGACTGGACTCCATCTTAAGCAAAGTAATTAAAAAAAAAATACAGTATACTGCGCTATGTCGTGGCTACATCAAGATATTCAATTTGAAATATAACAACGTCGCATAACAGCGGTATCAAATATACAAGTCTTTTAGAATACAATGTCACTACTAAAATACATCCGCACCACAGAAGGTAACAATAAACTTCAATAATTTGTAACCAGCTCAAAGTACACAAAACAACTATTGGAAAGAAATGTACTGTCTCAAGTCCAGAGACGACTCTACTCAACTGACTTAAGGTTACTACTCCAATCAACTGACTAAAAAGTCAATTTAGTCATTCTTACTTCCTGTTTCTATCTGAGAGGTTTCACGTGCCTTTTCACCCTCTTGACCCGAGGTGAACATATAACAGGCAATGTCAACCGAGACTGTGACACTACAGCAGGACTCGATTTATGGACGAGGATAAAAAAATATACTTTCTCATTTATGAAAGGCTAAGTTTTTTTAAATATTATTATTGTGCAAGGCAGAAGTTCCAGAATTTGAAATGTAATCAACTATATTTAAGCGAAAATAAAAAAAAACTGATGCATCGATCACGAAATCTCTTAAACTGTCGGACGCAAGAAATTTCGTACACAGGTTCCTTTTACCTCCTAGGTGCTCACTAAGAACGGTTTTTGACAGATTTGCAACCTGAGGACCGCTATTTAAAACAAAAGGAATGTTCCTGCCAAAATTAACAATATAAAGCCTTGGGACAATTCCTGCCATTATAAACAACAGATCGCCTATCAACGGGTGTAGCCGGTGCGTACTGCTAGTCTATTGATATTAGAAAGTTGTTCATGTTTTCTTTTGTTGTTGTATATGCCTCAATTCTTTCTGCCCCCACCTCTACTGCTGCGGCTGGTTAGTCTGCTGCCATGAGATCGCTAAGAAGGTCAAGGTCTTATGAGATAAGAAACAGACCAAGAAGAATGCAAGCTGTGGTTCGTATGCCTTATTACATATCTTTTTTTTTGTCAGAGAAGTAACCCTTTCTTCTTGAATGAAGATTGAATCCTCCTTCTCGTTTGAGGATTTAGATCTACTTTTGATAAACTTAATTTTCTTTAATCATACTGTAAGCAGCTTATGTCTGAAAAGGTTCTTTCTTTCTCGGAAAACAATAGATTTGTTTTAGAGAGTTTATAGCCTGGGGCCTTATTGGGACATGAATGTCAGATTTATCAAGGAGTTTATAGTTTTAAAAATTTGGCACACACACACACACAGGCAATGATATTTGCAAATGAAGGACAAAACCCCCACAACTTTTCTAACAGTTTAAGTGTTAGATTCTCTCCGGTATCAGACTTTTATTCCAAGAAGTTGTAAGTAATGAACTTGACCGCGTGAATAAAACTTCAGTTTGCTTCATTTTACGTTTTGGAGGTTTCTTCTGAATTGAAGAGTATCACAACCTACAAGACGGCGGGGGATGTCGGCGGGCAGGGTGCGAACCCGGAACTATCGAGAATACGGCCAAGAGCGCATACTACACGACCAGGCAGCCAAAAGCAACTTAAGTCTTCTAACATACCAATTAGACCCCAACAATGATTTAAAAAAAAAAAAAAAAAAAAGCTTTTGTTTGACTTTGATTCTATCTCTCTACTTGACTTTTTTTGTGTGTGTGGATTGAGAATAAATATTAGTGCGTATTACAGTCATCACACTCCACGGGAATGAAATTCTATGTTTAAATACTCAGAATAAAAATTCCTACACACAGAGCGTGTTTGTTTTAGATCAAGAACACGGCCCGGCAAGTTGGGTCATTCAGGGGAAAGCGTGAAAAAGGGAAACGATTTCCTACTAGACCGAACAAAAAGGGGTCACGAAGGTCATGTTTCCACTTTTTCCCAGTCCCACTTATCAGCATAAGCACCGAGGCGACCTACAAGAGAGGTAGGTTTAGTGTGGGGGACTGTGTGTGGGGGAACTGTGGACTCACATCATTACCTTCAGACATCTCGCAAGGTCGGGCTTTCCAGTTTCCTGGCCCTCACTCTGTACATATCTCAATCAAACCATCAAACCCCCCCCTCCCCCCTCGCTTACCCACATACTCCATGTTTTTTTTTTTTTTTGTGGCTACAAGTTACTCGGAGCTGTTGAAAGTTTGAAGTATCGAACTTGACAATATCATTGACCACTGGCTAATCAATGTGAGTTCGATAGAACGGTCTCATAGGCTTGTATACAAAAGTGGATTTGTGGATAGAATTTAGAGTTGAAGGTAATGATGTTTTTTCTTTGGTATATCGTACTGCTCGTTATTGCTATTTTAATTTAATAATCATACTAACTAGTATGGGCTAACAGTGCTTACAGCATCAGTTGAAGAGGCACGGACATTAGGTCTACTAAATTGTAGAGACTCGAACATTTAGGTCTACTAAATTCCATCCATCCATCCATCCATCCATCCATTCATTCATTCATTTTGGTAGTGACTAAATAGCATGCTGTAGATACCAAGCTGTTTGCGCGGTAGGGGGGCGGAGAGTCGCTGAAGTGTGATACTTGTGACACACGTAGGCAATGATCAAGCTGAAGGGCGGAAGATAGCTGAGAATGGCATATATCACATTTTATGTACATATCTGGTGAGGAAAAGTAGTTTGAATTCACTTGAAATAATGTTTCTTTATCAAAGGTTAGATGTAAGAAGTACACACCGACTACGCCCGTTGATTTATTCTCATGATTTGTTTTTTTAAGCTGGAACATCCCCACCTTTTTTTTTTTTTTTTTTTGAATTTTCAATAAACTGACACATTTAAAAGATCCCCCTGACATACTTTTTAAACCCCGACTTTGTGTATCAGTTACAATGAAATTCAAGTGACGCTCTCTTTCTCTTTCCTTCTCTCTCTCTCTCTCTTTCCTTCTCTCTCTCTCTGTAATTTTTTATACTTGCGCATTATATTTTCACTGACATAGACTTTTGACTTGATTTGGAAAGATCCGCTTTATAACGCCCCCCCCCTCCCGACGCACACATGCACTTATTCCCCTCCCCCCTGTTCTCTCTCGCCCTCAACAAAAAAAATTGGTTATACGTACAATCTCCAACTTTCCTTCGGTTGCTGTACTCAGTCTTTAATTATACTCAATGTTGCATTTCGACCCTACCCTTCCCCCCCCCCCCCCCCCCCTCAGACTCGCTTTCACAATTTTGCGGCCCATTTTTGTATTTACTATGACAATCCTTAGCTTTTTTTTTTTAGCACCCTCCTAGAGATCTACCCTCCTCCGACCCTCTCTCTCTATATACCGGCAGTTAGTATTACCTTTTTGTATCTCATAATTATAAGGCAAGCAATGTACCGCAAACATTCCTTTAGATTACTGGCTCCCAAACATGTTTGTCTCGTAGACCCTGTGCCATGTTTTCCAGTTTTTGGTAACAGTCCCCCCCTCCCCGCTAAGTTAATGAAGCGTTTTGAAAATTCGTCAAATTCATTTTTTTTTTCACTGATTTTCAAGTTTTATATATTTATTAACGAGATTCTAATTAACGGAAGAAAAAAACTCCTAAAAGCGGCGCTGCTTTGATAATAAAAGTTCAAAATTGGTCTTCAATTAAGTTAAATTTTAAACATTCTCTGTTCACGATGTCCAGAATGTCTCTGTATTATAAGATTAGCAAACATTTTGAAACCTTTTACACTAGGTATGAAGAAGAAAAAGCAATTAGTAACTTCCTGTTGAAATTCCTATATGTCTGGTAACTGTCTGCTGTAATCTTTTCATTTCATAAAGCTGGTATAGTTATTTTTTTTTAAATAGTGATTGAAGCTCTTCTTTAGAATTGCAAACAGTTTTTGTAATGTTACATCCATCTCACGTACAGCAGCGTCATGAGATTGATTATTCATTGAGGTATTACCATATTCAGAGTATTCCCAAACCCGAGCGAAAATTGAAATCAAGGCACTTAAACGTTCAACATAAGTCAAAGCGTCAGCTTCATGATGGTATGAATTTTGTAAATTTGGAAATTGAGCATTTCACCCCGTCCAATGTCTTGTTGATTCTTACCAGAAATGCTGACATTATGGACTTCGTGTTTTTTGTGAAATTTAGGTTATCATCTTGTAGCTGCAAGTTTATTTCTTTACATTTGTGAAACAAGTCTTTTAAATAGAAAAGAATTTCTACTTGATTATATTTTATCTTTGAATTATCCAAGAAACCTGAAAAAGAGTAAAAAAAAATATTGCCATCTATCATACCTCAATGTGAAGGAGAAATTGATAACATTTCTCGGCAGAGAGCAGTTCTCCAGGAAGCAATAATAATGCTTCAGTACCTGGCCAGGTTAACTTGTCCAGGTTTGTTCAGAAATATGTTGTTTGTAGCTTTCACCAATATGCATTTGAACTGTATTGTTGCGTTTTAGAATGATATCTGCAGGTTTGTCTAAAACAGTTCTTCAATGGCTGACAAAACCAATGTTATCCTATAGTGTGGCTTATACGGATTTGCTAGAGAGCAAAGCGATATGGAGATATTATAAGACGCTCGCAAACTTTTACTCTCTCTGATGTTAAACCTAACACTTTGTCCACTGTTGCCCTATGCGGAACTTTATTTTTGAGTGTTCCGAAGTATTTCAAATCTTTATCTATTTCACCAGCGTGCCATCTTCTCAAATGATCCTTTAACTTCGATAGTTTCATAGCGTCATTACTTAAATAGTCACCCAGGCTATGAAGCCAAATTTAAAATAAACACTATACTATTTAGCTTTCTTTTTGAATTTGACAATGTTTAATGTTAATTTCATGTAGACAAAATTAAGATATTCAAATAAAATCTTAAGTTATTCATAAGAAACGATTCATTCTAATAACAGGGTTACAATTAAAAAGATTTAACACAGCTTAGGTATGTATGTTAGAGTCAATTCAATTCAACTAATAAGTAGTTCAATTAAAAGGAAACAAAACTTAGAGAATCGATCTGCTTTGAGGAGATCCACTATCTTAATCATTTTTTTCATTCTCGTAGACCCCTGGGGGTCTATAAAAACCACTTTGGGAATCACTTTTGGAAATCCTTGCTTTAGCCTTCGAATCAAAACCTCGTCTTGAGAAGTAAGAGTTAAAAGGGACCAGTGTACGAAATCTCAACCGACATGATACGACCAGCACACACCTGGCATAGGAGATGGAAATGCCAGCCTCATTTCATTTTTATTTCTACACAGAAGAAGGATCACTGTGGGGGGGGGGGGGGGCGCAAAATATAAGAGTGTGTTAAAAAAATCAATTACTTTGCATGCACAGTCTAGATACGACCAAGTCAACTTCGGAAGATCATAGTCTCGAAAGTGGTGCTAGCCGATCGCTGTACGTCCCTCCGCCAGTGAGTTGTGTCCCTTACATCTATCACCTATGTGTGCTATGAATTTGTATTACTAATATATGCAATTTTCAATAAGCGCCATTCTTAGCACACTGAAACACCTGCTAGTCTAGTCCATCCGCCCCCCCCCCCCGGAGAACTTTGGGTCTTTTTTATATCCCAAAATCAAATTCTTATATTTCACTAAATTCAAATTTGGCTAGCAAGCCTCCAGTTCTCACGTGTCGTCCTTTACTTATACACCAGTCTTGCAGTATCACACGTCACGTGACGTACAAGTATCATCTAAATACATAAAGTCATCAATACTTTACAAATATCAACACCTGGACATCGTTTTCTTAAAATGTTAAGAAAATAAACAGTGGAGGATAATCGGGGGCTTGATGGCGAAGGAAGGGGACCAATCCTGTCGCAATGACAAGTCTCTTTCAAAGATTTTGAACCTTGGTCTTATCAATAGAAGGAATACGATTTGCACCACGACCATTATTGGCCGTTAACTAATTGTAATCATAGAAGCTGATGCGTGTTTGTGTCTTAACCCTTCCTCCCCAGTACCCCAGCAACTTAGTACTTAGAATTGAAATGCAAAGTGACACTCTTTTGGGTTTTATGAGCAGAGAAGATAATTGATACAATTAAGCGTTACGGTATTCTTATCTTTCAGTACAACAATGATTTAACTTACGAACTATTGTATTCTAAGCTCAGGATAAATAAATAAACAAAGGTCGTTATAGCTGAACTGTCTACTGGACCAACTCTTCTTGCATTTTTGTTTCCAGAGCGGTGTTTTAAGACCATTATCTTGATCGGGGCTTTGAAGGACATTATCAGCATTCTATGGAGACACATCAGAAGGATGTTTCACCCTATATCTTTTTTTTCATCTTCCGGACCTTGTGTTGTGAAAACTTTTCCAATCATAAAGAAAAGAAAAACATGCAATTCAAATTACAAATGGCGTACCGTTCCTTAGAAAACATTAAAATCATGTACATTGCTTTTATTTAAAAACAACAGAACAAAACAAAACATTTAGCGTGTAATCGACTTCCGTTCATTATGGTTTCTTTCATGCTATTTGCTACATTACTGCTGAAAATTAACCGATACTTATTGTCAGTTGTCTTTTATGTCACGGCTGTGGAAAAACGAAGAGGAGTAGTGGGGAGGTAGAAAGAGATATGATATAATGTGAGAAAGACAGAGTGGAGGGGAAGAAAGTGAGAGAGAGAGCGAAGGCAGTTAAACAGAGAGAGAGAGAGAGAAAGAGAGAGAGAAAGAGAGAGAGAAAGAGAGAAGGGAGAGATAGTAAAAGAGTAGACAACAGACAGAGAATGGAGAATAGACTTGGCCACTGCCAGCCGAACCCACAGAATAGATCGGGGATGTACAATTAGTAAACTGAGTATCAGGGGCGGACTGGCTATATGGACAAACGGGCAAATGCCCGGTGGGCAGTCTGGTAGCGACCAAAAGAAAAAAAATCAATGCAGACAACTTAAAAAAAAAAGTGACAGCAGCAAGACACAAAGGCCCGAACACGCTTTCTTGTTTTTTTTGTTTTTTTTTTTTAAAATTATTATTACAATTAATTTTGATTGAAATTCAACAAGAATATAATTTTAAGAATTACACTATACACTGTACGTATTATCATTTGTAAAACGTTAGGCCGTACTTTCTGATATGCACGCGAGCGGCATGGCCTTCAACACTACTTTGATGTCTTCGACTGTGTTTGGCCTGATCATTTTGCTGGTTGGCATGGGCCTTTGATGGCACTCCTATTTTTTGTTTTGCTCCTTCCCTCACCCGTTTTTTTATGGTTCCATTGAAAGTTGACGAAAAAGAGGGATGGGATAGGTTAAGGTAGAAAACATTGATATAATGCGGCAGAAGGGGAGACAATTAGCTCGTTACCAAAACACATACACACAGCCGCGAAATAGCAAACCACCTAACTTATTCGAGGCTCAATATGGGTATAAAGTTCTACTTTCTGCGATTTGAAAAGAAAAAGTAAGTTTCTTGTTGTTTATTTGTAATAATATAGATCTAAAAATACTACACTTAAGGCTTACAAAAAAATTATTTAATTACAACATAAATCTAGTTATAAATCAATTTTATACCTTTGTGATTAACGGGAAACGTATGCATAGTATGAAGTCATTGATGATGAAAATTATTACAATAATTACAATAATTTATATAGCGCTGTCACATCCGATATTTAATGAAAGGAGATTTAGAATCATTTATATTTAAAATAATATATTCATATACAAATCTCGTTTTTGAGAATGTACTAGGAGGAAGCAAGAGCTTTTCGTATTTAGAAGTACCGTTGTGCTTTCTCTTATCTTTTAAAGGAATATATATAGTTCGTCCATCGTAGTTCGATGATGACCATTTTGTCATCAAGGGGGCTGAGGGCTTTGCTTTGGGGGTTTATGTCTCCTTGTGTCCCTGAAGCGTTTTCTTTTACCATCTTAAGAGCGCTTTCCTTCGCCCAGTTGGAAATACAAGAGTCGTTTAAGGATGCGGTGGTCTTCCATTCTGCATACGTGTCCTGTCGATCGCAGCTGGGACTGCATCAAGGTGTGTGGATGCTTTGCAGACCCGCTCTTTGAAGGACTTCAGTATCTGGTATTTTGTCTTGCCATTTGACATTCAGTACTTTGGAAGTGATTCAGTTTCTTTGCATGTTAACTGTACACTATCCATGTTTCTGAGGCATAGAGCAATGTAGAGGAGGATGGCGGCTCGATAGACCCCTAGTTTTGTATTTGTGGTGATACCTTGGTATGTTCATGGATCCAGGTTTCTGATGGTTCCATGAAGATCTAACTTAAATAGAGGTATTGTAATAAAAATGCTAATACATTTACCATGACATCAACAGGTTTTCACTTTGAGCGACACACACACATGAATTATGTGTTTTTTTGTACCGTCACACTAAGGCTACCATAGGGACAGAAATAAACATCGAGCTATTTAATTTGATGAGGGCTGATGGTAAATGGTGATAACTGTCCTGCTCGATATTAACCGTCAATTTATAGTGCTATTTCTGTTCTCGCTTCAATACGAAGAGAATTTGACTACAAAAAAAAATTACACCGAAACACGAGCGATGAAACAAAGGCTTGAAATACACTCTATGTAATCGGAACGATGAAACATGGTGATACCATGGGCTGTCAGGCAGGAAAACCAATGTTTTAGCATATTTTAAGTCACAGATCAACATGCATGACTAGATTGACACGTGAAATGCATAGGACCTAATTATTTTTTTTTTGAAGAAACGTCTGTAATCTATAAGTAATACCAAAAAGTTTGAAACTCATTAAGGCTGCTATTGTAGTGTTTATAGTTATCAGACTACATACAGTAGATCTATAAATAGAATACATAATGTAAGCCTACGAAAGCATACATCCAGTTTTCGATGCGTTATCAAACTATATATATGTTGAATAGAATTAGGCTTACACCTATGATAAAACACATGGGCGTAGCCGAGAGGGGAGGAATTCAAACCATCACTGGCCTCAGATCTCATTGTCTGAAAGGGAAACTTTACTTACTGCCCCAGTGCAGCCTACTAAGCAAACTAAAGTCACCAAATTTCATGAGCGTAGCTAAAAGTGGTTTTGTTGTCCCCCCCCCCCCCTTTCCAATACAAAAGTAAAGCATTTTACCATTTTCTACCAGTCGCTGGACTCCAGTGAATAGAAGATTTAGTTTTTGATTTTTTTAGCGGAAGATTAGCAGGCTAATTGCACTGTAGATACCTCAGAATATGCATTTTTAAAGCTTAAAATAATGGAATTATTGCTTGGACCCGGGGCTTCGCCCCCGACCCCACCGGGGAAGCTTACGGCGCTCCCCCAGACTTCCTAGCTGTAGCTGTCCCTTGGCGGTGTGTACTACCTTTCACTAATTATAGGAAGAGAGTATTCTAGAGTAGAAAAAACGTTTAAAAGAATAAAAGAATGTAATGAAGATTAATTACATATACACATACTAATATATATATATATTATAAAGTAGAATGTGAGGTGTTTGTAAGTATGTATGTATGTATGTATGTATGTATGTATGTATGTATGTATGTATGTATGTTACTTATAGACATCAAAACCGCTTGACCAGTCTTGATAAAACTAGGCAGGAATGTTCCTTGGGTACTAACTTAGACCGTAGTGTATGTATTGTAGCCCTAAAACAAACTTAAGACCCTAAAAAAAAAATAAAGTTGTCCGACTCTATTACAGCTATAGTATTTTATGGATCTAGGCCATAGTTAACAATGTTGACATGAGAAAAGATTGAAAGGATTTAGACCTAGATCTAATTTTAAGAAATACACTTTGCGCACATAGTTTTTTACTTTGACACATGAAAATAGAAAAGAAGATCCATTGATTTCATTATATTGTTACGAATCTCACTATCCAAGCTCTCTGCAAACTGCACCATACACCACCAACTTAAAGAACTTGACAACTCAGGGCTCCAAAGTAACGTGACGCTTTAATAGTTGAATAAATAACAGCCAATACTGTACAATTGGCAACACGTACACTGTACAAATATCTCTCCGATAACACCGTTCCGCCGTATCAACTCATGCACTGGCCTCTCCGTCTCGTTCCGGGGTTGCACTGGGTTCAACAGTTCAGGACTGACTTCACACACTTGTGTCGGACTCGATCGCAGACCAAGATCAAGACGCCAGTCGTCTCAACTGTACTTGACAGTACTCCGCACTGAACCGTCGTAATGCTCCGTACAGAACCACACCGTTGAACTGTGCTGTAGTCGATCGTGTTCTGAGCCCTGTCGTGAACCTTCTCTAGTGAACCTCTCTCGTGAACCGCCTTGACACCTCCGCTCTTTATATAGGGTCCCTGCTGGCCTTCAAGAACCGGACGGAACATCGCTCGACGTTTCTAGCTTCGTCACATGACTACATCCCCCGTGACGCTTCTGAGCTCTGTTCATGACGTCGATCCTTCCCGAACCATCATGTTGACACTCGTCTCGGCCGACCGTCGTAACTCGTCACGGTTGACCGCTCGTCTAGCGCTGGCCTGGGGCAATTTGCGTCGGCTGACTACACTCACACCACAACCCCTATCTGTGCCATCACCAGGTTTATAACAATATAATAAAATTAACCTTCAGTTTTGTGTTTCAAAAGCATTTTTTACATAAATTAGTTCCTGATATCTGTGACTACAGATTTCCTGGCTAACATTCTTTCATTAGACATTACCAATTGGTTACACATTAACACATCTCTCTACTGAGTCTATTCCTAGGTCTAGGTCTAAAACTCTTATTGAACTCTAAGATGATAAAACTTCTTTTCGCAAATATAGTTATGTGCTTTAACACATAAACATACTAATTATTGTCCATTCATTTGATATTTTAATCAATTTAACATTCAGATTTGTTTTTCTAAAGCATTTTTAATACATTCGTTCACTGTTCGCTAAAGTTGCGTAGCCGTGTTGAGATAAGCCTATATTCATTCAGGAAAAAAGGTCACGCATGCGCAACACAGAATGAAATCTATAAAAGCCAATTTTTAACTCTAGATTAGTGTAGATTTAGATCTATGTCAAACCTCAAGATCTACTTTATACTTTAACACACGAACATAGTCTATTCATCTCAAATTTTAATCAAATATAGGTAGGCCTACAAGCAAATGTTTTAATTTGAAAAAAAAATGGATTTAAGCCTATTAGCTATTGATTTGATAGCTTCATTCACACTATTTTTACATTTACACATTCGCTTTACTTATTACATTATTATTTTGTTTAATTGTGACTATATCGACAGTAATGCGCAAATAAAGACCCGCGGGTCACATATGTCTAGTATATATATATATATATATATATATATATATATATATATATATATATATATATATATATATATATATATTGCGGAGGGGGTTAAACACCCCCCCCCCTCGAAAATAAATGACATGCCATTTGTGGGCCGGTTTATATTGTAATGCCCGGGCCGATTTTGATACCCAGTCCGCTCCTGCTGAGTATACAGTAAATAAATAGTCAATTAAGTACTTTCTTAAGATAAGCGATAAAGTTGTTTTAACATAAGGCTTTGTTTAGTTACTTCAGTACATTAAATTCTGTACTCTCAACTCATTGTTCTCTGAGCAACTACAGGGTTCGTTCCGATTACATAGAGTGTATTTCAAGCCTTTGTTTCATCGTTCCGATTACATAGAGTGTATTTCAAGCCTTTGTTTCATCGTTCCGATTACATAGAGTGTATTTCAAGCCTTTGTTTCATCGTTCCGATTACATAGAGTGTATTTCAAGCCTTTGTTTCATCGTTCCGATTACATAGAGTGTATTTCAAGCCTTTGTTTCATCGTTCCGATTACATAGAGTGTATTTCAAGCCTTTGTTTCATCGTTCCGATTACATAAAGTGTATTTCAAGCCTTTGTTTCATCGTTCCGATTACATAGAGTGTATTTCAAGCCTTTGTTTCATCGTTCCGATTACATAGAGTGTATTTCAAGCCTTTGTTTCATCGCTCGTGTTTCGGTGTAATTTTTTTTGTAGTCAAATTCTCTTCGTATTGAAGCGAGAACAGAAATAGCACTATAAATTGACGGTTAATATCGAGCAGGACAGTTATCACCATTTACCATCAGCCCTCATCAAATTAAATAGCTCGATGTTTATTTCTGTCCCTATGGTAGCCTTAGTGTGACGGTACAAAAAAACACATAATTCATGTGTGTGTGTCGCTCAAAGTGAAAACCTGTTGATGTCATGGTAAATGTATTAGCATTTTTATTACAATACCTCTATTTAAGTTAGATCTTCATGGAACCATCAGAAACCTGGATCCATGAACATAGATAGCTGATCTCAAAAAATGGCTTTAACGATTTTCCTAGAAATATACATTTGTGTATATCGCTGCGAAAACTCTAGATTATTTTGTTATAATATTTCAAAGTAAAAAAAAAAAGATAAATGTTAATTTGGCTGGATACTATATCTAGGTCTTGAACCAACATGGTGTAGTCATATGTATTAACGTAATTATGAGATAACAGAATTTTAGTTTCCATTTCACTTTAATTGAATTTTATAAGCGTTGTTTATATTTTTACGTAAATGTAATATAGTTTACATCTAGATTCTAGATATAGACTAGATCTTAAGAGTTCTCAATCTTTAGGTGTAGTGTTAGATCTAGATGTCTATATAATGAACATATCAATAAATAATCGCAAAAGTATATCGTCCTCTCTGTCCGAATAAAAAAAAATGCATAAGTTCTTGCAGCTGACGGTGTTACAGGTTCGAAACCTAAATAGAAAAAAAATAAATTATCATTAAAATTTTTAAAAAATTATATTTGAAGTATAATAATGGAGGTATTGTCCTTTTGTTTAAAATTTTTAAAATATTTTTTTTCATGTTTGCAGTATTATTTTCATTCACAGAATATAGGCAAATCTAGGTATAATATATATATATATATATATATATATATATATATATATATATATATATAATATATGTATTACCTTCTTATCTGATTTAATACAGATGTTACTTCAAAAAAAGAAGATAGTTACGTCCTACGCGTCATGCATTTAGTCATGCATATTTACCAATGACCTAAATTTTGCCAAGTCACCGGATTTCCTGGCTGGCTCAGGCAACCCATTCCATGCTCTAATAGCACTAGGGCAGAAGGAGCATTTGTATAAATTTGTCCTAGCGTATGGAACGAGTAATGCACCTTTATCTTTGTGTCTTTCTGAGTATTTTATTAGATTTTGTTTTTGTAATTGAAGATTATGGCTCAGTGTTTTATGTATAATTGCTACTTTACTTTGAGTCTTCTCTCCTGAAGGCTTTCTAAATTTAGTGATTTTACTAAGGATGTTACTCTAGTCAAACGTAAATATTCGTTTGTTATGAATCTCACTGCTCTATTTTGTGTCTGTTTCAGTTTCTTAATGTTTTCTTTAGTAAAATGTTTTACATGTTTTGGATGTTCCTTCAAAGTTGAACATAATTACTTCCTAGTCCAAACCTCCCGCAGGACGACGGGGGATGGGGGCGGGCAGCGTTTGAACCCTGGACCATCGATAAATGCAAACCGCACGACCAGGCAGCCCTCCGTATAGCGCGTCTTCCAACATATCTCATGCTAAGTGCGCTATTTTTCAATCTATTTGTATGTGCATTAGTGTGAGTTTGTGTGTGTGGGGGTGTGTGGCTATCTGTGAGGTTTTCATGTCGCCTTTGGGCACTCAGCAAACAAAACCTTATCTCAGGTGAAATCAAATAACAATTTTTTTTTGGTCCACATCGGGATTCGAACTTAAACACCCTGGTTAGATAGTTAGGCTGGTTTAGGCCACTCAGCAAATTCATTGACGTTTTATTTGCTCTACAACCTGAGGAACTCTTTTCTAAATAATCTGCATATTTATAGATATTCAAAAAGCATCGAATCCACTGCAATCTTCTGTAGTGTTCCATCTCAAACATCCTTCCTATGTCCGCTCTCAATGTCAACATTTAGCCAAAAGTAAAAAGTTCAGACCTTGCGATCTATAGGGCAGTTGATGTAAATGTCATCTGTTTCTGTGGCCCGCGGTTAATGAAGGTGTCACGTGGTCGGCACAACGACAAACCACCTTTACTTTCCCCAACTAATGTCAGGTGATAGACATTAAGAGCTGGATGGACTCAGTGGCGTCTTAAAGATCCCGAAATTAAAAATTGCAGTCTTCACCGGGATTTAAACCTGGGACCTCGGTTCAGAGGTCAGACTTTACCGTTCAGCCACCGCGCCTCCATTTAGCTTAAGTATCTTCCAATGATGAAGTGTATTCTATTTAAAAAAAAGAATGAACACTTAATCTGTGCATGATATCCGTCTGATTGCCATCATGGTCAGCCTATAAGATCTCTGAAGATCGACAGACAAGGAATTAAGTGTCAGGAGATATTTCTAATAATAAAAACAATTAGGAATACGAATAAAAAGCTAGAATTTTGTCTTTGTCAAACTCTTTCAATCTAAACCCAAAGGTACAAATTGGCCTCTTTAGAACAAAAAAAAAAAAAGTTTCGTTCACAATGGAAATCAAATCTGATTAATCAATTAATATATTCTAATATACACTTGAGAATCTGTCTTAAGTTTCTCACTTGCTTTACAACACATGTATTTAACGTGAACAGTCCAACACATGTATTTAACGTGAATTGTACAACACATGTATTTAACGTGAACTGTATAACACATGTATTTAACGTGAACTGTCCAACACATGTATTTTACGTGAACTGTACAACACATGTATTTAACATGAACTGTCCAACACATGCATTTAACGTGAACTGTCATACAGTTTTTAAAAATGTGTTTTTCTTTATTCCTATTAAAAGACACCTGCTGTCGTATAGCTTCTGTATAACATTGCCTCCCACTGAATGTTTGTATAGATCTATTTATATGCGTTAGTTTGTTCTACTTTTCTATAAATAGACCGTTCTCCGCTGTATGTGGACTCTACACCCTAATTTTTGAGGTGTCGTGAATACTAGTGTCCGACCCACATAACTTTGAAGTGTCGCCAATCCTAGTGTCCGACTCCCTTAACTTTGAGGTGTCGCCAGTGCTAGTGTCCGACCCCCTTAACTTTGAGGTGTCGCCAGTGCTAGTGTCCGACCCCCTTAACTTTGAGGTGTCGCCAGTGCCAGTGTCCGACCCCCTTAACTTTGAGGTGTCGCCAGTGCTAGTGTCCGACCCCCTTAACTTTGAGGTGTCGCCAGTGCTAGTGTCCGACCCCCTTAACTTTGAGGTGTCGCCAGTGCTAGTGTCCGACCCCCTTAACTTGAGGTGTCGCCAGTGCTAGTTTCCGACCCCCTTAACTTTGCAGTGTCGCCAATTCCAGTGTCCGACCCCCCTTAACTTTGTGGTGTCGCCAATCCTAGTGTCCGACCCCCTTAACTTTTGAGGTGTCGCCAATCCTAGTATCCGACCCCCTTAACTTTTGAGGTGTCGCCAATTTTAGTGTCCGACCCCCCTTAACTTTGTGGTGTCGCCAATCCTAGTGTCCGACCCCCTTAACTTTTGAGGTGTCGCCAATCCTAGTATCCGACCCCCTTAACTTTTGAGGTGTCGCCAATCCTAGTGTCCGACCCACTTAACTTTTGAGGTGTCGCCAATCCTAGTGTCCGACCCAACTAACTTTTGAGGTGTCGCCAATCCTAGTATCCGACCCCCTAACTTTTGAGGTGTCGCCAATCCTAGTGTCCGACCCCCCTAACTTTTCAGGTGTCGCCAATCCTAGTGTCCGACCCAACTAACTTTTGAGGTGTCGCCAATCCTAGTATCCGACCCCCTAACTTTTGAGGTGTCGCCAATCCTAGTGTCCGACCCCCCTAACTTTTCAGGTGTCGCCAGTGCTGATGTCCTCACTTCAACAACCTGTTCAGACATCCCAGGTACTAATCGCGTCCTTTGGCTCTACAAGAAAACAGAAGACTAATATGTCTAACATGTCCAGGTCCAAAAAATACTATTTAAAAAGTAAATAAATAAGTATTGTCGAAGGGGAAGAACTCCACATTTACAACCATAATGTATCCTCAATATTGTACGGTTTATATCTCCATGGCGATATTTAAAATTAATTAATTTCCACTATTTAATTAACTAATTTGTTAGTTTCTGATTGATCAATGTTTTGTTAGGAGCAATAAAATAAGTGTGCACAGTTTCAACTTGATTCCAAATTTAGAAGTGGCAGAACTAACGTGTACAAAATCTGTTATCAGACAGACTGAGTGAATTGATAGAAGCTTTCTAAAGTTTAAAAAAATTAGCATATTTCCATATTACCAATTAGCAGACGCCTGTCACAGGACTGGCACACTAAAAGCAAACATGGCGTCGGTGTAATGAGCAGACGACATTAAAAAACTTAGGCATTTCAATGCTACTGTAATCGCTTTTCTTAAAGCAGGCAAATTTTCCCTTGGACTCTACATACACGTGTAATGCACAAAGATAATCACCATTATCATTTCAAACTGTCGTTAGATTTGATATGCTCTTGAAGCTCTGGGCTAAAAAAAAAAAAAAAAGCTAAAGTATGTGTCTATGTATCACACCACTATTTCCAGTGTCCCGGGAACTCCGGACGTTCGTGCAAGGAACGAGTCTGGAAGCCGAGTGCACCGTAGACACCCACTATTTTCCTTCTCTATACCACGCTAACCGTGCAATTAAAAAAATTCTTTTAGATCGAGATTCATTGAAGGGGGGAACAAATTCGTTGGTTCCTTAAGAATGCCGACTGCGACATTTTCAAATGGTGTGCCAGCTAAGCAACAGTACTGCCTTTTAACAGGTGATGAGAATCTTCCTAGGAATATTAAGGGTCACCATGTTCTTGCAGAAGACACAATGTATTTCAAGAAGACAGGGGCGGACTGGGTATCAAAATCGGCCCAGGCATTACCATAAAAACCGGCCCACAAATGGCATGTCATATATTTTCTGTGTGGTGTGGGGGATTTTTACCTCACTCCGCAATTTATATATACATATATTTTAGTTTGTGTGTATATGTAATTAATCTTCATTACATTCTGATCTTTCATTCTTTCAAACATTTTTTCTACCCTAGAATACTCTCTTCCTATAATTAGTGGAAAGACAGTACACACCGCCAAAGGGCAGCTAGGGAGTCCGGGGGAGCGCTGTGAGCTCCCCCCAGTGGGATCCAAGCATTTCATTATTTCCGTTATTTTAAGCTTTAAAAATGCATATTCTGAGGTATCTACAGTGCAATGTACAGTGCTGCTCTTCCGCTAAAACATCATAAACACCATCCCAAAACAAACTCACCAACCACTAGCCAGATCCACTCCTGTTAAACCTAAATCTACTAAAATTAATACAACAGCCTCACTAAACAAACCTACTAAAGAAGTAATACCAAAATACCTTAAAACATTAGTAATAAATTTTCAAAGCATTAGGAACAAAACAGCAGACTTAGAAATTTTATTAGAATGTGAGAAACCAGACATAATTGCAGGAACAGAAACTTGGCTACATTCTGAAATTTATAATGCAGAAATTTTCAATAGTAATTATGAAATTTTTAGAAAAGATAGGGCTGATAATCATGGAGGAGTTCTTTTAGCAATAAAAAACACTCTTATAGCAGAAGAAATTACCTTACCTAACTCAAAAAGTATAGAATCTACATTTTGTAAAATTAATACCACCTCAACATCCCTAATAATAGGCAGCATTTACAGACCACCAAATTCTAGTTTAGAATACATGCAGGAACTATGTAATCAGATTACTACACTTAAAGAGACAAATAAACATGCAGTTTTTTGGATTATGGGTGATTTCAACCTACCTGATATAAATTGGAAAACACTAACCATAGATAAACACCAAAACCTTAAGGACATAAATGAGCTTTTCATACAAACTTTACACAACCTAAGTTTAGATCAAATCATTAAAAAGCCAACTAGATTAAACAACACATTAGATCTCTTCTTAACCAACAGACCTGGATTAGTAGTTGATTATGATATTATCCCTGATCTATCAGACCATGAGATCATTAAAATACACAGTCAGATAAAAGCAGTAGCCAATACAAAACCCAAAAGAAAAATCTTACTTTGGAATAAATGTAACCTAACACAACTACACCAAGCTGCATTAAACTTTCAACAAACATTCTTATTAGAAAAAGACATTAACCAACCAGTCGATGACCTCTGGAATTTCATCAAAAACCATCTTAAAAGCATTATAGAAAATCATATACCAACTAAATACACATCAAACAAAATAAATAAATGCTGGTTTAATAATAGACTAAAGAAGCTTATTAAACAGAAGGTGAACTTATATAGAAAATTTAAAGAAACTAAGGCAGAAAGAGTTTACAAAAAGTATATAAAAATTAAACACTTAACCCAAAAAGTAAGCAGACAGCTGCAGAGTGAATACATAAACAATGTAATATCTAAAGATAACAACAAAAACCTCTGGTCATACATTAAGTCTAAGAAAATGGAAACAAAGGCATAGCACCATTAAAAGGTGAACATAACATAATACATAATGATAATGAAACTAAAGCAAACATCCTAAACAAATACTTTGCATCAGCATTCTCAGCCCCAGGAGACAAATACATATTTCTTAATTTGAACCAAGTAGACAACATAGAAGATTTAGTAGTACAAGAAAATGGAATTCAAAAACTATTATCCAACACCAAACCAAATAAAGCATCTGGACCTGATGGTATTCCAGCTAGATTACTCAAAGAACTAAGCAATGAGCTAGCCCCAGTGTTCAAAATACTCTTTCAGGCATCGCTTAACCAGGGCAGAGTACCAAAGGACTGGAAAGAAGCTAATGTCACCCCCCTATTTAAAAAAGGAGAAAAATCTGATCCAGGAAACTACAGACCAGTATCACTTACCAGCATCACATGTAAAATCCTAGAACACATAATATGTAGCAACATCATAAACCACTTAGACAAACATAATGTTATCACCCCATACCAACATGGCTTTAGGAAATATAGATCATGTGAGACACAACTAATAGGACTAATTGACGATTTTTCAAAAGGTTTAGATAATAGTGAACAAATAGATGCTATTTTACTAGTTTTTCCAAGGCTTTTGACAAAGTTCACCACCATAGTTTGCTTAAAAAATTAAAATATTTCGGCATTAATGGTCCACTGCATCAGTGGATTAAAGATTTTCTGATAGGGAGAGAACAAACTGTAATAATAAATGGCTCTAAATCAACACCAATAACAGTAAACTCAGGTGTACCTCAAGGAACAGTCTTGGGTCCACTACTATTTTTAATTTACATAAATGATTTACCAAATTGCATTAGTTCAGGAACAAAAGTCAGATTATTTGCAGATGATTGCATAATATATAGAACAATAAAAACAACACAAGAGACAGATATTTTACAAAGAGAATTAGATGAATTACAGAAATGGGAATCAAATTGGAGCATGTCTTTCCACTCAGAAAAATGCCAGTTGTTAAGAGTAACAAAAAAACTAAAACAAATTAATTCCACTTATCTTATTCATGGCAAACCAGTAACACAGA
Source organism: Biomphalaria pfeifferi (assembly GCA_030265305.1). NCBI lineage: Eukaryota > Metazoa > Mollusca > Gastropoda > Planorbidae > Biomphalaria > Biomphalaria pfeifferi. The sequence goes on from JASAOG010000221.1 coordinate 1,094,834, forward strand.
CTAAAAACGCAAAATACCTAAGTGTTATAATAAATGAAAAACTGTCATGGAATCCACATATTGATGAAACTACAAAAAAATCCAACAAAGCATTAGGGTTTATTAAAAGAAATTTCTATAAATCAAATAAGAACATAAAACTAAAATGTTATTTAACCTTGGTTAGGCCAATAATAGAATATGCATCCACCGTTTGGGACCCCTCAACTCAAGAAAACATTAAGAAACTGGAACAAACACAAAATAGAGCAGTGAGATTCATAACAAACGAATATTCACATTTGACTAGAGTAACACCATTAGTAAAATCACTAAATTTAGAAAGCCTTCAGGACAGAAGACTCAAAAGTAAAGTAGCAATTATACATAAAACACTGAACCATAATCTTCAAATACAAAAACAAATCTTAATAAAATACTCTGAAAGACACAAAAATAAAGGCACATTCCTTGTCCCCTATGCTAGGACAAATTTGTACAAATACTCCTTCTTCCCTAGTGCTATTAGAGCATGGAATGGGTTGCCTGAGCTAGCCAGAAAAACCAGTGACTTGGCAGAATTTAAGTCATTGGTTAATATGCATGACTAAATGCATGACGCGTAGGACGTAATCATCATCTTTTTTGAAGTAACGTCTGTATTATATAAGAAGATAAGATAAAAAAAATTCAAAAACCAAATCTGCTATTCAATGGAGTCCAGCGACTGGTAGAAAATGGTAAAATGCTTTAGTTTTTGTATTGGAGGGGGAAGGGAAACCACAAAGCCCCCCTTTGGCTACGTTCATAAAGTTTGAAAACTGTAGTTTGCTTACGTTAGCTGCACTGGGACAGTAAGTAAAGTTTCCCTTTCAGACAATGAGGTCTGAGGCAAGTGATGGTTTGAAGACCCTTCCCTCCTTGCTACGCCCATGTGTTTTATTATAGGTGTAAGCCTAATTCTTTACAAAATATATAAAGTTTGATAACGCATCGAAAAGTGGATGTAAGCATTCTTACGATTACATAATGCATTCTATTTATACATGTATGTAGTCTGAAAACTATAAACAATACAATAGCAGCCTAATGAGTTTGAAGCTTTTTGGTATTACTTATAGATAACAGACGTTTCTTCAAAATATAAGATTGTTACGTCTTACGCATTTCATGTGTCAATCTAGTCATGCATGTTGATCTGTGACTTAAAATATGCTAAATCATTGGTTTTCCTGGCTGACTCAGGCAACCCATTCCATTAAAGGTTAAGAGAAAGCAGAACGGTTAGAGAGGCACCTACTTAATCTGAAAAGCTCTTGCTTCAATCAAGAACATTCTCAAAAACGCGATTTGTATATGAATATATCATGAACCATTATTTAAAATATAAATCTCCTTTCATTAAATATCGGATGTGACAGCGCTATATAAATTATTGTAATTATTTTCATCATTTATGACTTCATACTAAGCATAAGTTGGCCATTTATTATAATAGTAGAAAAATTGATTTAGATCTAGATTTATTTTTTAATTAAATAATATTTTTTAAGCCTTAAGTGTAGAAGTGTAGTATTTTTAGATCTATGTTATTAAAAATAAACAAAAAGAAACTTGCTTTTTCTTTTCAAATCGCAGAAAGTAGAGCTTTGTACCCATATTAAGCTGTTAATAAGTTGGGTGGTTTGCAATTTAGCAGGGGGCGGACTGGCTATATGGGCAAACGGGTGGGCCGGTCTGGTCGCGACCTAAAAAATTTCAATGCAAAAAAAATGACAGCAGCAAGACACAAAGGCCCGAACACTTTATTCTTAATACAATTAATTTTGTTTGAAATTCAACAAGAATATCAACATCAAAACAATACAAAGTACACTGTACGTATTATCATTAGCAAAACGTTAGACCGTACTTTCTGCTATGCACGAGGGGCATGGACTGTTTTGATGTCTTCGAGGTTGTGTTTGGCCTAATCATTTTGCTGGTCGGCATGGGCCTTTGATGGCACTCCCATTTTTTTTTATCCTTCCCTCCCCCCTCTTTTAATGGTTCTCATGAAATTTAACCAAAAAGAGGGATGAGAGAGGTTAAGTTAGAAAACATTGATATAACGCAAAAAAAAAATAAAAAAAAAATAAATCAAAAAAGGTTTGCCCTTTTGCCCATATAGCCAGTCCACCCCTGCTAGAAGACACACTGTATTGCTAGAAGACACACTTATTTCTAGAAGACAACATGCACTCCCCCCCCCCTCTTTACCTCACATTAGAAACAGACTTTATTAATAGCAAAAAGGAAGCTTTACCCAGCTCGTCATTACATTGTCCAACCAATGAATCAATTTATTGGCAGTTTTTTAGTTCTTTGTAGTTTGTACAATGTGTCGCATTCACTCTCAGCCCACTTGTGCTGTCATGGACATTGATGCTATCGCTTGGGTACTCTGAAAAGCCTCTTCAAAAGTCTACCACCGATTCACTGATTGCTCCTCTTTGTCACAGTTTTTTTTTTTCTGAAGTGCTATAACGATTTTGATCTCATACCAAATCACAATAAAAGTTTCGATTCTGCCAGAAAGAAACAAAAACATCAAAACATTCCTTTATTTTTTTACAAAACTTACATCAACTCACTCTGTCTGTCGGGTACAAAGCTTACATCAACTCACTCTGTCTGTCGGGTACAAAGCTTACATCAACTCACTCTGTCTGTCGGGTACAAAGTTTACATCAACTCACTCTGTCTGTCGGGTACAAAGCTTACATCAACTCACTCTGTCTGTCGGGTACAAAGCTTACATCAACTCACTCTGTCTGGTACAAAGCTTACATCAACTCACTCTGTCTGTCGGGTACAAAGCTTACATCAACTCACTCTGTCTGTCGGGTACAAAGCTTACATCAACTCACTCAGTCTGTGGGGTAAAAAGCTTACATCAACTCACTCTGTCTGTCAGGTACAAAACTTACATCAACTCACTCTGTCTGTCGGGTACAAAACTTACATCAACTCACTCTGTCTGTCGGGTACAAAATTAAAACACGTTTTTTTCTCCCTCACCCAATCTCGGATTAAGCTGAAATTTTGCACATATTTATAATTATAATTCTCTTCATGGCTCAAGAGTTTGGACAAGAAGTAAAGGAAAGATCACTCTTTTATTTCTGCATGTCGAACTAGAGTTACAATACAACAAAAAAAAAGAGAGGGGGGGGGGTGAGAACAAGTAGTATTCACCCGTCACTAAATAGCAGGGCCGGACTTAACCATTGTGACCAAGAATTCATGGACAGAAAATAAGTAATCTACTCAGTATTCACCCGTCACAAAATAGCAGGGCCAGACTTAACCATTGTGGGCCCAATGCGAAACGGATTTCGCGAGGCCCAGTTTGGGTAGGGATACGGATTATAAGTGAAAATTAAGAGTTTGTATTAGAAAATATATTCGTCGTTGCATTTTATTCATTCTTTACTACGCGCAGAATTACTACACGAGCCTTGCGTGTAGTGAAGTCATTCAGTATATCATAAAAATTCTGTTTCCTACATAGACCACGCTCAAAAGCAAGAATTATCAAATGTTTCAATCTATCTACGAGAATTATTGAACTCAAGTAATTCTTCATTAGGTTGAGGCGCGAGAAGCTTCTTTCACTAAATTCCACAATTACGGGTATTGCATTATGCCGTTTTTTTATAGCGCGTAGGATTGTCATTTTCCATATTGAATGACAATTTTTGTCTATATATTTCAGGATATATGTATGAGTTTTCTAAAGATTTTAATAATTTCCGGATATTTCCAGGACTTTTCCTTATATTTTGCAATTTCAGGAGATTTCCAAGAGCTCCTGGTAAATCGACAGGAGGCCGCGGGAAATCTGTTATAAGTTATAAAATGGTTTAATTTAATAATTTATACATCTAGAATTAGCGCGGGTTCTATGAAAGTGCATAGGTTGCAGTGGCTTAAGCCGGCCCTGTAAAATAGCGGCGTATGCTACGCTGCCGGTCGACCAGTTTATTATGTTCAGCTTAATCATACATATAATCACATAACTGATCCAAACTAATTGATACAATTACACTTAATAAAACCTTTTTTTTTTATTTTAAAGTATTTTTTATATGTTTCTCTTGTTCCATCTCTAATGGTCAAGCATTATGATCGATTCAATATTTTAAATGCGGTGCAGCTCACTGGAAGACATTTCTTTACGCCTACTGGAATTTGAGGTAACACATTATTACCTGGTAGGAAAACGATTGCCATTTACCGCGATGATGTCGAGAGGGTTGCGCTTGTCAGAACATAGGAGAATGCTCGGCCACGCACAGCACGATGCGTAAACGCTTATAAAATAAATGTTCACAAAATAAAATGCGCATATTTAATTGTAAGGCGACTGGTTAAAACTGGTTCTGAACGCGAGTACAACAAACAAAGCCTAATTTATACAACTGTGTTCTGCAGCTGCCATATTAAATACCGTAAGGCATTCCTAACATAGACGTCTTAATGTTTTACTGATGTAAATGAAAGTCTACACTGAATAAATTAGTTTTGTTTCACAATCTCAGGTAGGTCTAAGGTTAGATGTAGAGCTAGATCCAGCTATCTGGGTAAACGAAGCTATTTGCTAATTAACAAAAGAATTATTAGCTCTAGACAGTCTAGTAGATCTAGATCCTTTATTAAAGTTAATTCTATTTACGACGTCTACGCCAGTTTAGCAGGTCCGATGTAGACTGTGTGGAAGCAAGTGTGTATCCTGAATGTGTGGGTGGAGGGGGGGGGGGCGAGTGAGGGACTCGGATAACTAAAAATGCAGATGTAAATTTACTTTGTAAAAGTATAATTTGAGTAGAAGTATCATTTGAGTAAAGTAAGTAAAAGCTGTTGCGTTCCCGCGTGATACGTGACAAGTTGTTTGTTTAAACTTTCCTGACATAAGAGTGGCATGTAGATTACGTCAAGTAACATAATAACAGGAACAATATAACCCCTGACTATTCTGAGCCATTAAATTAAAGCAACTGACTCTTCTTAATCTTTGCAGTAGTTTCTAATGACTACTATAAATCATTGCTGACATTGCTGTGATTTCTATTTTCTAATTGATCTACTGCCTATTCTGAACCAAACCTTCATTAAGTGGTTAGTTGACACTAAGAAATTATTTCAGTTAGGTTTAGTTGGACATTTCCACTCCCCATTCCCCCGCCACTGCAAGTATAACATGTTAAAAACACAAATATATATATATATATATCACAGGAGGTCCGGGGAGTTCTGAACCCAAATATTATATTTCTAGTCACCTATTTCCAACCTTTACTCATACTTATATTTTTCTATTGTATCAAAGAATTTGGGACTATACCTGACAATATATACTTAAATCCTAAAATTGCAAAAAATATAGAGTAGAATCTAGTTGGTCCACTTTATTTCTCCTCCCACTTCCGAAATTTTTTGTCTAGAGCTTTGAATTATAATTCTGTTGTGACAAGTTGGATTAAGATTTGGCCGTTTTGGGTGTCTAGGGGATTTTATAGTTTGAGAACCCACACTTGCACATAAGATCTACAAGCACAGCGTTATAATGCAGGCAACAAATACTATGATGTAAACTTATGTACAGTTTATTATACAAAATAAGATAATGAAAGGTGAAATGCTGTACAGTTGCTAGTATGGGATCTAGCGTATTTACCTATAGAGGACTATCATCACTAGATTTGAGAACCAAGTGGTCTGAGTGTCATTAGGCTGGTTGCTTAGCTTTAGGTCCGGTGCTGCACTGATGAGACGGGTGTGGCTGGTACTGATGCTGTCTGCTGGTGGGCTGGCGTAGTTGATCCAGGCTCCGGGTGCAGTCCAACGTGTATGGTTGCAGAGCTAAGCTCCGTCTACCATTCAGTCAAGCCAGTGACGAGTCTGTGGCTAGCGTTGTTACTTGGACTCTTGAAGCATGAGTAGGACTAATGTCTACAGATCTGGTGCCAGCAAATCTGTTATCAGCTTTAGGTTGCTAAGATTTCAGGTGGATGTAGCCTATAAAAAAAAAGCTGCAACGATATGTTGTATACGTCGGTTTAGCCATAATGATAACACTGGGAGGTAGATGCCTTTCCGTGAAGGACATCTTCAGACTGATGTAGAGAAACTATAAGCTAGGTTCATAAATTTCATCGGGAACTAACATATGAATATAGTGGTCTATCAAGGGAGATAACAATAATAATGGGGACTCCCATAAAGGGAAATAACAAACAGCAATAAGTGATATATGTTAGTAATACAAGTGACGTTCACCAATCACGGTGAATAGCAAGTATATACATCGCTTAGATAAATGAGATGAAAAGGGGAAGGGGAGATCAACGACTGATACTCGCCCATGCTCTCACATAAGTAAACATAGAGCATAAAAAAATACATACTCAGTAGTTTACAGAGGTGTTTTGATAATTCCCTGCCAAGGAATTAATGAATGATAATATATCCAAGGCTCGTGCTGAGCGCTAATATATCAGAGTTAAATTAATAATAGTTAAAGAGCTAAATACATCTGGTAAGAATTGTTAGTAAATTCTAGTTCAGATGGCTTGAAAATTTAGCTACAAAAGTCATGATATAAAATATAAGTATACAGTAATCTACTTACATTTACCATGATAAGAATGCACAAATATGTACACAAATAATGTAGTAATAAATGCACAAATACATATACATTGCTCAGTAAAATGGTTCTCAAGCACTTTACTAAGCTACATACCACCAATCCAAAGTGAAATAAGGGAATGAAAATAGTCCACAGCTCAAGAAAGAGATAGATGTGCTCCCTGTCAGCTCTCCAGCGAGAATGAGATCGGACGATGAAGTTCTGTCCATATTCACGTGGAGGGAGGGGGGTGAGTGGCGGGAGATAAGTACAAAGGTGGTTTAGACTATCCGGCGTCTTCGACAGAGATCCTCGCTTGACCGTGACGGCGTTTCCGGGAGATAGACACCGCGCGAAGGCGCGAGTTGAAAGTCCAGTGAGTTCGCCCAGGTGGTCAGAGGATATAAAAAGGGGGGGGGATTATCAGAGCTCGGCCGGATCAAGGGAGATTATATCTTGATAATGGCTAGTGCTAGACAAACAGCGTTGCCCGAGGCGTTGATGTGAATGGGCACTTTTAAGTGACCAGTCGTTCCGGGAAAGGGGGGGGGGTCAACGGATGTTTGCCGAGATAGAGGGAGTGTACTCTTGTTAAGAGACTAGTGTGGCGCGTGTCAAGGTGGGGATAGTAAAATGTGACATCGCTGCCAAAGGGGGTGGGGTTGGATTGGAGGGGTGGTGGCTGTGTTTTTAGCGCTTGATCGCTAAATTAGTGCAATTGATGGTTAATAGCGTGTAAATAAATAAATTAAATGCTTAGACCTGAGTGATACCTTGAGTGAGCTAAAACGGTTTGTCACATCTGTAACAAAACAAAATTACAAACATGCCTATTGAACAAAAAGTATTACTTACAAATGAGCTTTTTTTAAAATATTATTTTTCGAATATTTTTTCTTTCGGCGATCCTCAAGGTCTTAATCTAAATATGTTGGGTATCTTATCTTTTCAAGGAACAAATCGGTTGTATTTGCAATGTAGTAAAGGCCTGTAAATTCTTATTAAAGTATTTTTCAAGTAAAACATTATATTCATATATTTTCAAAAGGTTCTTTTGAATGGAATTTAAAATAGACAATTAAAGTTTTATAAATTCTTTATTAGAACTAAAATGATCGAATTACTATTGCCTATATTACTATATTACTATAGCGCTATTAGTGACTTTCAAACATGACACTCACTTCCAAAGTACTTGGACATTTTTTTTTTTTGTGATTTACCGAAAAATGAAAATTTAATTTCTGGTTCTATTTTACTACCTAAACCCTATAACCTTATACTTCTACATTTCATTAGGTTTTTAGTGGCTTGGGGAAATTTTTCAATTATTTTCATTTGGATCTCATTTTTTAGTTACGGAAATGTTACACACATCAATCAAAAAATTAGTTCATTATTTGTTGGTGATGAATTAAATGTTGGTGATGAATTATTTTGTTTGATTTCGAAATAATCAAAATAAATGCTACTTAATGAGAGATATAGATGTGAATATGGATTTAGTCCACTTATTACGTGTTGACACTTTCACTTCCACTTCCCTTTCTCGGAGCAAGTGGAAATTTGGAATAATTATTCATAGCCAATAACAATACACAAATTAATCTAAAATTAACAATTAGTTAATCATTTAATAATAATTAATTTTGTTTTATATAGCAAAAAGGGAGACAAGCACAGTAATTTACAAATAAATGGCAGTATTTAGCTTGTCCTTCCCTTCTAAAATGTATTAATTTTTTTATTTATTATTATTATTATTTTTCAATTTATTTTATTATACGTTTTGTAATTTTCTGTTGTGTAACAACATAGTATATTATATTATTTTAAATTAACTGTTTTATGAACCACTAACAGGTACCTACTGAGTTATCTAATTCTGTAATTTGTTATATACTGGATGGTTTCCTACTTCTAGGCGCTGGAGCTTCATTCACCAGATTCCACAATTGCGGGTATTATTATTATTATAGCTTTTATATAGCGCTACTATCATGCTTAAAGCATGCTCAGAGCGCTTTGGTCCAATCTCATTTGTGGACAGGTGGGGGGGGGGGGGTATCTAGGAGTTGGTTTTCCGTGATGCCTTTAGTAAACGCAACTCTGCCCGAGTCGGGTGTCGAACCCCCTTCTAGGTAGCCGAGACAAGCCAAGTTCAAGCGCGCTTAGCCTCTCGACAACGCTTCCACGTAATGCCGTTTTTTTAAATTGTCATTTTCCATATTGAATGACACCCTAACATTTTTTAATCTATATATTTTAGGAGATTTGTATGAGTTTTCAAATTTTTAAAAATAATTTCTGAGATTTCCAGGACTTTTTGGTATATTTTGCAATTTTAGAAGATTTCCAGGAGCTCATGGTAAATCAGGAAATCTCTTATAAGTTATAAAATGGTTTGATTTAATAATTTACGCCTAGAATTAGCGCAGGTCCAATGATAGTGTGGGGCCCACTCGGGTAGCATTGGTTGCAGTGGCCTAAGACGGCTCTGCAAAATAGCGGCGCATGTTATGCCGTGGGTCGACTAGTACTTTTTATTCCCTAAGTACTGGAAACTTTACTTGAGTCTTCTGGGATTATGTGTTCAGGATAAGATATCTCGGTCTTACGCTACCCACAGTAGCGTGTCAGAAAGAAAGTGCATCAACTTTAAAAAAAAAACAAAAAAAAACAACAAAACAACAACACTTTTCTACTATGACATCCCTCTGAGGTCCCCCGAAGAGCGATCACAGTTTATGACTCACTGCGGCCCACAACAGGTGTTAGACTCAAAGCGGTCATTTATAACGTACATGCCTGGTGACATATTTATGGTTAAACATATAAATCTATCTCACAAGCCCCTGGTTGCTTAACTTAATCTATGGGGATTGAATAACTTTAAAAAAAAAGTTTTGCATCCACGTGTGCATTAAGAATTAAGATAAATCGTTTATTGAAAACGATATTTTTGTTGAAAAAGTATTTCAGTACGACTTTAAAAAATCTACAAAAAGGTAATATTGAAAAAAGTTGAATTATTTCTTAGGGCGCGCTGCATTCACTTGGTAAAACAATAAATAAACTGTAAATAAAAAGAAAAAATAAACTTTTTATATTTTGCGATCTATAGGGCAGGCGTTGTAAAAGTCGTCTTTTTCCGTGGCCCACGATTAACGAAGGTGTCATGTGGCCAGCACAACGAGCAACCGGTTTTACGTTTCTCAATTAATGTCAGGTAAATATTACAGCTGGGTGGACTCAGTCGCTCCCTAAAGATCCCGAAATTCAAAATTTCAGTTTTCACCAGGATTCAAACCCGGGATCTCTCGGTTTGTAAGCCATAGCTTTACCACTCAGCCACCGTGGCTCCAAAACGGTAAATACATATGCTAATTTTTCGTGGCATCAAATTAAAACGTTGTTAAATTATTTATACTCTCTTTTAATTATTATGCTGTGACTAATATTGATAGATTTCCTCTAAACTTGTGATCAATATTGACAGATTCCCTCTACACTTGTGACCAATATTGACAGATTCCCTCTACACTTGTGACCAATATTGACAGATTCCCTCTAAACTTGTGACCCATATTGACAGACTCCCTCTAAACTTGTGACCCATATTGACAGATTCCCTCTAAACTTGTGACCAATATTGACAGATTCCCTCTAAACTTGTGACCAATATTGACAGATTCCCTCTAAACTTGTGACCAATATTGACAGATTTCCTCTAAACGTGTAACCAATATTGACAGATTCCTTCTAAACTTGTGACCAATATTGACGGATTCCCTCTAAAGTTGTGACCAATATTGACAGATTCCCTCTAAACTTGTGACCAATATTGACAGATTCCCTCTAAACTTGTGACCAATATTGACAGATTCCCTCTAAACTTGTGACCAATATTGACAGATTCCCTCTAAACTTGTGACCAATATTGACAGATTCCCTCTAAACTTGTGACCAATATTGACAGATTCCCTCTAAACTTGTGACCAATATTGACAGATTCCCTCTAAACTTGTGACCAATATTGACAGATTCCCTCTAAACTTGTGACCAATATTGACAGATTCCCTCTAAACTTGTGACCAATATTGACAGATTCCCTCTAAACTTGTGACCAATATTGACAGATTCCCTCTAAACTTGTGACCAATATTGACAGATTCCCTCTAAACTTGTGACCAATATTGACAGATTCCCTCTAAACTTGTGACCAATATTGACAGATTCCCTCTAAACTTGTGACCAATATTGACAGATTAACTCAACAAGAAAAATAAGCACATAACGTAACAAAAAAAACATGATACTTTGTTTAAAAAAAACAGTGTTTCTATTAGGCCTACTGTATAAATTTATTTGGATTAGTCATGCGTGTAATTAAATGTGTAAAAGATCTAGACTTACAGATAAAAAGCCCTGCTCTCAGAGAGCTCATACGTAAATGAGTATTTCAAAGAAATAGAACACATTGAAAAATACCGTAAAGATAATTTTTTATTATTAAATGTAAAAAAAACAACAAAGAAATGATATTCGATTTTCGTAGGGAAAAGAAGGAACATGATATTGTTTCTGTAGCTGGAGAGACTATTGAAATTGTGCAAACCTTTAAATACCTTGGTACTATCCTAGACAATAAACTAAATTTTACTGCAAATACTGATTATATCAGCAAAAAAGGGCAGCAAAGATTACGATTACCAAGAAAACTGTCCTAGTTTAATGTTAGCGAAAAGGCCTTGGGTATGTTTTATCACGCTCATATCTGCAATATTTTAAGTTTCAATATCACTGCCTGGTATGGCAATCTGAGCATTGAAAATAAGAATAAACTTTATATAATCCTAAATGCTGCTGGTAAAATCATTGGCAAAAAACAAACCCCATTTGGGCAGTTGTTTGAGACAAACATCTATAATAAAGCTAACAAGATCCTCGAAATAAAGAATCACCCTTTGTGTCAGGATTTTGTGATTTTACCATCACAAAAAAGATACAAGACACCGATAGCAAAGACAAACAGACACAAACACTCTTTTGTTCCCCTGGCAATCAAATCATTAAATAAGAACAATCTGGTATAAACTTTGTCACATGTAAATTATGAGTGAGTCTGGTGTGAATGTACACTTTGGTTTCTTATAGTTATAATGTTTTTTGTTTGGTGTAATGCACAAATTGTAAGACAAATTTCCATACGGACAGTAAAGATTATTATTATTATTATTATTATATAAAAGGGGAATAACCTGAATTCGAACTCATGGCTCAAGCCTTCTCGAGCTTTTATTATTTACATACCAACCATTTTGCTAGTAGAGAGCCTATGAATTTGTAAGATTGTAATGATTCTATAGTCTTGTCCTATTTTTCATGTTGACTAGACTAAACGACGATATATAAAGGGAGCTAATTCAGCTTACACCACCACTTCAGTCTAGTACTAATTCTTTCCCTTGTTTGATATACCAAACAAAATAATTAATTACCAATAGTTAATTAACTAATTGGTTAATTTTTAAAATTGAGTCTTTCTTGTGTTGTCATGTAAAAGTAATAATTTTGCGTAATTCCAGCTTGATCCGAGATTGGGTGTGGGAGAATTAACGTATAAACTTTTGACCAGACAGACAGTGAGTTGATATAATCTTTGTAAAAATCATTTAGCCTACGTTGATACATTCCAGCCTGATGACATTTTAAAAAAATGTCTGACCAGTTTAGTTAGAAAAAAAAATGACCTTAATAACTAACCATTTTTTTTATAACCCATTGTCCTTGCGTGCACATCAAGTGATAACTTTGTTTTCATTATCCAACTCTTCCGTGGTTGGACACTGGGGATAGACTCTAGTACCTTACATTAATTTCTCGCGTCCATTTAGGATCTTTCCGTTCTAAGCAGGGCCGGATTTGTAGTTAATAAGACCCTAAGATATGGGACGCCGTCATACCCTGTAATCAATAAGAAAAAAAAATCTCCCCAAACAAGTGGGTGTCCTAAGCCTTATCTTACCTATAGGTCAATCCAGCATTGGGTTTAAATCAGACAACAGCTCTCTTGTGAAGTTTTACACAACAATATTCTCATTCTATCTTGTTCTGTTTGAACCACTTAAGTCGTGTTATCTCAGTTACTTCCCTACTCTGTTCCCTATCGTTTATTTCACCTCAGGTTATCTCAGTTACTTCCCTGCTCTGTTCCCAATCGTTTATTTCACCTCAGGTTATCTCAGTTACTTCCCTGCTCTGTTCCCAATCGTTCATTTCACCTCAAGTTATCTCAGTTACTTCCCTACTCTGTTCCCAATCGTTTATTTCACCTCAGGTTATCTCACTTACTTCCCTGCTCTGTTCCCAATCGTTCATTTCACCTCAAGTTATCTCAGTTACTTCCCTGCTCTGTTCCCAATCGTTCATTTCACCTCAGGTTATCTCAGCTCTCTTCGAGGCCCGTCAGAAGCTATTGAAAAGGCTTTTAATCAGCGGTCGGTTTCATTGAACTCTAAAATTTAATGTAGTCCATCTGAAGAAAATAATGAAGCACCGACTTTACAAAGAGATTCTTTCAGACTGGCTATATGGGAATTCGGGCAAATGCACGGTAGGCAGTTACCCAAAGGGCACGTATTGTTTAAAGATTTTATAATTATCTCTAATAAAAGTGACCCTATAAGCGTCGTGTTATAAAGAAACAAACAAACAGATTCTGCAATATAATACTAAAATAATAAAAATAATAAAATAATGTAATGGCTTACATCCGTAGACAGTGCAACTAGTAGGCTTCATCCTATTAGGATCTACATACTTAGCGATTAAAAAGCAACATAAGGCCTATAACATAAGGCCTATAACATAAAGCCTATAACATAAGGCCTATATATCTTATAAGGATATAGTGTTCGTCTTATTCATCTGTACATTTATCATTGTACTATAAAACAGATTGATTTTAAGGACCTTAAGATAGACAATTTATCAGTATAGAAATGCCCCGGCCGATTTCGACACCCAGTCCGCACCTGGATTCTTTGTAAAGTTATAAACAAAGGGCATTATCTTTTGTTTTAAATCAATATAGATTTATGATACATTGTTCATCGATTTGAGAGGGAAGTAATTGTAATCTGAGATCATCCTGCTGTTACAAACATACGACCTATTATTTATTTTGAATGTCTCTCTCAAACCTGTTTGTGTGTATGTGTGTGTAATGAAGGGAATTGATTCACTTGAAAAAAAACAACAGCTTGATAGTCGTTTAGCATATCAACAACATGAACTGATAGATTCATTCGCACGATTTAGTCGAATAATTCAGTGGAACGATTTAGTCGAATGATTCAGTGGACTGATTTAGTTGAATATCGTTTAGAAATCACCTCTGCCTTCAATATAGTCACATTAGTGCCAACGCAAAGGCGATACTTTGAAATGCATGTTCGTAGCATTGAGTAAATGGTAGGACGTTAAGTTACGTCCATGAATACATGGTAGGACGTTAAGTTACGTCCATGAATAGATTGTAGGACGTTAAGTTACGTCCATGAATACATGGTAGGACGTAATGTTACATCCATGAATAGATTGTAGGACGTTAAGTTACGTCCATGAATAGATTGTAGGACGTTAAGTTACATCCATGAATACAAGGTAGGACGTAAAGTTACGTACATGAATACATGGTAGGACGTTAAGTTACATCCATGAATAGATTGTTGGACGTTAAGTTACGTCCATGAATACAGTGTAGGGCGTTAAGTTACGTCCATGAATACATTGTAGGACGTTAAGTTACATCCATGAATACATGGTAGGACGTAATGTTACATCCATGAATACATTGTAGGATGTACATCTATGTTCTCCCTTTATGTGATTTCAATGACTTATACAACACAGCAACGTCCGCCTAATACCAAACAGTAGTTTTGGTTCAGAACAACAGAACATGCCCAAGAGCTGGACAGTCTAAGCTGCTCGCCTCCCCCCCTCCCCGATAGGTCAGTGTAGTATAGATCATAGTGACCTATGGTTTTCGATGTCAGAAAAGGCTTCCCAAAGCATGTACCCCCCCCCCCCGCCCCAGATCTCAAGTCCTGCTAGGGCCGGCCCTTAGAAGAAAGTCATTAGATTACATTCAACACTGATGCTTTTGTGTTACCTTTGACTTTGGTGTTTTGATTTTCAAATCGATAGCGCACGATAATTACAATGTATCTTGCCATGCATCTGTTGTAAAGTGTGTTTAGCCGTCAGCACATAATTGAAATGTACTGTTTCCTTCAAGGAGTACCTTGTATGTTTATATTTCATGGTCCCAGCCACGGGCGACACATTGTCTTTTTTCAATGGATTTTTTTAATGGATTGCTCTTAGTGTTTCGGTTAGTACGCTCACGAAAAGCCTTGGGATAGTCTAGTAGGGTCACAATGCGTTGTCAAAAAGAATAGCGTCTAAGAGCTTTCACATTGGTTATGTCTCGTGTTTAAAACTATTTTAGTCCCTAGTAAACCACACTGCTGTGGTAAGGTTTCACCCTCAGTAATTGGAAATATCTCAAGTGCTCAAGTGTAGTCTGTGAATCGTGACCAGTCTGTGGTGAAATAGTTACTATTTGTTTATGTTTGTGTAACGTCGTGAGAATGTGTTCACAACATTGATTGAGTGTGCTACTATCCAAGTCTCTTTCGTCAGTTCATGTGTCGTTCTAGTTTAATAAAGCCTTGTTTTAGGTTACTCTTCAGTGTTCCTTTATTTCTTATTACAATTTATTAAACTAGAAATTTTCAATTCTCTGGATCTATGTGTCTCGTGTATCTTATTTGGATTTTCGTTCAACACTATTCTCAGTCTGTAAGTAAAAATTGTAATACAAATGGAGCGTCTATTTAGGCCAAAAGAGCTAGACATAGAGCCTAGCACGCCATCGGCTGCCGAGAAGTGGCTGCACTGGCTCAGAACATTTGAGAATTTCATCTCCTCAGTCTCTCATTGCGAGATTGACAAAAAGAAACTACTTAAAAACTACGTTTCTTCGAGCGTATGTCAGTACATAAGTGAGTGTACAACGTTCGAAGAATCAAAGTTCTACAAAATGTCTACGTGAAACCTAAAAGCGAAATTTTTGCACGGCACATGATAACTCTATGTCGACAAGAGAACGGACAAACCGTTGACTCCTTCCTACTTAAGCTTAAAAATATGGCCAAAGACTGTGACTTCAAAGCTGTCACCGCTGAAGAACACAGAGATATGTTCGTAAGAGACGCCTTCATTACTGGACTGGCTTCAAACAGCATAAGGCTGCGACTCTTAGAGAAATCTACTCTAACTCTACAGTGCGCCTATGAAGAGGCAAGACAACTTGAATATGCCCATAACCATGCCATGGCGTATAACATCTACTCTGAAACTCCATGTGGAGCCATCGCCGACGTGGAGAGCCTTTCTCCAACAACAAAATTAGAACACGAGGTGAGTGCGGCGACTAGTAAAAGATGCTTCTTTTGTGGAAACAGCCCACATCAACGCTTTAGATGTCCAGCCCGTGACGCTACATTCAACTTGTGTGGCAAGAGGGGTCATTTCCAGAAAGTCTGTAGATCGACCAGACAGACACTCAAATCTATAACCTCAGCCATAGTGAAAGCAGATGATGAGACGTCACGGACTACAACCGTTGGATCTTCCTGGGCATCGACACCAGCGTCCGGCCTTACTAAATCTACAATTTCAATACTGGTCAATGGAGTACCATTGAAGGCTCTCGTAGATACGGGGAGCAGTGAAAGCTATATATCTTCTTCAATTGCTAAAAGGTACAAATGGAAATTAGAAATGTCTAGAAATAGAATCTACATGGCCTCTACACATTTTTCTCGCACTACTCACGGACATATTTTCGCCAAAATAAAGTACAAAGACGAACAATACTAAAGTGTGAAGCTCTCACTACTAGACGGACTAGTATCTGATGTAATCTTAGGACTAGATTTCATCAGCCAGCACGAAAAACTGATGATCCCATTTGAGGGAAAACGAAGCACTCTTCAGGTCTGTACGCTGGAAGCTGCCCCTCACCTCTTCGCTAATCTTGCTCCTAACTGCCACCCCATAGCCACTAAATCTAGAAAATATTCTATGCCTGACTCCAAATTCATTCAAACTGAAATCAAGAGACTTCTATCTCACA
This sequence comes from Biomphalaria pfeifferi, assembly GCA_030265305.1. Classification (NCBI taxonomy): domain Eukaryota; kingdom Metazoa; phylum Mollusca; class Gastropoda; family Planorbidae; genus Biomphalaria; species Biomphalaria pfeifferi. The sequence continues at coordinate 1,111,696 of JASAOG010000221.1, forward strand.
AAATTATTGAGCCTTCCACGTCCCCGTGGAGAGCTCAAATAATTGTAACAACGAATGAAAGGCAAAAAGAGAATGGTTATCAACTATAGTCAAACCATCAATCGATTCACTTACCTCGACGCGTACCCCGTGCCAAAAATTGATGAACTGGTGCAGGAAATATCTAAATACTCAATATACAGTACATTTGACCTCAAAAGTGCTTACCACCATATACCTATCAGGGATGATGAAAAGCAGTACACGGCGTTCGAGGCTTGCGGAAAGCTTTATCAGTTTTGCCGCATTCCTTTTGGAGTGACAAACGGAGTTGCTGCATTTCAAAGGACGATCAACACAAGAATTGAGGAGGGAGGGCTACAGGATACGTTCGCTTACGTGGATAACGTTACCATCTGCGGACGTGACTCCAGTAGCCACGACCAGAATCTACAGAGATTTTTCAACGCCGCTAAAAAGTACGGTATCACCTTCAACGATGATAAAAGTGCTATTGCGACTAATAAAGTATGCCTCCTAGGCTACGAAATCTCACAAGGGCAATTAAGACCAGACCCCGAAAGATTTCAAGCGTTGAGAAATCTACCTCCACCACAAGATATGAAATCACAAAAGCGGGTGATTGGACTACTGTCCTATTATTCTCAATGGATCCCAAATTTCTCCAACAAGATCCATTTATCGGTGAACAACAAAACCTTTCCTCTCCCTGAACAAGTACGGGAAGCTTTAAAACAGCTAAAACATGAACTTGAAAACGCTGTTGTGTGGACGATAGATTATAATCGACCACTAACAGTCGAAATAGATGCCTCTGACATAGCGATCGCCGCCACTCTTAATCAAGACGGCCGTCCTGTCGCCTTCTTTTCAAGAACACTCACTAATAGTGAACGCAGACACTCAGCAGTTGAAAAGGAAGCATACGCTATCGTAGAAGCCCTGAGAAAATGGCAACATTACCTTATCAGTAGACCCTTCACATTGTTTACATTGTTTACGCTCAGTGTCTTTTATGTTTGACCAGCAAAACAAGGGCAAAATCAAAAACGAAAAGATACAAAGATGGCGACTGGAGCTTAGTTGTTTCCAATATGACGTCGTATGTCGACCCGGGAAACAAAACGCTGCGGCGGATACTTTTACAAGAAACCACTTTGCGTCAGCAATGACTGGAGAAGACCTCAAACTGTTACACAACAACCTCTGTCACCCAGGGGTCACGAGACTCCTCCATTTCGTTCGGACTAAGAACTTACCTTTTTCCTGCGAGGACGTCCGCAAAGTGGTAAACCAATGTAAAACTTGCGCTGAACTGAAGCCTAGATTCTTCAAACAGTTTTCAGGCACCCTCATCAAGGCTACCCAACCATTTCAGAGAGTAAGCATCGATTTTAAGGGGCCACTCCCATCTGCTACTCACAATAAATATTTATTAACAATGGTGGATGAGTACTCACGCTTCCCATTTGCCAACCCATGTCCCGATATGTCCTTATCTACTGTCATAAAGTGTTTAAATCAGCTGTTTTCCTTAGTTGGGATGCCAGAGTACGTCCATTCCGACAGAGGTACGTCCTTTATGTCGAAGGAGGTGCAAGCCTTTCTGCACGAGAGGGGAATAGCTACAAGTAGAACAACCGCTTTTAATCCTTCAGGCAACGGGCAAATTGAACGACTAAACAAAACTCTATGGAACGCTGTTACTTTAGCACTGAAAGACCTCGATCTCCCGATCTCAAGATGGGAACTTGTCTTGAACCAGGCCCTATACTCGATTAGATCATTACTATCTACGGCAACAAACGAAACTCCACATGAGAGAGTTTTCCGGTTAAACCGGAAATCCTCCTTCGGGATATCTATCCCCACTTGGCTATCCAGCCCAGGTCGAGTGTTGTTGAGAAGAGAGAACAGATCTTCAAAGTATGATCCTTTCACGGAATAAGTCGAATTACTGATGTGTAACCCCCAATATGCCGTGGTACGGTTGCCCAGCGGTAAAGAGGAGACGGTCTCTCTAAGACGCTTGGCTCCCAACCCCTCCCCATCCACAACAAGTGAACCTTCGTTCTTCGCTCAGGGTGAGGATAGTTTCTCTATTGCACTACTTATACTGACTACATAAACTGGCATTGTTTATCCCTTGCTACTGATACTAGAGTTTGCTTTTCACTTACTTACGTACATGCTTACTTACTACACTATTTGTTATTGCTTAAAACAGAAACTAGTAATTGTTTATAAGCCATACTACAGATACTGGTTTTTAGGTTTCTCTGTATCACTCCTCATTATTGTTTACAAGAGAAACTAATATTTCGACACTATTTATTGATCTATTGTGTTACAGGCACTGGCATTCTTTTTATTTATGCTATGGCCTACTATATTACTATACTTGCTATTTTAATTCTAGGCGGGGTTAATGTGGTGAAATAGTTACTATTTGTTTATGTTTGTGTAACGTCGTGAGAATGTGTTCACAACATTGATTGAGTGTGCTACTATCCAAGTCTCTTTCGTCAGTTCATGTGTCGTTCTAGTTTAATAAAGCCTTGTTTTAGGTTACTCTTCAGTGTTCCTTTATTTCTTATTACAACTGTGTTCTTGTGTGTATCAGTCGTCTCTTATTGAAATAAAGCCTTGTTTCTAAGGTTATGAATTGATTAAATGGACAAGTTTTTGCGTCCCAATAGACTGAATGCTGATCGTAGTTCAACTAATGCTTCAGTTACATGGAAACATTGGATTTCTTGTTTTGACAGATTCGCAACGAAGGTAGGGGCTAGTGAAAGCAAACAGTTTGACCTGCTCTGCAACTTTGTGTCTCCATCCTTACATCAGTATATTTCTACCTGTTCTAAATACTCAGAAGCAAAATCTATTCTTGAGAATTTTTTTGTGAAGGCCCCTAATGAAACATTGGCCAGACATTAACTTGCAACTTGCAAACAAGAAGTCGATCAAAGTCTTGATCAATTTGTACACAAGCTGAGAAAGATGGCCAGAGATTGTCAGTTCCGAGCTGTTAGTGCTGACAAAAATGAAGAGAACGCCATTCGCGATGCCTTTGTTAGCGGCATGCGTTCGAGTGTAATTAGACAGAGGCTACTTGAGAAAAGATCCCTTGACTTGAAAATGGCTTTAGATATTGCCAAGACACTCGACATGGCCCAAAAAGAATCCAGTTCGTTTAGTACTCCTTCTCAATTGGTAGAGTCATCTCTTTCGTCATCGGCAATCTCAACCGAAGAAATGGTGGACTCAGAAACAATCGCAACAGTAAATACTAAATGTTTCTTTTGCGGAGGTAGTCGGCTTCTCAGAGCGAAATGCCCTGCCAAAGACTGCATGTATCATTCTTGCGGGAAAAATGGATATTTTTCGAAGGTTTGCAGGTCTCTCAACACACCTATAACCAAAACATCTCCTAGCCACGAGATTAAAAGACAATCTTGTAAAGATTGTAGCTGCATTAAGGACTCGACACATCTAACATCACTAATTGCTACTTCGTCTGTACCTGGTTTAACTAAATCAACAGTACACATCTCTGTAAATGGCGTGAACCTAAAAGCCCTAATTGATACAGGTAGCGGGGAAAGTTACATTTCTTCAAACATACCAAGAGAGTACGATTGGTCAGTGACACGTTCAAAACACAAAATTTCTATGGCGTCATCTCAACTGTCAAGCGTCACAAGAGGCCACATGTTTGCATCGCTAAAATACAAAGGGGAAGTTAACAATCAATTCAAACTTTCGTTACTAGATGAACTTTGCACTGATGTAGTGCTTGGGTTAGATTTCCTCGCATTACACAAAGAACTGATAATTCCATTCAACGGTGGTCGACCTGCATTTCATGTTTGCTCGCTCAATGCTGTTAAGGTAGAGGCACCACAATTGTTTGCAAATTTATTCCCTGATTGCAAACAATTGCTACTAAATCTCGTCCTTACTCCTTCCAAGACACACAATTTATTAAAGCTGAAGTTGAGAAATTGATACGAAACGGTATCATTGAACCTTCCAAATCACCTTGGAGAGCTCAAGTCCTAGTCACGACCAATGAGCGGCACAAAAAGCGAATGGTCGTTGATTATAGCCAAACTATAAATAGATTTACTTACCTGGACGCTTACCCCATGCCAAGAGTGGATGATATGGTGGAGAAAATTTCCAGGTATGAAATCTTTAGCACATTGGATCTGGAGAGTGTTTATCACCCAATACCTATCCAACAGATCGAAAAGAAACACACAGCTTTCGAAGTTTGCGGTAAATTCTACCAGTTTTGCAGAATACCCTTTGGGGTCACTAACGGTGTAGCTTGCTTCTAGAAAACCATAGACACTATTATAGAAAACGAAAAGTTGTCTAACACGTTTGCCTATGTCGACAATGTAACAATATGTGGTACAGATGTAGACTCTCATATCAAAAATCTGTTGCATTTTCAGAAGGTAGCTCTGGAATACGGAATAACTTTCAACGAAAGTAAAAGTGTATTTGGTACTAAGAAGGTAAAGCTGCTTGGATATGAAATATCCAAAGGACATTTGAAGCCGGACCCTGATAGATTACAAGCTCTGCGAGATTTGCCACCTTCAAAAGATCTGAAGTCTCAGAAAAGGATTGTAGGACTTTTGGCATATTATGCTCACTGGATACCCAATTTCTCCGACAAAATGTATCCTATAATGAAAAATCAAATTTTTCCTGTACCTACAGAAGTAAAAACAGCGTTGGAAGACTTGAAAGAAGAAGTGCAGAAAGCAGCAATTTTCACCATAAAGTATGACCATCCTCTAATTGTGGAAACTGACGCGTCTGACATCGCAGTAGCAGTCACTTTAAATCAGGATGGAAGACCTATTGCATTCTTCTCTAGAACTCTTTCACCTAGTGAAAGGTATCAATCTGCCATAGAAAAAGAAGCAACTGCAATAATTGAAGCTATACACAAATGGAAGCATTATTTGTGTGGCAATCATTTTACCCTAATTACGGACCAGCGGTCTATTTCATACATATTTAAAGACACTCATGACAAGAAAATTAAAAACGATAAAATGCAAGCGTGGAAATTGGAACTGGCATGCTTCAAGTTTGATATACAGTATAGACCTGGGAACGCCAACACCTTGTCTAGAGGGCACTGTGCAACCATGACGAAACAAAGTAGCCTGAAGACGTACCATGACTACCTGTGTCATCCAGGTGTCACTAGACTTCTACATTATGTCAGGTCAAAGAACTTACCCTTTTCGGTTAAAGAGGTCAGACAGACCATTCAACAATGCAGAACCTGCATTAGAATTAAACCGCAATTCTATAAGAAATTTGCAGGTACGCTCATATAGGCCACACAGCCGTTTGAAAGAATTAGTGTTGACTTTAAAGGTCCTTTGCCATCAGCTACTCGGAACAAGTATTTATTAACAATGATTGACGAATATTCGCGGTTTCCATTCGCTTTTCCCTGTCCTGATATGACATCTAAGACAGTGATAAAGTGCTACCAGTTACTTTTCCTCTTTGGAACACCCAGTTACACCCACTCTGATCGTGGCACATCATTTATGTCCACAGAAACTACAGAATATCTACATTCTAAGGGCATAGCCACTAGCAGGACAACGCCCTACAATGCAAAAGGAAATGGGCAAATAGAAAAGCTGAATAAAACATTGTGGCAGGCTATTTTATTAGCATTGGACTCAGGGAAGTTGGAACTATCACAGTTGAAATCTGTTGCCCCAGGCACTTCATTCGATTCGATCATTACTGTGTACTTCTACTAATGAAACTCCACACGATCGGATCTTCAAATTCAACAGAAGATCGCCAACGGGAACATCCTTGCCTACTTTGCTACAGAACCCAGGGAAAGTATTACTAAAATCACGTGTAAGATCTTCAAAATTTGACCCATTGGTACAAGAGGTTGAACTTATTAGCTGCAACCCACAGTACGCCCATATACGATTTCATTACATTGTTTCACTTTACATTGTATTTCATTACACTGTTTCACTTTACATTGTATTTCATTACATTGTTTCACTTTACATTGTGTTTCATTACATTGTTGTCTATTTCGTTACAGGTAGATACAGTTTAGAACTCGAGACAATGAACGCACCCCCAAAACAGTTTCTACTCGGCCTACTGGCCGGATTGTCCTTGACTTTTCTGATCTACAGCTATGTCCACCTCAGCTACCGAGAGCCACCACACCCGACAGAGTTCCGGTCAACTAGCCTTCAAGACAGCTTGTCAAAAAAGCTGGACAGCCACGAGCAATTTGATCATTTCATCGCCCGATCCGCACTTCCGGAAGTCCATCTTGATGAGGATAAGCACATGCATCATGGTAATAGCTTATTACATGTGATCATTTCTTAAGAAATAGATTATGGTCATTTCATTCTAGTTGTTAAATAGGTTGTGGTCACTTCTTTTGACTAAAATAGATCGTGATCATTTCTTGCTATTTAAAAAAAATCGGGGCCATTTTTTAAAATATAGATTTCTTATCAATGTTTTTCTTTGATTATACTTATTTTAAACTGAATGGTGAGTTCATGGTTAGTTTTAGTTGTTCTTTTTCCAAAATCAGTAGTTGCATTAAGTAGAACACTATTTTTTGTTGATATGGGAGCATGCCAATATCATTGGCTCAGGGAGGACTCTGACCTTTCATAGAGTGTATATTTTACATGTTACGGATGTATCCTTAGAATTGAAGATAATTACATCCTAGCCTCTAGCCCAAACCTCCCTTAGGATGCCGGGTGTTGAGGCGGGCAGGTTCGAACCCGGGACAGTCGAGACGACATGCCCCGAGCACATATCACACGGCATACGACCTGGCATACAGGCATCTTGAGTTCGTGCTTTTAATATTAACGTCAGAAACTCTCGCACCAAAACGGCGGCGACAAATCGATCATTGTGACAAAAAAAAAAGGGCGGCGCCAAACTATGGCTTTGTAACAAGCTATTGGTTTAAGCTGCCCACAGGTTGCGACGTTGCAGGTCAGTGTTCAGGCCTTCTATAACGAATGGTCTAGGGTAGTGGCGATGTACGTGGGTCACAGATAGGCCTGCACTCTTCTAGAGATTGGTCTGCACTCTCCCTGACAGATGGGTGTGTACTCTCCCTGACAGATGGGTCTGCAACCTTCCTGACAGATGGGTCTGCACTCTCCCTGACAGATGGGTCTGCACTCTCCCTGACAGATGGGTCTGCACTCTCCCTGACAGATGGGTCTGCACTCTCCCTGACAGATGGGTCTGCACTCTCCCTGACAAATGGGTCTGCACTCTCCCTAACAGATGGGTCTGCACTCTCCCTGACATATGGGTCTGCACTCTCCCTGACATATGGGTCTGCACTCTCCCTGAGAGATGGGTATACACTCTTCCTTACAGTTGGGTCTGCATTCTCCCTTACATACGGGTCTGCAATCTTCCTGACAGATGGGTCTACACTATCCCTTACACATGGGTCTGCACTCTCCCTTACACATGGGTCTGCACTCTCCCTTACACATGGGTCTGCACTCTCCCTTACACATGGGTCTGCACTCTCCCTTACACATGGGTCTGCACTCTCCCTTACACATGGATCTACATTCTCCCTAACAGATGGATCTACATTCTCCCTAACAGATGGATCTACATTCTCCCTAACAGATGGGTCTACACTCTTTCTACAGATGGGTCTACACTCTTTCTACAGATGGGTCTACACTCTTTATTACAGTTGGGTCGCATTCTTTCTACAGATGGGTCTACACTCAATCTACAGATGGCTTTAAACTCTTTATTACAGTTGGGTCGCATTCTTTCTACAGATGGGTCTACACTCTTTCTACAGATGGCTCTAAAGTCTTTATTACAGTTGGGTCGCATTCTCTCTACAGATGGATCTACACTCTTTCTACAGATGGCTCTAAACTCTTTATTACAGTTGGGTCGCATTCTTTCTACAGATGGGTCTACACTCTTTTTTACAGTTGGGTCGCATTCTTTCTACAGATGGCTCTAAAGTCTTTATTACAGTTGGGTCGCATTCTTTCTACAGATGGGTCAACACCCTTTCTACAGATGGCTCTAAACTCTTTCTTACAGTTGGGTCGCATTCTTTCTACAGATGGGTCAACACTCTTTCTACAGATGGCTCTAAACTCTTTCTTACAGTTGGGTCGCATTCTTTCTACAGATGGGTCTACACTCTTTTTTACAGTTGGGTCGCATTCTTTCTACAGATGGCTCTAAAGTCTTTGTTGCA